>JAKWJC010000374.1:23444653-23774653 GCA_027704865.1 Solanum neorickii | reverse complement strand
GAGGGTCCTGCTACTCCCATTGTCAAGGAGGGTCCACCTAATCCCATTATTCAGGATGATTCTGGTAATACATTATCTAGGAGGGTCCTGCTAATCCATTATCTAGGAGGGTTTTGGTAATCCCATTATCAAGGAGGGTCCTACTACTTCCATTATTCAGGACGTTCGTGCTACTCCCCTTATTCAGGAGGGTCCTGCTAATCTTATTATTCAGGAGGGTCCTACTAATCCCATTATCCAGGAGGGTCCTTCTACTCTCATGATTTAGGAGGGTCCTACTAATTTCATTATCTATGAGGGTCCTGCTAATCCCATTATCTAGGAGGAACATGATAATCCTATTATCCAGGAGGGTCATGCTAATCCCATTATCGAGGAGGGTCATGCTAAAAAAACTTTTAGTAGACTAATAATACGAACAAAACATTGTGAGTTTTATCTAAATTATTTTCAAAACAATCAAGAAAAGTAGATTCAATCTCTCAAGTAATTCCTATTTTGATACTTATTGACCAATTTTCATATAATTAGGTTCAAAAACCTTTATGGCAACATTGTCATTTTGCATTGTGTAGACTAATTTGAAAATCTAGGTTTCTCGAATCTTTGATCTTGAAAAAACATGAATCCCTGCCTCAACAAAGAAAATTTGCGAGCTTAAAAACGTTGTAGATGATTTGTGGCCCCACATTTTGATAAGGGTCGCTCAAGTACTTGAGGTACATTTACTTGTTTCCAAACGGTCAATTCTCCTTATTGATTGACTATATTTTCACCGAAATTTTCTTATCTTATGAGACCTAATTCCAATATTTGCCTTTATTTCACAACACTTATTGTTTAGCTTCCATAAAATCAAGAACTGCTTCGAAAAAAATACTTGCCGACTGATTATAACTCTTGATGTTTTGCCTAGTACAATCCAGAGAGTTGGCAGTGAGTCCTTAAATCCCTTTCTAATTTCTTTGACACAGACTCAATACATATAAAACACAATGATAGAAATAAGAATGACATGCAATTTGAATTGATTACAAGAAATGTCCGTCCAATCTAATCATCAACCATTATCCATCATCCAATCTCTATGTGGAGTCACAACATTCGACGAAGTTATAAATAATTTCAAATGGCCAATACTCTTTATGATGTTCACCGGGGTTTTTGCCACTAAAATTGTATCATGTTAATTCCTCCAGCTGACATTCTCCTTATGGTGCCCGTTAGAGTTTTCACCTATAAAACTCTCTCATTTTCATTTCTCTCAATCCACATTCGCCTTATGATGCCCGCTTTGGGTTTTCACCGATACGACTCTCTCATTTTTTATTTATCTCAACTAACATTCGCTTTATGGTGCCCGCTTAGAGCTTTCACCAATAACACCCTCTTTTTTTTATTTTTTTAAAAGGAATATGGTGTCATCGCTTGTACCTTTAGCATACTTACTCTTAAAAATTCAAAGGTTGATTTAAAGATTTTTCTTTGATTGACTCTAAATTATGGGGTTGATTTTGAGCTTTGCAATAAAAGAACAAATGAATCAATAAAAGAATTTTGCCCTAGTTCACTACAGAATGAAGGATTTTGTATTTTTATTTGATTGGACTGAACCCAGCACTACGGCTACCTACATATCTTACTGGAAAAAAATTAGGTCGAACGTAGATTAAGTAATTTGTCCTTTTTTAAAAAAAAAAAACAATCTAATGAAGAGTTTCCATTGAATCAATATTTGAAATGTCGAGCCCAAACATAATGTTTTGCAATGACAAAATTGAAATCATATATAATATCATTTTAAGGCATCAGCATTGACGACCATTTCGGTAATTTTTCCTTCTATATCTTCTAAGTAAAGAGCACCATTGGATAATAGACTTTTTACAATGAATAATCCTTTCCAATTTTGAGAAAATTTTCCTTTGATGTGGTAGAATGAGTCTTAACACAAATTTACCCTGCTCGAAATGTCAAGGACAAACCTTTTTGTTGTATGTTCGTGCCATTCTTTTTTGGGACAATTTTTCATGACATACCGATGTCACACTTCTCATAAATCAAACTTAATTGCTCTAACTTAGTTTTGATCAACTCCTCATCATTAATCTCAGCCTCAACATAATTTGTAATTATGGGATCTCAACCTCCGCAGGTATAACTGCCTCAGTTTCGTATACTAGTGAATATAGGGTAGCGGCTATTGACGTATGGACTGTAGTGCGATAACCCAACAAAGAAAAGGAAACTTTTCATATCATTGTTCAGAACTTTGCACCATCTTCTGAATTTATTTTTTTAATATTTTTGTTAGCAGCTTCTATAGCCCTGTTTGCCTTTGGGCGATATGGAGTTGAATTTTGATGCTCAATCTTAATTTCATGGCATAGCTCCTGCATTAAGTGGTTGTTGAGATTTGCAGCATTATCAGTAATAATCACTATCGGAATACCAAATCGACAGATGATGTTGAAGTGGATTAAATCCACAACGACCTTCTTTGTCACTGACCTTTCGATGAGCCTATGACATTTCGATGCTTTTGGTTCGATTGGTCCAATCACATTCATTCCCCATGCCATGAAAAGTCACGGATCAGACATTGCATGCAACTCAGAAGGAGGAGATTGTATCAAATCATCATGTATCTAACATTTTGACATTTACGAACAAATCTTATAGAATCCCATTCCATAATAAGACAATAATAGCCTGCTCGAAGTATCTTCTTTAATAGAACATATCTATTCATGTAAGGTCCACAAACCCTTGAGTGTACTTCAATCATCATTATTGAATCCTCTTGAGCATTTACATATCTTAGAAGTGCTAAGTCAGGTGTCTTCTTGTACAATATGGCTCCTCTTAAGAAAAACCCGCTTGCTAGTTGTGGAATAGTTGTTTTTTCATTGGTAGTTACATCCGATGGACATTCTCTAGATTGAAGGTATGTTTTAATATCATGGAACCAAGGTTTAGCATCAAATTTTTGTTTAACCATGTTGCAATAAGCATGTTGATAACAAATTTGTATGTATAAAGGATCAATATGAGTGTCATCCGAATGTTGGAGCATCAAAGATATAGTAGCCAATGCATCTGCTATCTCAATGTGAACTCTAGGAATGTGTCTAAACATTATCGACACGAATAGTTGACAAATATCTTATAAAGAATGTTAATATGGTATGTTATTTGGGTGACAAGTTTCCCATTCTCCTTGAATTTTAAGAACTAACAAATCTAAGTCTCCTAACACTAATAGTTCTTGGATGCCCATGTTAGTAGCTAACCTCAAACCCAAAATGCAAGCTTCATACTCGGACATATTATTAGTACAATATAATCTAAGTTCGGCTGTTATAGGGTAATATTCCCCAATCCTTCTGTAAGAACAACTCCTATTCCAACTCCACTTTTGTTGGAGACACAGTCACAGAACAACTTCCATCCTTTATTATTATCGTGAATAACTTTATCGATACAGGATATCTCCTCGTCTAAAAAATAAGTCTTAAGTGGAAATTCATATTTTTCATCAATAGGGTTCTCTGCCAAATGATCTGCTAACCCGTGAGCTTTCATTGTTGTCCGTGTCACATAGATAATATCAAACTCTCTGAGTAATATTTGCCATATCGCAAGCCTGCCCATAGGCATGTACTTTTGAAAAATATATTTCAACGGATCCATACGAGAAATGAGATAAATAGTGTAAGACGAATGCTTCAACTTCTGTTCTACCCAAGTTGTGGCACAACACGTTCTCTCAAGAAGGGTATACTTTGATTCATAAACGGTAAACATCTTGTTGAGGTAATAAATGGCTTTTGCTTTCTTCCTAGTGCCATCATGCTGACCCAATACACAACAAAAGATTAATCAATTACTGACATATATAATATAAAAGGTCTGCTGGACTCAAGAGGAACCCACACAAAAGGATTAGACAGGTATTCTTAATTCTTTCAAAGGCTTCTCGACATTATTCAGTCCACTCGACTGTGGAATTCTTTTTTCAAAACATAAATATAGGATCATAAGTTGTTGTGAGTTGAGAAATGAATTTGTTTATTTAGCTTAACCTTCCTAGAAGGATCATAACTTCAATTTTGTTATTTGGAGGTGGCAATTCTTGAATGACTTTTATTTTTACAAGTATCTAACATGATACCTCGTCGACTAACTATATACCCCAAAAGCTTCCATGATGGTACTCAAAATACACATTTTGAAGGATTATGTTTGAGATGATAGATGCGGAGACTTTCAAAGAATCTTCTTAAGTATTTCACATAATTCAATTGCTTTTTTGATTTAATGATAACATTATCTAGATAAACATCGATTTTTTTATGCATCATGTCATGAAACATGGTTGTGATTGCTCTCATATTAGTTTCTCCTGCATTTTTAATCCAAAAAGGCATAACCCAATAACCATATGTCCCCCATCGAGTGATAAAAGATGTTTTTTTTCTGCATCTTCATCAATAATGATCTGATGGTAACCCTCATAGCAATCTACAAAAGCTGCAACCTCATGTTTAGCACAATTATCCAACAAAATTTGAATGTTAGGCAAAGAAAATCATATTTTGGACTTGCTTTGTTCAAATCACGATAACCAAAACACATTCAAACTTTGTCGTCTTTATTAGGGATGGGTACGATGTTGGAAAACCAAGAAGGATATAAGCAGCGAATTGAATGACTTTGGCCTCAATTTTTTTGTGATCTCCTCTTTAATTATAACACTCATGTCAATTTTAAGCTTTATCAACTTTTGCTTTACTGGAAGCAAGTTAGGATCAATCGGCAACATGTGAACAACCATGTCAATGCTTAATCCAGGCATTTCATCATAAGATAACGCAAAAACATCCCCGTAATCAAACATAGCCTAGATTATCTTCTCTTTTTGATGTCTAACATATACACTTATATTAATCTCCTCAATATTTTCATGATCCCCTAAATTTATAGTCTTAGTTTCACTCATGTTGGGATTTGATTTATTCTCAAAATGTTCAAAATCCCTGCATACTTCTTAAAATACATCACCTTAATCAAATTTGATTTACTGACTTATTTTTTCAGGATTAGGTCGAAGATTACATTGAATTTTAAGATGTATTGAGAAATTCTTCATGTATGTCATATCACTAGAATAGGCATAGAAAAATTGTATAGAAGGAAACAAACAAATATATTAGACTGAAAGAAAAACACAATTACATCCTACTTAAAGGAAAAATAGAGAATAAAAAAAATGACAAGATAAAATTTGATTTACAACCCTTGAATTACTCGGACGACAAAAAGAAAAACAAGAAAGACTACCAAGACTTATTTTTGCCAGGCAGAAAAGTTGCCTCCCTATTGTTCAAGTCGATATCATGACCAATGAATGGAACATCTCTATCGCTAGTACCTTCTTCGAGTTCCACCATATCATCCTAGACAAATAAATCTTGAAAATAATTGATCAACTCTTTATTAAATTCCAGTAATGGCATTGCGAGAGGTGATTCAAAACATTCTGTTGCATAGGCTTTGATGAAGTATATGGGTTGTATAGGCTTGGTAATCGAACATACATTTCTCTTCTGTAGGCTCGTAGCCTAAGCCAACCAATTCTCTTTCTTGGACTCACCGGATAAGCGTTCCCTTGCAAGAAGATTACCAAGCCCTTGCTCATCTCAAAACCATGCTTCAACAATTCATTTACCACCAGCACGGACTCCATGGGAAATTACAGTTTTGTAATGACACTCCCCTCGAGGACATGCTGAACATTCACTACCTCAAAAGGTTGATAAATCAGTGCCTCATTCTCATTATTTGGTTTGACAAAAAAAAGGAAAGAGTTTTTGTAGACCGACAGGTCCCCTTCAACATAAATAATCACTTATTGTTGATATTATTCAAACTTAATCATTTGATGCAACGTGGAAGGGACTGCCCATTCAACACCTCGTATCCAAAACAGACCAAAAACATGTTTTTCAAAAAATCTAGAGGTGCAATAGACGGTGTTCAACGACGGACCATAGCCTGACACACGGTCCGTCCGGCACATCTTTCAATAGAGTTAAAAAACCCCAAATCTCATTTTAGGAATATTTGACTAAGTATTGAACAATTGATGGACCAACAGTCCATAGGTCAGAATACGGTCCGTAGTCTGAGTTCAATGATAAACACCCCATTCACCCACTCATTGATAAGAATCACGATTGACCAGAACGGTCCGTATATTGGCCTACGGTTCGTAGGGTGACCGTAGGTGGAAGTTAGCAGACAGTTAAAGAAGGAAAAATAAATGTAGGTCAACTTAAAATGATCATAACTCTCATAAAAAATGAAATAAGTGTCCCATGGCCTTCAAATAGATAGATAATTGAATTCACTTTCCATACCTACCGACCTTGCTAAAATCATATCTCCGAGTAAAATGTCATGCCTATTTTAGTAAAGGCCTATTGAAAAGGCCAAAATGACGCACCTTCGATGGAACAACGGACCGTTCTTCCAAGTCATCATTTGATCCGACCCCTCAATTTACCCTTGGGTCTTTTGGTAATTTTCCACTTTGTTTAAACCCTAAGTTACGTTGTTTTGACCCTAATTCATCAGATTTTAGTAAATTTAAGACTAGAAACATAACTAAAAGTTGCTCTAAGTGAAATCATTAATAATAACTTAGAAAATTAGAAGCAATAAAGGAGAAAAAGGTCAAGAACCCTAGTTCAAGAACGCAATAAGTTCCCAGAAGTTCTAGCCCTAACATCTAAAGTGTTTCTCCATGAATTTTGTCACCAGGTATGTGGGATTTCACTAGTGGGTTCCTTTCACACATTGGATCCCTAGTTTTCAGTCAGTTTTTGATTCTCTTATCATGACTATTCCAAGGGTTTCTAGACATTGATAGAATTTCATGAATTTCCTAAATTTATGTGCAAATTCAAATTTAAAGTTATTATTTAGTTTATCGCATGATTTTCAAACACCTAGCTTTGTATTTTTTTAGTTCTTTAATTACACATGCTAGGTCAGATATTTCAGCCATTCAGTTACACATGGCTCAGTTTTTAATCCATCATTATAAGCTTAAATGTTGCATTCTCAGTTTGCATGTTCAGTTTTGAGATCTCCACTAATTATAAAAAATTCAGACATAATCAATTAACTACATAAAATGAATGCGACACTACACGATTTTCGGCCTACAACAACACCACATAAGTGTAGCCTAAACTAGCAAAAAGTGTGGCCTTTTAGAAAAGGCTACACTTTTGGACATTCAGCAACACTTTTTGGGGGCTGCCCAAAACAAGCGTAACCTTTGACATTAGGCAACACTTTTTAAATGTTGTCATCTTTGGCAACACTTATAAAGCATAGCCAAATAGGTATAAGGGCACGCTTTGAAGACGTGCATTAGCAACACCTATTTTTTTTAGACTACACTTAAAAGCGTTGCCTTTTCAGATTTATTGGGCACACTTAAAAAGTGTTTCCTTTTATTGGTCATTTATTGCAACATTTATAAAGTGTAACTTTATCTCTCATCTATTGCAACACTTATAAGGTGTTACTTTATATGTCAGCTATAGCAACACTTAAAAATTGTAACTTTATATCTCATCTATTGCAACACTTATAAGGTGTTACTTTATATGTCAGCTATAGCAACACTTAAAAATTGTTACTTTATATCTCATCTATAGCAACACTTATAAAGTGTTGTTTTTATATCTCATCTAGAGTAACACTTACAAAGTGTACCTTTATATCTACCTAAAGCAACACTTACAAAGTGTAACTTCAACAATTATAAGACTACATGTAGCACAAATATATATAATATATTTACATACATACAAGTGACCTAAAACACAAAATGAACTAATTAATCATTAAATTGAAGCTAAATATTTCAAATAAACTTTGAGAAATATTTAATGTACAACCAAAACATAGAAAGTGATTGCTTAAAGATCTCTAATATCAACAAGTTCCAATAACCCAAAAGTGTCATTCAAACGTATATGACAACAATAAAATTTCTTCATCTTTTGCCACAATGGATCAAGTTTATTTTTGGCCAAATTCAAATTTAATTACCTTCATTTTCCTGCACATTTAAAATAAAATTATAACTTTGTGAATTAATTGTCGAAGTGCATAATCAGAGAGAATTCACTGTAAGACAACCAATCCAAATCTAAATACAATTTCAATGTAAAAATTACACATTATAAGGACTACAACATTTGTGTAGTCTTCTGTTGATGGCTCTCAAAAATTAAACTTCAAAAGTTTAATTTGTGCAGTCTTATGTTGTAAACTTCAATGTAAAAATTACACACAAGTAGTTCAAACAAACCAGTGATGACCACTGGAAACAAGGTTCATAACATAGTTTAGAAGTGTCCACAAAAATCAATACATAACAACCTGACATGATGTTTTCAAAGAACTGCAGCATAGTGTAGCTTTTGAAGGAAGAAGGGGAATTCTGACCAAGTGTGGGGTTACGGAGACCACGACGTTCCATCGTGACTATGACGGTCCGTCCAGCAGGATCGTCATGAAGTTCAGAGAAGTAATCCCAGTACCTATATTCTAAGAGTTTAACCAAGTGTGGGTTACGGAGACCACGACGGTTCGTCGTGACTGTGACGATCCGTCCTGCAGGTTCGTCATGAAGTTCAGAGAAGTAATCCCAGTACCCATATTTCAAGAGTTTAACTAAGTGTGTGGTTACGGAGACCACGACGGTCCATCGTGACTGTGACGGTTCGTCCTGCAGGTTCGTCATGAAGTTCGGACAAGTAAAAATAAGTTTTAAATTTCATTACCAAGAACACCAACTAAACTAGACAAGTAAAAATAAGTTTTGAATTTCATTACGAAGAACACCAACTAAACTAGAAGAAAAAAAATATTGACACTATTAACAGAGAATTTGAAATACAAGATACCTTTTGAAGAACCAAATCTTGAGCTGACCCCGAAGAAAATGGAAGATTTGTGCCTCTTACAGCTTGTGCACTACTTGCATCAATAGGTGAAGCAAGGTTAGATCAAACACACCCTGGTATATCTTGAAAAATCAATCCAGGGTTGTTTTGCAGCAATTGAGTGAATAAATGTCGCATTTCTTCTCTCAATTCTTCCTTTAGAGAAGTGATTTCATCGGCATGCTTTTGTTTTAGATTGTTAATTTCCTCATCTTTCTTCAAAGAACTTGTTGTCACTGATCTACCATAGCACCTAACTCGACCTGGCTGCTCCTTTTCTAACACTGCCCTAAATGCATCATCAGCTGTTTCCCCAGAATTTTGGCAATTTTGAAGTTCATCCTATTGAATAAAATTGGCATCCATAGTGAATTTTAAGTACTATTTCATTTCCAATCCTATTATAGCGATCAATCATTAAAACATAATGAAAACTTTTCGTAAAAAATAATTAAACAATGTCGACAAATAATTGATATCTACTCGAACTTGCACAAGAAGAAGAAGAAGAAGAAGAAGGCATACGTGATTAAAATTTAAAGTAGTCAAACTCCCCACAATAAAAATGTTAAGTCTGAATAAAGTTCACTAATAATTCTCTTTGAAAAACTTACTATTGCAGTTTGGATATCAACCTGGATTTCCTTTTCCGTCTTGGTACGAGTTGCAATAAATATTTCAGGCTTTGATGGTTCTTCGTTGTTATCTTTGGCTGCACGCTGCAGATTATATCAAAAGAAATTTTAAAAAATCAATAAGTTCATATAAAGTACAAAAAAATGAAAATCAAATTTTTTATGAAATGTCAGCTAAGTATTACCAATGCCACGCGTACTCTAGCAAAATTAATAGGTCCCATTCGATGCCTCCACTTTTGTTTTTTCCTGTTTTGAGAATTCATCTCGCATATAGCCTATTGTTAAAAACAAAGAGATAATTGAATTGATATGTATAAAAAGAATAGATATGACACAGAATTAGTCGATGAGTGGAAATACACCATTTTAACCTTACTTGAACAGTTGGGTGTTTCCAATACTCGATCAACTGGCGGAATTGATTATGTGGAGTGCCATCAGGACATTTTGCTAGCATATCCTCAAGGGTACCGTTTTTATCAAAAAAATTCTTTTTAATTTTTTGCTTGTGTTGCCTCCAAGCATCACGAAGACCAGTCATCACCCACTTCTTTCCTTCTACTGGAAGTAGAAATTTGGACTATGCAAAATAAAATATATTTAAATTCAGTAAGTAATAAAAAAATATGAATTCTCAAGAGTGGTTGTTTTTACATTGACGTATTCCCACATGCGCTTTTTAGTATCATTTGGCACCACATGCCAACTAGTGTACATCAAGCTGATGAATCTAGGATTCCTTGCAATTGTTCCTATAAAGTTGCTTAATTGTGACACTATCTTATTAGTATGTCCAACCACTTTTCCTTTATCAAATGTCACCTCCTTTCTTTCTTCCAAATTTCATGCATGAATATCCTTACATGCTGTATGTCCTCGAACTTTTTTTTGCTTCGACATTTCTAGATTGATGTAACAGACATGAAATAAGATATTTCTTTTATAATGAGTTCTAAATCTTACAAGGTTTAAAACATACCTTTTGTACTACAATCAATGTCAATTTCCTCTTCTTGTTCCACACGATCATCCAATCCTTTGTTATGTTCATTAATAATAGGAGTATGCATAAATTCGACATTACTTGTTGTGTTGTTGTCACGTTTTGTTTCATCATCTTTGTGTATCCCTTGATCTTTTAGAAACTGATCAAGAGTACTAGCTGGTATGACCGGCTTCTTCTTTACCTGTTTGCAATTCGGTAGATCAAGAATATCATGTCGTGCCTTTCCATTACCTAGTGTTGTTCCAGTCGCACGTGCTGAAGCAGTAACATCTTTATGAAATGACGTATGGAAACTAGAATTATTCATAGGAAGTTTAGTTCCATTATCTTGAATGGACTCTTCAAATTGAAATAACCTCTGTTTAGTTTGTCCTTTCCCTGCAATAATGCGTGAGGTTCTAAGCTCTTCCCTTGAAGATGATTGAATGACTAATTTGTGCCCAAGCAATTTACTCTTTCCTTGTTGTGGAATGAAATCCTCAAAATTAATTCTTTTATGTGATATTGGTGCCTGCTCTTTCTTAGCTTTATCATTGCGTTCATTTGCAAGTTGTTCTCTCTTAATCTTGAATTTGTTGGCCAATTCAGCACTTAATCGGTATTGCATATCAACATCCAGATTCTTCAATGGACTTTGAGCTTTGTTTGGATTCAAACCCTTTTTCTTTAGCATTGTTGATTGATTCATTGTTTTTGCTTAGTTTAAATCTCTTCAATTTGTTTCCCAATAGTAAGTAAACCTACAAAATAATAAGATTGTTTAAGTGAAAGAAGTAGCAGGACGGATTCAAATTGGAAGAACTACATGAACAAATAGAAAAAATTGATAACATATGAAACAAGAGGCCGTTGGCTGCATCCACATTTAAAAGCTTGAGATCTTTTTATTACTTAAATTAATAAAAGGTAAAGAGTTGTACCTCTCTCGGAGCGACAAACTCAGGACAACGACCAAACCAGAAGCAACGTCAAACTACAGAGTTGAATGCCTCTAATGCCAGTTGCCTGATAATAAAATGAAACTAGAAAGTATATGAATAACAAACAACCAAATCAAGCAAAAATAAGCTAGAAGTATAGGTTCCTCAATAAAATAATAATCAGATAAGAAGGCAACATATTACATTCCAAAGATTAGATATATTAATGTATTTTACAAAAAAACTATTATATTACAAAAACAGTGAGTGAGCACTATATGATCATCACAACAATAATGAAACTCATGGTGTGTTTTATTCAGACACTTCATCAGACTCGACTTCATCATCAGACTCATCTTCATACTCATTTTCAGACTCGTCTTCAAACGCATCTAAAAACTCATCTTCATACTCATTTTCAGACTCATCTTCGAACTCAAATTCAAACACCTCTTCATACTCGACTTCAAGTTTTTGATTGACAAATTCCTCCACAGGCACATCAATGATTGTTTCTGGTAAATCAGTCCTTGTTAAGAGTACTTCACCATTATCTTTTGGCATAGATGGACCCTTCAAATGTTCAGCTGGCTCATTTTCATAACTTTGTGGGAGATTAGATTCAACTTTATCACCCATGTTAAACAAGTCTCTAGGAACAGTCTTCATAACATAATGTTTATATTGATCATATGGATATTGCACATAGAAGCATTGGTGTACTTGAGATGCAAGCACAAAAGGCTCTTCCTGAGAGCATCTCTTGTTAAAGTAGACATAAGTAAGGCCATAAACATCTTTTTCAGCTTCATACCAATCACACTTAAATAAAACAACCTTAAAATTGCTGTAATAGTTTAATTAAACAATATCAACTATTCTACCATAATAAGTCAAATCTGCAGCACTCAGATTTTTATCCTTTGAGCTTGCAAAGCTTGTAGTTGAGGCAATTAGTGTAACACCACTATTTTGTGTTTTACGCCTTGCATCACGCTACCTAACATGGAATCTATATCCATTTATGAGATACCCAGAATATCTTTTTGCAACAGAATTTGGTCCTCTAGACAATTGTTTTATCAAATCAGGCACATCCTCTTGCAAAGCACGAGTTTCAAACAATTGAAAGAAGTTTTGACAATGATTCTTGGCTTTGCTCCATTTTTATCTTCGTGACTGATTCTTAACCTCTTGCTCATGCTCTCTACAAAACTTTTACTATATTTGTTAAAATAATAAATTAAATAAGATAAAAATTAATTATACAAAAGGAATGGTATATTCAAATTAAGGTACCTAATATATTCTTGAACATCGTCACAATTTCCCAATAAGTATGCATGTGCCTGACTTAGTGACTTGTCATCTAAAATGATTGGATCTGTTTTCTTTGCTCGTAAAGGAACTCCTTTGTTAGAAAACAAACTCACAGGTTCTGCGTCACTTGGGTCGCATTCGTCATTGTTTCGTGCTCTCCTATTAAATCTGGTATGTACACCCCGATGTAGATATTTTGAGAATAAATTCATGCAATCTATTCCCACTCGTGTCTCTGCTATGCAACCTTCAGGAAAACGCCCATTGCGAATGTATGATTTGAATGTACCCATTTCTCTTTCAGTGGAATACATCCATCGATTTTGCACTGGGCCGCCCAATCTCACTTCATTAACCTAATGAATAGGCAAATGAATCATGATATCAAAAAATGAAGGAGGAAAAATTCGCTCCAACTAATTTACTGTTTCTATGATCTCTACTTCTAAGCAATCAAGTTCCTCCAATGTGATTACTTTTTGGCACAAACGATGGAAGAAGGAACTTAGAGGAATAAAATGAATAGCCACATGATTAGGAAGAATGCTTTTAATTGGTATTGGAAGCAAGTAATGTAACATAAAATGAGCATCATGACTTTTATAATTAGACACCTTTCTTTCATTCAAGTGCACACACCTAGATATATTAGAGGCACTACCATCAGGTAGCTTGGCTGTCTTTAAAACTCCACAAAAGATGGATCTCTCTCCATTTGTCATTGAGAAGCACACCTTTGTAAACTTTGTTCTCTTACTATCTTTTGTATCTTGTGGATGAAGGTTCTTCCTGATTCCCATATCTTTCAAATCATACCGTGCTTTTTGCATGATCCTTTGTTATTCCTGAAATATCCAAAAGAGCTCCAAGTATGCTATCAACTATGTTCTTCTCTATGTGCATTACGTCAAGGTTTTGACGTAACAAGTTGTGCTGCCAGTAAGGTAATTCAAAAAAAATTGACCTCTTTTTCAATGGGCCATCATTTGATCTTTTTTTCTTCTTCCCAAACACATTTTCAAAATCACGTAAGCTATTAAGAACATCAATTCCCTTTAAAGGAGCTGGAGGAGGCCTAAATTCAGTTTTTCCATTGAATGATCTTTTGTTTGATCTCCATGGATGATCCATTGGTAGAAAAACATGATGATCCATATAGCACATTTTCCGACTATGCTTAAGATAGCGAGAATTAGTGCCATAGCTACAACAAGGGAAAGCAAACTTTCCTTTTGTACTCCAACCAGATAACATAGCATATGTAGGAAAATCACTGATTGTTCACATAAGAGCTGCCCGCATTTGAAAAGTTTCATTTCTTGAAGCATCATATGTTTCAACCCCAGAATCCCATATTAATTTTAACTCGTCTTTCAATGGTTGTAAGTAAATATCAATGTCATTTCCAGGTGATCGCGGTCCAGGTTTAAGTAAAGAAAGTATGGAATATTCAGATTTCATGCACATCCAAGGCGGCAGATTATAAATAATCAACATAACTGGCCATGTGCTATGTGATATACTCATGGTTCGAAATGGATTGAATCCATAACTTGACAAGCCAAGTCTCACATTGCGACAATCTTGTGCAAAATCTGGATGCACCCTATCAAAGTCTTTCCATGCTAGACCATCAGCGGGATGCCTTCATACCACCTCAAAGAATCTGCCGTCTTTGAGCACATAAATAGCCTTTTGAGTCTAGGAATTAATGGAAAGTGTCTCAAAGTCTTTGCAGAAACTTGATGTTGTTTTTTTGAAGACTCAAGCTCACTATCAACTTTAGGAGCTTGAATATATTGTGAAGCTCCACAAGTATGACAAAATTCGTCATCCTTATGATCATTCCTGAACAACATGCAATCATTTGGACATGCATAGATTTTATCATAATCCAGACCAAGATTCTTAACCATTGACTTGGTTTTATTGTAAGACTGAGGAATTTTCAACTCGAGCATCGCCTCTTTTAATAAATCTAGAAGAGAAGTGAATGATTCATTGCTCCATCCATGTAAACACTTCAACAAATATAAGCGAAGTGTGAATGATAATTTAGAGAAACCTATACAACAAGAATATAATTCTTGGTTTGCCTCTTAAAGTAAGCTATAGAATTTCTTGGCATCTTCATTTGGACCATCATAAACTCGTCCAGCCTATGCAACATCTCTAAATTGATCATTCAAGAACCCATCAATATCATAACATGAGTAATCGATATCATCATCAACATTCAACTTGATATCCCATTCCCCGTGATTGATCCATCTAGTATAGCCTTTAACGAATCAATGGCATATTAGATGATCATACACTACATTCCTTAGGTTCCAAAGAATAGTACAACATTTCGCACATGGAAACTGAATTTTCTCTCCATGAGGATCTCCATAAGAGTAAACAAAATCTAGAAATGATTCAATGCCATTAATATACTCTTTGCTATACCTTGCTAAATTCATCAAATCCTTGGATGTGATATGTGAACTCCTAGAAGAATAAATTAATATTTAGTCTTTCAGCAATAATCAATATCCAGTTAAAAAATAAGTTTTAAAAGTCACGAGTAATCTATAAGAATCATGTGTTATGAGATGATTAAAGTTTCTTACCTAGTCATGAGGCTTTCTCTATGTCAAATCAAACATTTAATCCTCCACAAATGTTTTTCAATGTTGATGCTACTATAAATGAAAAAATAAGTACAGTTAATAGGATATACATAAATCTGTCCATAGATAAATGCGGAGATTTTGAGCGAAGAAATGCAGAAGAGACCACCTACGGAGCTTGTGACGGTCCGTAGGTGGCACCGTAGTGCACTTGCTGAAGGAAGATGGGGATGTTTGACTCAGACTAAGTGCGGGGTTACAGAGACCATGATGGTCCGTCGAGTGTTTGACGGTCCGTCGAGTGTTTGACGGTCCGTCCTGCAGGTTCGTCATGAAGTTCAGAGAAGTAATCCGAGTAACCATATTCCAAGAGTTTAAGTGTTTTGGAACGGAGACCCTCGACGGACCGTCATGCTTGTGACGGTCCGTAGGTGGCAGCGTAGTCCAGCTGCTGAAGGAAGATGGGTAAGTCAAGTGTGGGGTTACGGAGTCCACGACGGTCCGTCGAGTCTATGACGGTCCGTCCTGCAGGTTCGTCATGAGGTTTAGAGATGTAATTCCAGTACCCACCCTTTCTGTGAGTGCAATCAATTGGAATTGTTGAAAAGTGAATCAAGATCATAGATCCCCTGTTACCACCCCAAGGCAACCTAAGAGAGAACGAATGGCTCTAGCAAAGTAAACCCAGGAGAGAACTCTTAGGGATTTTGTATAATTTGAATCCAAGGAAATCTAATATATGCAGAAACACAAAGCATAGGCAACACAACAAATATTGAAGCTGAAACCACAACAATTTGGAAAGCACTAAGTTATTGCAAGAGGTGTGGGATCACAAATGCCATTTTAGAGATTGACTCGCTAAGTCTCAAATACTATGAAATGATTCTAACAACTTCATACTACGAGGTTATCCCAAAACATTTCAGAATACTAAAGTTACTATCTATACTTGAAAATGCACTAGAGAAAAAACAAAATGACTTCTTCACACTTCAAGACATACAGTCAAAAAAAAATTGTTCCAACAAACAGAGACAAGATAAAATTATTGTGATTAACAAATGAACAAACAAAGATTAAGACGAGCACAGTTAAAAAATTAGCGACCATAGATTAAAACAAACATTATAGCAAGAAAGATCTTTAACATGGACAAGAAACAGTACCAGCAATAAGAATAAGAACAAGGAAAATCTTAAGCATCTGCCGAAATTAACACGTAAAGCAAAGGAAAATCTAAACGTTTACGAGCTACACTCCAAAAATCAATTGAGTTTCGGAAAAATCAAATAAGTTTCGGAAAACAGAATCGTTCCTACTCTTAAAGAGATCGTTCTTACACTTAAAGGAATCGTTCAACTCTTCAGCTCATTTAATCGAATCTTTAGCTTGTATTAGAAAAGAGAACTTCTTATTCAGCTATCTTCACCTCTCTTCACTTCAAACCTTTAGTTCTTCAGCTTGTATAGGAACCTGTAGTTCTTCAAGCCAATTCTTCTGCTCAAAAGAGAAACGTGAAAAGGAAAGCTGAAACAGGAAAGCTGAAAGATGAAAGCTGAAAGAGGAAAGCTGGCTGAAAGAGGGAAACGTGAAAAGGAAAGCTGAAAGAGGGAAACGTGAAAAGGAAAGCTGAAAGAGGAAAGTGAAGTCTAATGATTTGTTAATGTTTAATTTTTTGGCCTAAAAATGGGAGGAAGTTTTAAAAATATTGCAGGGAATATAAAATTTTAGTGAAAAATTTTAAGGCAACACTTATAAAGTGTTGTTTTTTTAATTATAAAAATAGGATACTTTAGAAGTGTGGTCATATTAGTAAATAGGTGTTGTCAATTATATCATACTTTAACAACACTTATAAAGTGTATCTTATATTATTAAAGAGTACACTTTTGAAGTGTTGCCAAAATTATTGTAGCTAAAAGTGAAATTTTTTGGCTATGCTTTAAAAGCGTTCCCAATACTACTTTAGGCAACACTTTACAAGTGTAGTCCAGACTTAGTGTGGTCGTAGACCTAAAATGGTGTAAAGAGAGTAGTATAATACCAAGTCGGACTAGGGTCCAGCATTCCCAATTAGTCCCCGAACTACTAGCCAAGTATGTTGTAAGTACCCTTTGTGGACAGTCAGTTTAGTTATCACGCCTACATGCCTTTATACCTTTGCCTAGGATTATTGGGTCCTCTCGATAGGGCATATACATCGGACTCCACATTTAGATCGTGTGGTTTTATTATCGGTTCTTAGTAGCTCCGACAGTTCACTCAGATTCTCTTGCATTGACAATTTATCAATATACTTAGTATTCAATTTTAGCATGTTATAAATTGGTCATTGCATTCAGTTAGCTCAGAATTCTCTGTATCACGTTCATATTATAATACTTGCTTTTGTACTTATTCAATTATGTTTTATTTCAACTTTATTCTTTCGTACATGCAGAGTACCTTTCAAGTACTAGCGCATACGTGTGCTACATCTTCCCATGATGTACGTTCAGGTTCTCAATGCCCATATTACGCACAGATCAATTTTCGATATTAAGTTCAACAGATTCAATGGTGAGTCCCCATTCTCCGAGGACAAAAATCATGAGTTTCTTTTCAGTATTTACTCTTTTAGTTTATGTTTATGCTAGATTTAGCTGGGGCTTGTCCCAGTATTTCTAGTCCAGTTTAGAGGCTTATTTAAGACAGCTAGCTTCAGCTTAGTATTGAGTTAATAACTTCTTTGTTTTAAACTCTTTGATTTCATTTATATTAGTTATAAAATATGGGTATTCCTCATATTTTCTGTTTAAATTTATGATTTAGCTTCCGCAACATTTTAATTTATTAGTATGCTAATGATCATGCTAGTAGGGTTGCTTGGGATCACTTGTAGTCCTAGGTTCCACGTCCGCGTCCGAGGGTAGCTCAGGACATGAAAAAACATGGTATCAGAGCACTAGGTTCAGGAGTCCTAGGATGTCTATAAAGCCGCACTAAGTGGAGTACTTTTCATGAATGTGAAGTCCACCACATCTAATGATAGGGAGGCTACAAAGTGTTTTTAGGAAAACTTCCATGTCTTGTTACTCTTATCGTGTTTAAGGTATTATATGATTCCATTCTAACTGGACGTTGTGCGCTTAAGATCATGCCTTCTCATAGAGCTTAGGCGTGGAATTCTAATGCACGCAATGCAAATGCAGTTCCTCTAGTACTAGATAAGGATGTTGTAATGTAGAGTTTAGAACACCAATTCGGCTTTTGGCTCAGAGTATGAACAACCATAACAATCAGCCGGTTCGAGTTCCTACTAATAGATATGATCGATTAGTGGCAGCCAGAGTTTGTGATTTTGTTAGGATGCATCCACCTATGTTTCTATGGTCAAAAGTTGGTAACGAACCATGAAAATCATTGACGAGGTCAAGAAAATATTTTGTGTGATCCATGTAACTGGTAGTGATAGGTGAAATTGGTACCCTACCAGCTTAAGGATGTGACTCACATATGGTTGAATTTACTAAGTGGAAAAGACAAAAGAGACGACTTTGTCTTTTGTAACTTAATATATCCGTCAATTTCATTGTTAGTGCAGAAACTCTCTTCGAACCTTTCTCAGCCTCTACTCCAGTTGGTGAACCAGTTATAGCTAGATGGGTATACATATATTGCCCTGTCACATTCTCTCAAAAAGTCACCTTAGTAGATCTTGTATAGTTAGAAATGGTAGACTTCGATGTCATTCTAGGCATGGATTGGTTACAATCCTATTTTGCCTTAGTCGATTGTAGAAGTAAGATTGTTTGTTTTCAGTTTGCAGACGAACCAATCTTAGAATGCAAAGGTAGTAGCTTAGCGCCTATAGGTCCATTCATTTCTTACCTTAAGGCCAAAAAGATGATCTCTAAGGGTTATCTCTATCATGTCGTTCGGGTTAAGGATTCTAGATCTGAAACCCTAACTAATAAGTTAGTTCCAATAGTCAATGAGTTTCCAAAAGTGTTTCCAGAAGATGTACCCGAAGTCCCTCCCGAAAGGAAAATCGACTTAGGAATTGATCTTATTCCAGATACCCAGCCTATTTATATACCTTCTTATAGAACGGCTCCAGCAAGCTTAAGAAATTGAAAGAGCAGTTGAGAGACCTTCTAGTAAGGGCTTCATCATACCTAGTATTTCACCATGGGGTGCACCAGCGTTGTTCGTAAGGAAGAAAAATGGTTCTCTCAGAATGTGCATTGACTATAGAGAGTTGAACAAGGTCACAATCACGAATAAGTATCACATCCCCAAGATGGATGAATTGTTTTACCAACTTCAAGGTTCTTGTAACTTATCAAATATAGATCTCTGATATGGTAATCATCAGTTTTGAGTCAGAAATATTCACATTATCAAAATAGACTTCAGAACTCGAAATGATCATTACAAATTTGTAGTTATATTGTGTAAGACCCCAAAATGAGATAGGGTGTCTAGAGCCTAACATGTTTATATGAAAATAATAAGTTCATAAAATGTCTTATAATATGTTTTAGAGGCAATGTGTAAAGTTGGAAGTAATTTGGAAGTCGAACGTCAAGGGACGACCAAAACATTCAAGGACTAGTTACCTATGTCTCTCATATGTCTATGCATGATTATATTTTGTTTAATTATATTTTGAAGCCTCTATATGAGTTAAAATTATTTTTAATGATGGTATATGAAGTTTAGAGAAGTTTCGAGGTCAAAAGACCAAGAAGGTCCAAGGCGTTTGAAAGATAGCCCTTAAGACGTGCAACATGTGTCTTGATGGGGCTTGGCCTGTTTGGACGTCTTGTATGTGTTTTTGTTGGATGAAATTTATGTGGAACGTGTAAAAATTTTTAAGGTCCTTAATAACATTGGAAACGTCCGGATACGACTTCTATTGGGCCCTACAAGAGGCCCCAAAAGAAGGACCCAGGGTTGTAGAAGACACTGCCTGGGCAGTGTCCATTGACGGACCCAACTACGGATCATTGGTCGCCCAACGGTCCATCGAGCAAGTATCGTCGACTGGAAATTTAATGGGCAGGCCAAAAGCCAAGAATTTGTCTAAGTGACAGGCGATGAAAGCCAGGCACGGACCGTCGACAGCATGATGCCTCGGTATTACCTCTGTTATTGGTGCACTGTTAGTTGCAGGTAGCGTTTGTTTTAATTAAAGCAGTGAATGGAAATTCACTCCAACTTCTAACATGACCCTAATAAGTTTATTTAGATATTTCTGGGTATATATAATTCATCAAAAATGTGATCACGGCATTTGGGAATCCTCTCACACGATTGAAGCCTTTATCTCCGAAAATATTTTCCTTCAAACCTCGATTTTTGGTGAATCCCATGAACTGCTTGGAGCTGGATTTTCTATGTATGAATAATAAAGTTTTAGATGTTTTCAACTACACAATGTTATGGTGATCTTCATCTCTGTTATCTTTTCAACTAGAGAGTCATTCTCAATGATTTCAAAAGAGAAAAATATGATAATACACTTTCTTCTTAAATCTACCATGGATACTTTCTTAAACCGATTTCAAAGGCATAACATGAATGTATTTATTATTATCTACTGATTTTAAGTGTTTTTCAATCCAATTGCAAGATGAACACATTTTGATTCACCAAAACGATTTAGCCTTGCATGGTCTTTATGATCTTGATATTTTATTGATTAAGTTATGATTCTATTACGTTGAATCTCCTATATCTATTGTTGTTAAAGTGAATTATTGTTGAAGTGTGTGTAATGGATCCATGAGGATCAATGTATGAAGATTAGAACATGTTTATCTTATTTTCACATGATTCACTGTAACATTGGCTTCTTAATGATCTAAAGTGGATTTTGATTAAGTTGTGGTTCTTATAAATACTTTTTTAGGTTAAAACCATGGTTGAATTGTTGATATAATTCTTGTATGATCAGAATAAAGGCTTGATTTGAATTATTCTAGGTTTTTCTAGTCTATGGAGTTGTAACTTGTGATCTTGAAGTTAGGTTAGTTGTTATATGAATTGATCATGGTTAATGTCTATAGATGTGTATTGATCAGGGGCCATGGTCTCTTTAGTGGTCCATGGTTCATGTCCTTATTAAAATTCAAGTGAGCAGTGTTAAAGACAAAGTATTAGGAAATTCCAAGAAAAAGACCACGACCGTCTTCAGGAAATGGTATTTTTAACGGCCTGATGTCTAGTTCATGATATAAAATGCACTTGTGGAACACTCCAAGTAATGACCAAGGAGGGATTCATGATCCGTGAAGACCTTGATAGGTCGTGATCATGGTCGTGAAATGGTGTGACAATTCAGTCCTCGTTTGACTAAGACTCTTTTAAAACATGTTATTTTAAATGATTTGGTGTTTTTAATAGATTATTCCATTATCTTAGGTGTTAAAAGTTAGTACACACGACAAATTTTGTTCTTGCAAAGTTGAAGTTTTTTATTTTTGTGGTTATTCTTAGACGATTGGCTCATTGATGGAATTTGGTTTCTACTATTTATTTTTGTAAGTGATGCTTAGAATGTTTTCATATTTAGTTATGGCTCTTTTACGTAAAAATATTGAATAACAAAATACCACAATTAGGTTTGTGGGAACTATGATGATAATCTAATAAAAATTTTGTAGAACGAGTAGAATTTGATCTATGTTTACAATATATAGTTGGGAGCTAGGAAAGAGAAATAGTCCGGATTTGAAAGTCCCGGTAATTCTTAACCCTTTATGGTTGTTGTTTATGTTTTAATATGAGTTTATATGATTTTACACTTCATATTATCATGCCTTCTTGATGAATTTCTCAACGAATGGATTTTTGAAATTCTAACATGTGTTACAGTGATGCTTACTGTGAAAATTCCATGTTTTGAAAAATAAATTGCATTGTCTTGAATTGTGGTTTCAATGTTTGTGAATGTGTTGTATTTGAGAATTTTTAATTTTTAGAAGGTAGTTCCTCCATAAGTGAAGGGTGAGTGTGAATATTGAAAAGTGAAAGATCTCCCAAAAGTGTTTGTGTTGCAAAGTGTTTGAAGGTGTGAAATTGTTCTCCTTGTTAGTTGATTCTTTGATTATGAATGTTTAATACTTTATTTTAATATTTTGTGTGTTTCTAAAGGAGTCCTTGATGGTCGTAAAGTTTTAGTGTTATTCGAGGATGAATGTTATTCCAAGATGGGAGAGTGTAACACCCTAAAATGAACTAAGGTGAACTAGAGATTTGTGATTGTTTATTCAGGTAATTTTGTAATAAAATGATTATATGAGTGTCATTAGGCAGTGTGTGATGTTATGTTAAGTTTGCAGGTCAAACATCCATGACGGTCGGAGGATATGACTTTAATAGTGCTTGCGTGTTCTCATGTGTTTAAGTGAGTTTTACGCGTTCGTTTATCTTTAAAATTGTGTGATATGTTATTATAACCTGTACAACTATGTTTAGGGGTTTAAATTCAGGGTACGACTCCACCTAGGAACCACAAGGGGACCTAGAGAAGGGCCCAAGACTTCCTTGGCAGTGTCCACTAACGAGACCAAACGACTGCCAGTAGTCCAACCAACAGCCCATCAACTTGGTACGTCGATTAGACCTTCAGGTATTCATGTTGGGAGAGTCTCAGATACAACTAATGACCATCACCAATGGTCCATTGATGGACAAACAGTCCGTTAATTAGAGCCGTCTGTGAGCTGCCTAAAAAGTTGTCGAAAAGGTTGCCTTGGCTTGGAGTGTTTGATTAATCAACCCCAAGTATTTTATGAACCTAGGATAATATTTTTAGGGTATTTTAGGTAAATTAAGGTTCTTTAAACCCTAGGACCTAATTTTAGATTTCATTTCCTAAAACCCAAAAACCCCCGCTCTTAAAATTCTCTCTAAACCTCCATAGAGGCTAGAATTTGAGGAAGACCTTGGAGGGATGTTGGTGGTCGAGTTCTTCATCTCAATCATTGGGATTTATTCTATTTGAGGTATGCTAGTCATCCTTGAACTCTCTTCTGTTTAAGGAGTCACTTTTAATGTATTTTTGGAAAGGGTTTTCAACCCTAGTTTCTTCTAGCTTCAACTTCTAAATATGGGTCTTGCTTGAAAACGTTTTAACTGATTCAAATGTGACGTTTATAATGTTAGTTTGTGATTTAAATTCTAAAACTTCAGTGAAAACATGTTAAATTTTTTTATCAATTTTTAATCTAACGAATCATTTTAATTGGTATCGTTTGGTATTCTTTGAGCTTTTGTTTCCTTGTGTTGATATTCTTGTTTGACTACTGACCTAAGGTCTAATTTATGATGAATTGTTGAGTAAGTTGTGAATAGGTGTGAAAGCTTTGGATGTATCGTAAGTTTTTTTCATTATTAACTCTTATTATGAATTATTCTTGAGTGGTATGGCCCACCTTTTTGGCGACGGTTTTTAATTGAATTGAATGAATGTGAAGTTATTTGTCCATTGTGAAAAGTCTATAAAGGCATATTATGTTAAGTAAGATGATTATTATGTTGTTCTTGTTAATGTGGCTTGTGAAGCTTATTAAGACAAGTAAGCTAGATATAATGTCTAAATGACTTATATGAATTAGAGAAGCATGTTAAAGTGTGTTATGCGATGAATGAATGTCTAAGCATGTGTATAATAGAATGTAAATAAAATAATACTTATGTGCAAGATTTGTTCACGTGTACATACACACTCATACTTTAATGAATGAATGAAGCTAAGTGAAGTCAAAAGGGAGTTTTGGGGTGAACACTTTTCATGGATTGAGATGACGTATTTAGTAGCAACCTCATTGTCTTACAAGAGCTTTCTAAGATAGGTAGGAGGATGGATACCCCTTGTGAGTTTAAATGTGATGTCCAATAGTTATTTTTTACCTATAGTATAAAAATGTTGAGAATCCATTGGGAGTTATGCCCAGCACCGGGAGGATATGAAAAAGGGGTAGTTACACTTCGTTAGTTGAGAAGTTTTATTTCAATGTACCTCTAGAAATGAGTACTCCTCGTGTAAATATAGTGTGTTACATAGTAGGGATATACTTATCCCTTAACTATGCACCCACATAGATGTATCTATTGGGAAATCCATATAAAATCAAAAAGAAAAGACCTCACTCTAGGCAAGTGGTAGGGGACCCTTCCTCGATAAGGGAAGTACGGGATTCCATGTATAGCTCTCATGGTCTATGTAAATTAAGCTAACCCACACAATAAATGAAAGTACTAAGTCTTCTAAAAGAATGTACTTTGTAGGGTAGGTGGTGGAATGGGACGCCATCTATTCATTGCACTTGGCAGGCATTTCGAAAGGGGAGTCTTGGTAAACCTTGTATGAGTTTAATGATCTAAGACATCTAAAGAGTGTACTCCTTAGGGTAGATGGTGGAATGGGATGCCATATACACATTGCACGAATAGGCATTCCGAAAGGGAAGCCTTCGTGTGTTGTTTGAGTTTTCTTCTACTGTCTACTCATTGAGTGGATACTTACTCTTCCGAGGTGAGTAAGACTAAAAGGGATAGTATTGGGGATCACTTTAATGTATATTGAAGGGGTTGAATTTTCATTTTTTTCATGTGTTACCTTGGTTTGTCTTAGGATAACCTTAGCTAGGGAAACTCCTAAGATAATGAGTTTACATACTCTTTGATTGACCTTGGGATGTTCAATGTTTCAGGGATTTAAGGTAGCTCACTATAATTCTAAAATAGTTTCACTTTAATGGCAGTAATAAACTCACTGTAACAATTTTGTAGCATACTGTAAAATGGTCCTTTTGTGTAAAATTATGAAAATCCTTCTATAAATGTTAAATAAAAGTTTGACTTGTGATGACGAGAATTTCTAAGTATTTATAAAAGGATTTCTTCATATATTAAATTGTCATGAAAAGTTTTAATTCTGCACTAGTGTCAAAGTCCTATTCAATGAATGACTGTTAAAGGGCTTGTACAAGACACCAATGGGTCAAATACGCCTTATGACGATCCAAGGGTTCTCCCTAAATTCTAGGGGGTACTTGCGGGTCGTTAAAAAAAGCAAATCACCAATTTAATTAAATTGAGCTTGTCCTTAATTCATGAGGGACTTCACGGTTCGTAGTGCATACCACAACACTTCAAAGCTCCCATTAAGTCTACTTAACTATAGCTTTTATAAAAAGAAATTATTCAGTTTGTGTTTTTTTGATTCGATCAGCCATCATATTTGTATATATAGTGACACCATTCTTAAGGAAAGGCGTTACTGTGATATTTAACACGAGGGAAGTCGGAGTAACCGTAAGTGTATCGATTCATTGATAAAATGCTAATAATTTTCCATTTTTTCGCAGCTATGATGACTCAAAGAAGAAAGAACACAAAACCACCTACCCCCCACCACTACTTCTCAATAGGAAGGACATGGTGATTAGCAAGCTAGTGTCTCTAAGGTTAAAATTAATGGTGCACCCGATAATATCTCACCTCCTTCCACTAGATCAATAGACACAGACAGCTCCTCAAGGACACTCTTTCTCTTTTTCTGAAAATAGGCACTGGTTTTGGGAACGAGGAGACTGTAGTTAGTGGACCTGATGTTGTGTGTGGCTTCCAATATCATTACTACTCTACAGATAGTGCAAATGATAATTCAGGGGAAAGTGCCGCATATGAAAGAAGTTCTGAAGCTTAGTCACACAGTTCTCCTCCTACGATGCAAAGTAAAGTTAACATTGTTGAACCAGAAGCTACACATATAAGAGAGTTTGATATGGTGCATACTGATGATGACACCATCGTACGATATGTGCATATCCTTGTATCAATTCCTGCACTAAGATACAATCTGATTGTCTATTACCATACCATGTTGATTGTAGATTGGGCTAAAGAGTTTTTCACTAACGATTGTGAACAAACAGGTAATTTCAAGATATGAATAATCACACCCAAGTCCAGAGTGGTCGTAGCTGATATCAAACCATTCCCACACATCTACTAAATTTTTAAGTTTTATGAGTTCGAACGCATGGACGATGAATGGGAAAATGTTCTATCCTCCTTACCAAAGAGTTTTACACTTCTTATGTATCTGCCTTGATGAATCTTGATGCCAAGACGAAGACCCTGAAATTTGGATAGAAATAATTTGCTCTCTTATTGGGTCAAGTAGAATCATATTTAGTGTGGGGAAAGTCTATAGATAATTCGCCAACATCAACCAACCGAATGTTACATGGCCCAAACTACTCTGATTTAGCATCGGTTGGTCTGTTCGAGGGCAAACACCATGAAGTCACCACTATAGCTTCAATTGAGGATAGGACTTCTCCACAAAGGGTGTTAACCTAGATTGCCAAAAAGATATCCATTGATGAAGAGAATGTAAGTTGGGTCACAACCATATTGAATGCTATCACTAAGGCTTCGTTGACCTTCTTCTAAATGTGTGGTGGGCCGTCGTCCGAGCACAAATGCGACCGACAACAAGTTACAACACTTTATCACCTTCCATGGCATCGGTAATGGCCTTCCTGCTTATTGGTTCCCCTGTCGATAGAGGGCGTACAATACAAAGTTGAATAAGAGGCAAAGTGCTGAATGAGAGGGCCGCATTTTCTTTTCCCTATCTGATAGGGAAGCTATGTCAACAAGCTGATATTCGAGCCAATATATTAGTTGACAAATGTGGTTAGGCATCCAGAGTTACTCTAATTTCTAAAATCAAAGATGTAGCAAACCAACTCTTTGGTGCTAAATCTGTAGCTGTGGGGACTTATGTCGTTCTTCTAAATGTACTGATTGAAATTCATAACAGACTATCTAATGCAGGGGACACATCCCAACCCTCCATAGAAACACCATCATCAGCCACTACTTCCCAAACTTCACGTACTCTTGTGACTTTTCGTGTACTAGTTCTTGAGAAATTTATGGCAGATTAGCGCCAAAACAAGAATAAATAGTCACTAGGATGCTTGCACTCATTGAGACCAAGGTGGTGGCTACTCAAAAGGAATTTCAAGATGAAATGTGGAAAATGATGGTTGTTTTAAAGGACAGAAGGGATAGATAGGAAAATATTTTCCAAGATCAATTATAAGATGCAAGTGCATTTGACAATGAAGAATAAAAAGCCTTGTTGGCTGAGATGAGAGCTCAAATTGCTCAACAAGCTTAACAACCTTTCTAGGCACCCACTCAGATTGTGCTAGACTCTTTAATGCAAATTCAAACTCAGATACATGCCATTCAATCACTTGATGGTCTTTGGGGAGAACAACGTAAAAATAAGTCTGTAAAATATAGCATCGATCTAGAGTACTTGAAAAGGAAACTCTTCTTGACCTAGTATTAGAAACACAACGAGAAGCAACGAATGCTCACAAATAATCCGTGAAGCTAGAAAGAGAAAAAGCAGCCTGTGAGCAACAACTACGAGATAATGTGTTTGTTCGCTCTTCTGGCAGTGGAGCACCTACCCCTATACCTGATGAATTGTCCACTCTTGTACTATATTTTAAATGGGCACTTGTTTAACCAGGTGCAATTGCTGAGCCGAAGACCGGCGCCTAGAGCGTTGTAGGTATGACCCCTCCTTATAGCCCTATCTGTGTTACTATTCTATATTGACTTTGATTGACAAGACTTTTCTTTTGTGAAGGGGTAGTGAGAAACCTTCCATAGCTGTTACAAAATGGAGGTTATCTCTTATTGATTTTATTTTTGGGTGTAATGATAGGAGATCACCCCCTTAGTTGTAACCAACATCTTTGTCCTCGAAGAAGCCTTAGACAAGTCCTTACAATATATAAATGCATCTTAGATAGAATAAAAATAGAAAAAATTAAAACTTTTTATTTGATGTGCAAATTCACTTCACACACACACACACACATACACATACACACACACACACATATATATGTATGTATGTATCTGTACTTTTGTCACATAGACATCTAAGCATAGTAGTATGAGAATGTGGGACTTAGCCCATACATCTAAAACGAGTCTTATAATATGAACCTCAATTTAGTCTTTCAATAAGGAAAATGAAAGTAGAACTAGAATAAAGCATCTCCATCCTCGAACTTGAGGATTCACCAACTTGGGAATGGCAATCCAAGATTCTTCAAGAAAGGAGTTGAATCACTTCAATGGATCGAACCTAAACTTTGTGTAGAAAATTGGAGAAACATGGGTTATTAGAAACCACATGTACTAATTATTGAAACATATGCAAGTAAATCAAATGAAAACATGCACAAAAGGACACTTTTTATAAGCATGCTTAGTTCACTTAAAAGCCTTTATGAACATTCCAAGAGCATATACATGTTCATATAACAACAAAAATATGATATATTCATATTAATGTTCAATAATATGAGTATTTATATGTATGTGAATCCCCATAACCCCATATAAACCAAGTAAACTAAATAAAGAGATAATAAGCATTGTTGTTTACCTCATACGTCATTATAACATCTATAGTCAACATTATACATAACAATTTATGCCTATATCATGTATATCAAGTAATAAGAATCATACATATCATCGATATACATCAAGAACCCACCCTATGTATAGGTAAAAACACATATCCTTACCTACATTATTTAACACCCTTTAAGTTATCCTTGTTAGTGTTCGTCTTCTTACTTCTATCATTCATTTTAGATTTTATTAAACTTCGTCATAGCCTACATATACCATTTGACCGAACATGAAATCAGGTCTCAACCCCTCACATAAAAAAAGGTCATCCTTGTTGCCAAGGCAAGACATCTACATAATAATAGCATCTCGGTTGTTCCACTTGCTACATCCTATGTGGGCTTCATAGTTAAGGGATACATTGATTGTTACTAGATACCATCTTTATGCTAGATAGCATTGTAGTTTAAATCTCATGACAACATTGTGGAAAGCTTATTCTTGAAGAGACCCCTCTCTTGCACATCCTCTCAGTGCATAGCTAATTTTGTTTTTTTTTTTAAGTCTTTCTTAAAATCAATTCATAACATTGGTCTTAGGATATTTACTCCTTATATAGCATGTTCATAGCTCATAGGTTATTGGATGAGAAATCCTTGCAGAACAATCCCAACATCCTATGAAAACTTTACATCATAACATATTTATAAGTAGTTTCAGAATTACCTTTACCCTCTCATAATAGCACACCAATCTTCATATAACATCCATAATATTCATATCATGATCATTCATTCATAACTTCATCATTCATACTTCAATAAATAAACATTACCAAAGTTAAGCCAACCATACTACAATAGAGTATTCCTGACCATAAAGATCTTGCCTATGGCCTCCAAGAAACCCATTCAATACATCACCACCAAATCAATGATATTTAACCAAACAATTAAATAATCATTATAGTAAAATATTCAATTATTCAAGAACATAATCAGTTACATCACGCCTAATAGTAAATAAACATAATTCAAGAGTTAGAGTTAGGAGAAGAGGGATTTTCATTAGTCTTTAAAGAATAAGGTCAAAAACCAAAAGTAGTACATCAAATAAATGATAAACACTCATAATCCATAATTATTAATCAAATCTTAGACAAAATAATTAAAGTTTAAGGTAACTCACAAATTGGAGTGAAATCTCAAAAATAAGAAGAACATTGAAATTAAATATGAAGGAACCTCTAGGGGAAAGGCGTCTCAACAGTGAAGAGTTCCCATAACTTATCAATACTTAAGGATTTGTATGAAAAACCATTGTTCTTTTATCCCTATAGAAAGATTGATCTTCTTCTTCAAGTGTGTCTTGAGTTGAGAGAGTTTTGAGTATTGGGTTGAGTTTTGTGAGTTTAGTTAGAATGATATGGGGCCTAGGGGTTGGGTTATTATAGTTATATTTTGTTAGATAATTGACTCACTAATCACCCCTCTTAACCCCTTGTTAAATAACTAATTCGAGATAAGACAATAAAATAAAAATAAAGATTCACTTACTTGGTTGTGTCACGCCCTAATCTACACCCGAGACGTGGACACGGAACCTAAGACCACAAGTGATCCCAAGCTAACCTTGCTGGCATGATCAAGAGCATACTAAAGATAATAAACTAAATGTGGAAGCTAAATCATGGTTTAAACAGAAAAGATGGGAAATACCATATTGTATAACTAAGATAAATGAAGCACTAATGAGTTTCATACAGAGAAGATATTAACTCCCTACTAAGTTGAAACTAATTATGTCTAAAATAAGCCTCTAATTTACTAGAAACGCTTAAAAAAGCCCCAATTAATTCTAGCAAAAACTGAAACTAAACTACTAAAAGACTAAAATGAACTCATGCTATTGCCCTACAAGAATGAGGACTCACCACTGAATCTGCTGACCTAGAGATTGAGAATTGATCTATGCGTCACGTGAATGTTGAGAACCTGAACCTAAATCATAAGAAGATGTAGTGCATGAATGCATAAGTACTTGAAGGTACTGAGCGTGTATTATACAATAAAGATAAAATAGAAACAATCACAAAATAGGTTTAATAATATAAACATCATATATTGAATCCTGAGGTAAATTAATGCAATGACCAATTTATAAAATCCTGGAACTAAATACTAAATATATACTGATAAATGGTCAATGCAATAGAGTCTGATTGAACTGTGGGAGCAAGCAATAACTGATAATAAAATCAAATGAGATAAATGTGGAGTCCGATGTATACGCCCCATCGAGAAAACTCAATGTACGGTGCCAGGGGTATAAAGGCATGCTGGTGTGATCACAAAACTAATGCCCACAAATGGGATTTTCAATTACTTGGCTAGTAGTTTTGGGTCTATTGGGTACACTGAAACCTAGTCCAACTCACTATTATGTTAACTCCATATGAATTAAGTGATTAGACATCTCCTCTTGCAAAGATTCAACTCTTTCTAGGTAAACACATACTAAAGGCTCTTGTGATCAGTGAACACATCTTCATGAACACGATAAAAGTAGTGTCTCCTGATCTTGAGTCAAAATACTATTGCTGCAAGCTTGAGATCATTAGTTGGATAGTTCTTCTCATGTACCTTAAGATGTCTAGAAGCATACACTATAAACTTATCTCGCTGGTTCAATACATAACATAGGACAACTCTGGATACATCACAAATACCCATATGAACCCTCTGGTAGAGTCAAGATAGAAGCTGTAGTCAATCTTGTTTTCAATTCTGCAAACCTTTCTCACTATCATCTAACCATTGAAACTTGACCATGTTTTGAGTCAACCAAGTAAATAGTAAGGCTATGGATGAGAATCCTTCCATGAACCTTGTATAATAATCCGCTAGACCTATGAAACTTGTAATATCTTTAGCAGAGGAAGGTGTAGTCCATTGTTTCACTGCTTCTATATTATGTGAATCCATTTGAATCCCTTCGCTAGATAAAATGTGATTAAGGAAAGCAATGGATTGCAACTAGAACTCACTTTTGCTAAATTTAGCAAATAACTAGCGATCCTTGAGCGTCGATAGAACAATTCTCAAATGACTCGCATATGCTTTCTCATTCGTAGAGTAAATGAGGATATCATCAATAATGACGATGATGAACATTTCTAAGTAATCCTTGAACACTTTATTAGTGAAATACATGAATGGTTCATGATCATTGGTTAGTCCAAATGACATAACTACAAATTCATAATGACCATACCTAGTTCTAAAGGCTGTTTTCAGAATGTCACTCTCTCTGAATCTAAGCTAATGATAACCTGATCTGAGGTGTATCTTCGAGAAGTTGCTAGCACCCTAAAGTTGGTCAAACAATTTATCCATCCTAGGGATGGGATACTTTTTCTTTATTGTGACCTTGTTTAGCTTTCTATAGTCAATGAACATTCTAAGATAACCATCTTTCTTCTTTACGAATAACACTAGTTTGCCCCATGGTGAAATACTAGGAATGATGAAGCCCTTATAGAGAAGGTCTTTAAACTTCTCTTTCAATTACTTAATTTATGTTTGATCTATTTGGTAAAGCGGAATATAAATAGGCTGGGTATCTGGAAGGAGGTCATTTCCAAATTTGATTTCCCTTTCGTGAGGGACTTTCGTATGATTTTATGGAACTGACTCAAGAGTTGGAATTTCAGAGATAGAATCCTTAACCCGAACTATATGATAGATATAATCCTTAGAGGTCATCTTTGTAGTCTTAAGGTAAGAAATGAATTGACCCACAAGCTCTAAGCTACATAACTTCCATTCTAAGATTGGTTCGTCTATAAACTAAAAAGAAACAATCTTAGTTCTAAAATCGACTGAGGAATAAAATGAATGTAACCAATCCCTTCTTAGAATAACATTGATGCCAATAATTTCTAACTCTACAAGATCTGCTGAGGTGATTTTATAAGAGACTATGACAGGGCAATTTCTGTTAACTCGTGTATCTATAACTGGGTTATCGACTGGAGTAGAGATTGTGATGATTTTCTGGACTAACAGTGAATTGGAATGGTATGTAAAGAGTAACAAAAGAAAGACTAGTCCTGGATATAATAAAGCACAAACATCAAGTTCAAAGACTCTTGGCGTACCAGTGACTATATTAAAAAACATTTTTGATCGTTTCAAGACTAAAGATCATAGAACTATTTTTTCATTGACCGCTACATGTACCAAGTGAGTTACCCTGCTGAGTCGGGTGACTTGCTGGTGCTGATGAAGTTGTAGACTAAGCTACCATTACCACCTCTTTGACCCTGTCTAGAATGACAATCCCTCAATAAGTTACAAGATTTACCACACCCAAAGCATCTTTATTTTCTTGCGAAACATTTGCCCTGATGATTCTTACTTCTCTTAGGCCAAGTTTAGTAAGTCTTGGTGCCTGAAACTCTTCCATGAGAATTAGAGCTTCGTGATCTAGCCTTTTGTACATATGTGTTTTTTGAGGATGGAACACTACCTAACGAAGGGGCTAGAGATGAAAACATTTGCTGACTCTGCGAGAGCTTTCCACCACCCAATTTTTGTTGAGAATAGTCATAGTTTCCAGCACTAGCTTTCTTATTCCCCTTAGCCTTTTCCTACCGTTATCTTTACGAGGAGGCATGATCTAGAACGTAGAACATCATGTTAGAATGGATTAAGGTCATACCATATGCAAGATAAGAGTAACAAGAAAGTGAATTTTTCCTAAGACACTTTGCACTTCCCTCTCATTAGATGTGTTGAACTTCACATCCATGAAAAGGACTCTACTTAGTGTGACTTTTTATACATCCTAGGACTTTTGAACCAGTTCTCTTATACCATGTTTTTTCATTCCTCGAGCTACCCCGAAGATGAGGACACGGAACCTAGGACCATTAGTGATCCCAAGCTAACCCTGCTGGCATCATCATGAGCATACGAAAGATAATAAACTAAATGCGGAAGACAAATCATAGTTTAAAATAAAAAGATGGGTAATACCCATATTATATAACTAAGATAAATCAAGTAGTGATTAGTAAAATACAAATAAGATATAAACTCAAAATAAAGCTGAAACTAACTATGTCTAATATAAGACTCTAATTGAGTAGAAATGCTTGAACAAGCCCCAGCTAAGTCTAACAAAAACTAAAACTAAATGACTAAAAGACTGAAATGAACTCATGATCATTGACCTCGAAGAATGCGTACTCACCACTGAATTTGATGAACTTGAGATCGAGAATTGATCTGTAAGTGATCTTGATGTTGAGAACCTCAACCTACATCATGAGAAGATGTAACTCATGTATGCATTAGTACTTGAAGGTACTTAGCATGTAGTATAGAGAAAAGATGAAATAGAACATAACTAAACAAGCACAAAGAAAGTATAATAATTTGAACATGATATACTGAATTCTGAGGTAACTAAATACAATAACCTAAATTTGGAGTCTGATGTATACGCCCTATTAACAGGACCTTATATACCCTGCAAGAGGTATAAAGGTATATTGGCGTGATCACTAAACTTATGCATAGAGAAGGGATTTACAACCTACTTGGCTAGTAGTTCTTGGACTATTATGTACGCTTAACCCTAGTCCATCTAGTTATTATGTTACTCCTAATGAAATAAGTGATTAATATATTATGACTGATTTATGCAAATACTAGATAGTTCCAAACTTAACATGCAAATTGAGAATGCAACAATTAATTTGGTAGTAATGAATTTATAACTGAGGCAAGTATATCTGAAGTAAATGAAATATATGACCTAGTTTGTGTAATTCAGGAACTAAAAAATTACCTAGCTAGGGTTCTTGAATTTCATGCGATATTCTAAATAATAACTTTACAATCTGATTTGAAACATATAACTAATCAATTCATGAAAAGAATTGATGTTCTCGAAAACCTAGGTCTAAACATGATTTGAAAATCAAGAATCAGACCAAAAACTAGAGACCTAATGGGTAAAGGAACCCACTAGTGAAATCCCACATACGTGGTGATGAAATTCACGAATAAATACTTAGATTTTGGGGCTGGAACTGGTGGAACCTTGATACACTCTTGATCTGGGGTTCTTGACTTTTTTCTCCTTTCTTGCTTCATACTTTCTGTGTTATGATTTAATGATTTGACTTAGGTAAGTTTTGGTTATATTTCTAGGCTAAAACTAACCAAAATCTGATGATTTAGATCAAAACGATGTATCATAGGGCTTAAAGAAAGTGGGAAACGACCAAACAACCACTGAGTTATTTTCTTTCGGACCAAACAACATCCTGGATTGATGGGCCGTCGTTCAATCGATGGTCCATTATTTAAATCGTTAGGTTGGGTATGTTTGACAAGCGTTTACTAAAATGGGCATAAATTTGTACTCGGAGGTCTGATTTTAGAAAACTCGGTAGCCATGGAAAGCCAATTCAATTAGCTATCATTTAATAGGTCATGGGACACCTAATTCATTTTTACTAATATGTATGATCATTTGAAGTTGAATCTACTATATTTTCCCTCTAACTATCTACTAATTTCCACCTACGGTCCGAAGGTCCATCTACAGACTCTGCTGGTCAAGTGTGGTTCTTGTCAGAAAGTGGTTAAGTGGGGTCTTGATCGACAAAATAGAGACCGTAGTCCGACCTACGGACCATAGGTCTGTCTGTAGTTTGACACGTAGTCAAATTTTCTGGTCTGCGCTTGGGGAAGTTTCACTCACAATCGACAGATGTGCAGCACGAACCATGGGTCAGGTTATGGTACGTCAATGGGAACTATAGATTGCACCTTCAGATTTTTTTAAAGATGATTTTTGGTTTGTTTTGGATATGGGGTGTTAGAGGCCGTTACATACGAACACAACCTATGGACAACAGGTCGTGTTACGGCCCGTCCTGTTGGTCGTAATTCTTGTGAGAGAGAGTTTCAAGGAGAAGGATTGGTGTGGAGGCTATGTCTCAAACCACGAGCCTCACTTACGACGCATAAGCCCAGTGATGGATCGTCACTACCTCCATAGGTCAAGCTATCATTTGACAGTTTTTTGGGTCAAATGGTTGTGTCTTCCTGAAGGACCCCTATGGTAGTCCTTGTGGAGTGGTATCTGGATGATTTCACCCTTAAGTATTTTTGTATGTATATATTTAAGGCATTTTATAACATTTCATCCTCATACGACACTTCAAACAAATTACAACTCCTTAAAACAACCTATTCAATTTTTCAATCTTCAAAATGTCATGGTCGTTTCTTGACGTTTAGACTCTAATACCTCCTAACAAACTTAATTACAATAGTTTAGGTCTAGAAAAATCATTTTAAACTATTCAATGATCATTAGACACTATTCAATGCTCTATCTTAAGTCATTGAATTTTTTAGGTGTCGCATGGTGTATCATGTATATATGGATATGCAGCAGCTAATTGGTAAACAAAATGAACACCTCTATCAGTGTTTGATTGTTAGGATATTCATATGACATTTTAGATACTCACTTGTTTAAAATTTCTAGTTTGAGAAGATAGTTTGTAAATTAAGAAACTGAACAATGTAATCCTTTGTTAGGTGTATGTTAGTTTTGATTGATGTCTAGCAGAACCTAAACTAGAAAATGCCTGAGTCGTCTTGCTTGAAGCTGAGAATGAAAATATAGGAAATCATTAGAAGACTATTTTTTTTATATAAACCACTAATAGAGAAAACCAAAGAGCCAAATGAAAATCTTACAACTTGAACCCAATTTTAGCCTTGAATATATCTTTGTTCTCACCTAAATTATAACATATCCTTTGTTTTTCCAAAGGTAAGATATCAATACTCTTGAAAAACGTTTATGTTGAGGTTAAATTCTATCCCAAAAAAAAAAAGGAAAAAAAAGGGTCAAGAAGTAAGCTAAAATGCCTACAAAAAAGTGCAAAATAAAATTTTAAAAAATTAAAAAATAAGAGAAAAATAATAGAGAATGGGTCTAGTTGAAAGAAAAGAAAATAAGGATTCAATCAGCAAAGGATTTCTAAAAATAAAACTTTGGGACTGTCACATCCCAAAACCATACCCTAGAAGTTAGGGTACAATCTCGGATTGTAACCGGCGTACTCGACCTCTCAGAGGTCTTATACATGCCCTTTCATATCATTCATCACATAAACATAATGAAAGTAGCGCGGAATTAAAACTTTTCAAAAAACATAATACAGTCTTCAAAATCTCTTTCTTATAAAAGTAATAGAAAATACTAAGTCTGAATCTCATCATCTTAATACACAAGAGTAAATGTGACACGGACAATACTTCAAAATACGAATATACAAATACTTAGTCTATTTAATACTGCAAATGGAAAACATAAAGACATATAAGCCCTCGAGTCAAGTAAGGACATACTTCAACTTCTCTTGGATGATATTCTAAGTCCAAGTCTTCTTCCCAAAGATCTTCACCTACAAAGAATTATATCGATAGATAAAAGAATGGATTAGTACATCCACATGTACTAAGTATGACATTATGCATAAAAATCATGAACACAAACTTTTATTGGAAGTATGCATCTATTCTTTTACAAATAATATTATAATCATAAGAACAAAATTTAACAACTTAGAAACACATAAGATAACATTTAAACAAAAAATCATATTTTTGGGATCACTTTAACGTGAACTCATTCACTATACAGTGAAACTGCTTATTCTTCACTTGAGACACCCTTTAGCATGTAATCTTCTCACCTAAAGCTATCCTAAGATTCACTTAAGTCACAAAAAGAGAGATCACACATAATACCTATCTAGATGTGCCTAAACGACCCTTGAGATTACTTATAATGAGTCACATACACACTTACAAGCATGATAACCATCAAGGTAAGATTCTTCTACCAAATTTGACTCTAAGTATCACTTGAGTGAGTTGTGAAGATACCGCCCATATAATGCCTTACACATGCACTTACGAGATCCTATAGACTCCCTAGAATAGAATCATTCTTACTCATCACACCAACACATAGATGATATCACATTCTCCTGCAAAAGGCTATCAAAAGACCGACTTAAGTAAATCAAGAAGATAACGTCCACAATGACCTCTTGAAGATTACCTAAATAGAACTTAATACTACCGAAGGCTTTGATCATGTCCACAACACCAAACATCTTCCCAAACTAGATTCATCCTCATGAATTTTAAAGATAAGACATGAAGAGATCATCTCTTATGCCCTCTTCACACTTTAGCTAAGGAATCCTTATGTCACTTTACATTAGGTACTTATTCATTTACATACTTCTAAACATAAGATATTAGTTCATTAATACTCATACATCACATAAAGGACTTCAAGTAATGGTCTTAGACAAGACCTAGGAACTCCAAGTAACACCTTTAAAGGATATTGTGTAATGCCTAGATAGCATCCCATACCACCACCTAAACCTCATAAAACTTCTTTAATGCTAAAAGATACTCCATATGATGAGAATAGGCAATAACTACATATACCATGATATCAAGACATGGAATTTGAATTTCTATCCTACTCCGATGAGTGTGTTGAACTTGCGAATTGTAGAACATGGACACATCCCATGTAGGCACATGGTTAAGGAATATCAAGGGAAAACTTTGTAATCTAGTCTCAGAATTAACTAGAACTACTTTCCCTTACCATACTCAATTGGTGCTAGCCTTGTTTATCATAGAGTAATTCACACATTAGGTTCACATAAAAAGGTTCCATAACAAGTTCATAACCGAAACACATTTACCTTACCAATGACGGTCAACTAGGGCTACAACACAATGGCGACAAGAAGCTCATCATGAATTTCCTATGGATTAATATGATGTTGTTCCAGTCAATTAACCTTAAGCCTATCATTTCATTACTTTAAAGGATACAATTATGGCCTACGATTTCAACAATCTTAACCTTTCCACTAAGTCAAGGTTTTCACACAAAAGACTCTCTTAAGTTCATTTAAGGTCACATATCATTCACAAATTCAAGACCAAGAGTTCTACTACCTTAATTCAATACATCACATATTCATAATCATATATAATTCAAGCAAGATAGACAAATCAACCAAGGCAAGACACCACATACTTCACTTTTACCCATAATGCAAGTCATTCTATAGCAACTAGAAACAACCTTAACATCTTAAAGTCATCTTATATACTATCATAACATCATCAATGTAATCAACATAGACTCATATAGCAAAGTAGGAATAACCAAGAGTCAACTCCAAAACTACACACATAATGTCAAAGACATAGTCTAACATGGTCACCTAAGACAACATGAATACCATAATACATATATGACTTCACATATAGATAGATAGTGTCATTATTCACATAATCAAGCTATACAAATAGTCATATTACTTCAATTAGTTGTCAACAAGTCCAATATCATTATATTGCACAAAGTAACGCCGACAAGGCCATATAAGTTGCAAATAAGACACATAACACACCACCATACGTGAACTATACCAATCACTATAAAATTGAATTATAAACAACATCAAAATAAAAAGAATAGGGAATCATAACCCCACACAATACTCAACACTTCAATCCAAATTCAAATTACTCAATTCGATAGCAGAAGACCCTTACCCAAGGGCATAACCAACAATTCAACATAAAAACTACAATAATAATTGAAGTTGGTCAATTCAATGTAAATTCATCAATATAATAGGACCTAGATATTAATTTAGTACAATTACTACATCAATGAACAAACCCACATAAAACTACATATGAATTCATCAACATTAGAACAATATCAAGTAATCCAAAACTTATCAACATTAGAACAATATCAAGTAACCCAAAACTTAGTCAAAACTAGGGTTCATCAAACTCATTGGTTCATAGGTAATTTTGATTAAAATCATCTATAAAATATCAAATTAATCATTATTCAGTGTTTAGAATTCATTTATGCAAGAATCCATGGTATAATCAATAAATTGGACAATTCAACTTTAGAAACTTTGAAAACATCTTGAGAATTAAGGCTCCATGATGAATAGAGTTTCAAGGATAAATATCCATACCTTGGTGAAGCTAATTATTCTATTTCATGAAGAAATTCCACTCAAAATGTCACGTCCAAGTTGTTCCTTGATTTTGGACTTCAATAAAGTCTTTGAGATTTTTAATTGGCAGAATGAAATCGTTTATGTGTTAAACATGTATATATACATTTCACATTCCAAATATACCTATTAGGAGAAGCAAAAATCTATTTTTGGAAGTGGGGTCAAATAAAAAATTTACCTCTAGCTTAGCAGTGAAACTGCATGCAGGGACATAACTATCGACAGTGGACAGTCGACGAACCATTTGTCCACAAATGGACCGTCATGTGCCTCCGTTTGTTGGCTCAGCGACTTGAAAAGGATCGTTATCCTTCCCCCAGCCTATGTCTAAGCCTAATATGTAATTGATTCCCCGTCCTTTGTCCAACAGAGAGTTCTTTGGTCCATGGTCTGGAACAACATACTTGCCATCGACAAACTGCCCATCGACGGGAAGTAGGTCCACTTATAGGCCGTCCTTTCTTCGTCGATCGCTTAAGTGACTTTGGAGAAGTATTTTATCCACCCATGATAAGTACCTACCAACGCCCATCACCAACGGACCGTCGACTATGCCACTGGCCATCGATTGTCTTAAGTAGGTGAGGCTTCCTAGATCAGTCTTGGCAACCAACTTGTGTCCTTCCTCAAGGACTCGTGGATGGTCCTTGGGGTAATTTCTCAGACGATTCAAACCCAAATACTATAAATTCCATAATAAATCATTTAAAGGCGAAATATGCCTAATTTTACCTAAAATGAACTCACAAAACTATACTAATTTTACCTAAAATGAACTCACAAAACTCAGCGAAATATGCCTAAACACACAAGGTCATTTGAGGCTCATCTTTCGAACTTCAGGGACGTTCTTGGACGTTTGACCTCCAAGCTCAGAGAAACTTCACAAACTGACTATAAATTCCATAATAAATCATTTAAAGGCCTTAAAACCTCATAAATCACACATAAACACATAGAAACATATATATGGCACATACGTGACTTAGTCGTCGAACGTCGTAGTCGTCCTTTGACGTTTGACTTCCAATGCACCTAATACTTTAGCTACTGACTCTATACCATAAAGTTGACCTAATTATGACCTTACATAAATACCAACAGGTTAGGCTCTATTTGATCAAAGTCATTTTTGGGGTCTCACAATCTCCCCCACTTTGACAACATTAGTCCTCTAATGACACTTGTCACTCACCAACACTTCCAAGAATAGAGATCTAACTAGAAGATAATAACTAAACCATACAACACATTATAAATAAGAAAACATTAATCTCACATATTCAAGCGATTCACAACACAATAAGAAACTAGAAAATAATTCTATAACACATTTGCCATGAAACTCACATGCTTCACTCCACATAGTAAAAAAAACTCATTTTATATTCAATATAATACTTATATACATCATTTATAATAATATTACAACAATTTTAGATGAACAATTTCAATAGTCATTTTGCACAAAAATTTAGAGTGAGCAGTTCAAGCATACAATGATTTTTAGCAAATTTTCAAAAATGCAGCTTTTAGGCAATTGATGATATAAACAAGTGAATATGCAAAATAAAATCATATAAACATATCATACAACATAATCATAGATTCATAAAATATAAAATGAAAGAAGTTAATGCAATTCAATTATCCTAAACATCATGCAGATACAACATACTTCAATACCATTCTATCCCATTAACTCACCATACCCCACTTAGAAGGAACTCAAATTACAACAAGATAAAGAGAACATACCAACATCATCATCACTGTCATCCAGATTCTCCCCTCGAGATCAGAGTTCGTAGAAACACCTCTTTATTGGAGTATCATTTTTTTAGACACTAGGAGCAAGTTGCTTACCCTCTCTTCCCGTAGAAGCAATCGTAGGTCAATCTCTCACCTTGTGTCCTTCCTAACAACAACAAAAGAAACTCCCAGTACCCAAAAGACACTAACCATAATGTTTCTTGCAACATTTGGCACAAGTAGGTTAGGCCTTCTGAGAACCACTTCCTTTCTTCAATTTCACCTTAGCACTCTTAGGTTCTTCTTGATTTTGAGACCTCTTCTTAAACCTAGTTTGCTCTTGGTCACTACCACCACTCCTTTTCAAGCTTCTAGCCATCCTCCTAAGTTTAGACTCTTCAATCTATTGTTCATAGACCATGAGTCTAGCTAGGGTCATATAATCATGAAACATAGTTGTACGACATTCCTTTATCACTAAGTCTACTATGCCCATCACAAAACGATTTATTCAATCTCTTGGTATAGACACAAGATAGGGTCATACCTAGATAAAGTTGAGAATTTCAAAGATTACTCCTAAACACTCACATTTCCTTGATTGAGATTGATAAACTTCGCCACCCAAACTTTTCTCCTCTCTCGGGGAAAGTACTTACCAAAAAAAGCTTCCTTGAATTCTTCCCACTCCATAGAACATGATTATTGTGTCATATTGTCCTTTCATTAAATTTACAATATTTGATAAACGTTCCTCAATTGATACAAAGTCAACTCCGCCATCTCCCAAGATGTAACCCACGTAGCACTCATAACCTTGTACACCCCATCAAAAACTATTGTGGATCCTCTCCCACTCTAGACCCAAGAAAGGTAGAAGGATTTTCCTCACAGAGTGCCCAACTTAGTTGTCATAGAGCTCTCCACGACCCTAGACATCATACGCAAATTAGCTTTCATAGTAAAAACTCGGTTGATAGCAGCCAAAGCCTCTCTAATCTCCCTATTAGACATCTCCGTAACCTCAATACCTTCTTCCACATTAGGAATAGGATCAGCTTGTGGAGGAACTTGGGTACCTTGTCCACCTTGAGGAACTTGTTAAACTTTATAAACTTGAGAAGGAACATCCTCATTCATACTCTCTTCTTCCAACCTTCAAGTGAACATCCTTGTAGTGTTCATCTCCTAGAAACACAAGGAAATACATTATGAAGGATAGTCATAAAATCTACTCTAACGCACGACATAGGAGTAGTAAAGAAAGAAAACTCTATCATCCTATAACCTCGCTCATAGATGTGGTGCGACTCACACTGAGGGTAAAGAATCTACTAGACGTGACTTAATGAGACTTTTCAATTCCTAATACTACTTTCACAAACATATGCTCTGATATCAAGAATATCACATCCCGAAACTACAACCTAGATGTTAGGGTACAATCTCGGATTGTAACCTGCATAGTCGACCTCTCGGAATCATTATAGAAGAACTATCATATCATTCATCGCATAAAGATAGTGAAAATAGTGTAGAATTAAAACTTTTTACAAAACCTAATTTAGTGTTCAAAATCTCTTTGGTATAAAAGTAATAGGAATCACTAACTCTCTGTCTCATCATTTTAATGCACAAGAATAATTAGACACGGACCATACTTAAATATACGAATATAGAAATACTTAATTTATTACAATACTTCATATGCAAATCATGAATACATATATGACATCGAGTCAAGTGAGGACATACTTCAACTTCTCTTGAACGATCTTTTAAGTCCAAGACTTCTTCTCAAAGACCTTCACTACTAAGAACTATATAGATATATAAAAGCATGGATTGTACAACCATATGTACTAAGTATGACATTATGCATAAAACTCATGAAAACAGACTTTTATTAGAAATATGCATCTTTATTTTAGAAATAATATTATAATCTTAAGAACAACATTTAACAACCTAGAAACACATAAGATAACATTTATGCAAAAAATCATATTTTTGAGATCAACTTACAGTGAATTCATTACAGTGAATTATTTCACTGTATAGTGAAAATGCTTATATTTCACTTGAGAAACCCTTTAGAATGTAATCTTCTAACTTAAAGATATCCTTAGATTCACTTATGTCACACAAAGAGAGACCGCCCGTACAGCCTCCCTAGATGTGCCTAAACGACCCTTAAGATGACTTATTAAAAGTCAGATACACACTTCCAAGCATCATAAACATCACGCTAAGATTCTTCTACCAAAGGTGACTTTAAGTCTCACTTGAGTGAGTTGTGATGTTACCTCCCATACAATACCTTAAACACACACATAAGAGATCCTATAGATTCCCTAGAATAGAATCATTCTCACTCATCACACCAACACATATATAATATGACATTCTCCTTCCAAAAGCTATTAAAAGTCCTACTTGAGTAAATCAAGATGATAACGTCTATAGTGACCTCTTATAGATTACCTAAATAGTCCTTAAGACTACCTAAGTCTTAGATCATGGTCACAACACAAAACATCTTCCCTAACTAGAGCTATCCTCAAGGCTTCAAAGATATGATATGAACAAATAATCTCTTTTGACCTCTTCACATTTTAGCTCAGGAATCATTAAATGACTTTTTAGATGAGGTAATTATTAATTTACATACTTCTAAACATAAGTCATTAGTTCATTAGTTATTTAAGACTCATACATCACATAAAGTACTTCAAGTAATGGTCTTGGACAAGACCTAAAAGTCTATTGTTCAATGTCTAGATAGCGTCCCATACCACCAATTAAACCTCATAAAACTTCTCTAATGCCAAAAGGTATTCCATATGATGAGAATAGTCAATAACTGACATTGACCATCATAGCAAGACATGGAATCTGGAGCTTTATCCTACTCCGATGAGGTTGTTCTACTTGCCAATGGTAGAACTTGGACACATCCCATATAGGCACATGGTAAAAGAATATTAAGGGCGTACTTTGTAATCTAATATCATACTTAACTAGAACTACTTTACCTTACCATACTCTCTCAGTTCTAGCCTTATTTTTCATAGAGTAATTCACATATTAGTTACACATAGAAGGGTTCCATAAAAAGTTCATAACCCAATCACATTTTCCATACCAAAAAAGTCAACTAGGCCTACCTCACAATGGTGACAAGAAGCTCATGATGAATATCCGAAGGATTAATATGATGATGTTTCATCCAATTAACTTTAATTATATCATTCTTTTACTTTAAAGGATACCATTACGGCTTACGACTTCAACAATCTTAACCTTTCCACTAATTTAAGGTTTTCACATAAAAGACTCTCTTAAGTTCATTTAAGGTCACATATCATAAATACATTCAATACCAATAGTTATACAACCCTGAATCAAGACATCAATAATGATAATCATATATACATCAAGTAAGGGACACAAGTCAACTAAGACAAGACACAACATACTTTACTTTTACAAATAATTCAAGTCATTCTTGAAACACCTAGAAACAACCCTAACATCTTGAAGTTATCTTATATACTATCATAACATCATTAATGTAATCACTATAGACTCATATAGCCAACTAGGAATAACAAAGAGTCAACTCTAACACTACACACATAATGTCAAAGGCATAGTCTAACATGGTCACCTAAGATAACATGAATAGAAGAATACATATATGACTCCACATTTAGATAGATATTTTCATGCTTTAGATAATTAATATACACAATTAATCATAAAACTTCAAGTAGTTTTCAATAAGGCCAAGATCATCATATTGCATAAAGTAACGCCAACAAGGCCATATCAATTGCAAGTAAAGCACATAACACCACCACCATAAGTGGACCATAATAATCTCAAATAAAGTTGAAGTATAAAAAACATTAAAAGAAAAGTAATAGGGTAGCATACCCCCACATCCTTCTAAACACTTCAATTCAAAGTAAAATTACTCAATTCGATAACATAAGACCCTTAGCCAAGGCCATAACAAACAATTCACTATAAAAACTATAGTATTCAATGAATTAGGTATATTCAATGTAAATTCATCAATCTAACACAAACTCGATATTAATTTACTACAATTATTACATCAATGAATATCCCACATAAAACTACATAAGAATTCATCAACATTAGATCAATATAAAGTAACCCAAAAGTTAGTCAAAACTAGAGTTCATCATTTCTTGGGTTCATAGGTAATTTAGGTTAAATTAATCATCAGATTATCAATTAAATTATAATTCAATGTTTAGAAACTATTTATGCAAGAACCAATGGTATAATCATTAAGTTGGACAATCCAACTTTAGAAACTTTGAAAACATCTTGAGAATAGGGGCTCCTTGATGAAGAGAGTTTAAAGGATCAATATTCATAACTTGATTAAGATAATTACTTACTTTGATGAGTAATTTCCACTCAAAAGGTGACCTCCAACTAGTTCTTAGATTTTGGACTTCAACGGAGTCTTTGGGATTTCTTAAGAGATTTTAGGTTTTTTATTTGGAAGAATGAAATCTTCTAAGTCTTAAACACGTATATACACACTTAAAATATTCAATATAATCCTTAGGAACCGCCAAAATATGTTTTTGTAAGTAGGGTGAATTTACAAATTCACCCCTAGCTTGGCAGTGAAACTGCACGTAGAGACATCACCATTGACGATGGACAGTCGACGAACCGTTTGTCCACAAATGGACTAACTTGTACCTCTGTTGGTTTAGAGACTTGCCAAGGTTCCTCATCCTTTCCCCAGACTATGCCTCAGCCTAATATACCATTGATTCCCCGTCCTTTTACCAACAGACCGTTCTTTGGTCCTTTGTCTAGGACAATGAACTTTCCATCGACGAACTGTCCATCCACGGGACATAGGTTTACTTACGAGCGATCCTGTCCTTCGTCAATGGGTTCAGAGACTTGGGAGAGATAAATTATCAATCCATTATGAGTACCTACCCACTTCTATCACCAACAGACTATCGACCAGGCCACTGGCCATCGATTGGCTTCCGTAGGTGAGGCTTCCTTTCGAAGTCTTGGCCACCAACAAAAATACGATAGTCTATGAGTTTATAACCTCTCACATAAATATCACCCAAAATGAACACATAAAACTTGATGAAACATTCCTAGAAACAAAAGGTCATTTCAATGCACATCTTTCGAACTTAATAGACGTGCTTGGATGTTTGACCTCCAAACTCCAAGAAATTTGGCAAAATGTCTATACGTGCTATAATAAATCATTTAAAGAGCATACAACCCCATGAATCACACATAAACACATACAACCACATATACACACATAGGTGACTTAGTCATCGAATGTCATAGTTGTCTTATAACGTTTGACTTCCAATGCTCCTATTAGTTTAGATACTTCTTATATACAATATATTATACCTAATTAGGACCTTAGACCATCAATACATACATTTTAGGCTCTATTTCACCTAAGTAATTTTTCGGGTCTTACATTGAAAAGAGGGATTAGTCACTCCCAAGACCAAACATCTTCTTCTTGTCCCCGAGCCTATGTTACAATGCAATAAAAGTCTTTTTGTGATCGTCTTCAAGATTTATGGGAGATAGAGCATGCATATATAACGCAAGACTGTGGTGGTTGGTTTTTAATAATAGAAGTTTTTTGAGATAGTTTTTTTATTAATAAGTACCAACAAATGTGCGCGAGGGATTTCTTTAGTGCCAGGATGCAATTCTTGTATTTGAAAGTGGAATAAGTTAGATGATAATTTAGACACATGATCATGATTGACAGTAAATAGTGATATGTAATAAATTGATTCTTGTACGTAAAACTCAGGGTTATAAAATACAAATTGTGTGTGAAATATTATTGCTATGCTTTCAAGAGTTTGAAATTTTTTTGGGGATTTGGTTGTAATTTTTTTTTCATCACTTTAGGATAAGTAATACTTCTATGTTGAGGGTGTTGATGTGCCTCGAAATCTTGGCACATTTAATCTCTAAAACCCAACAATTAATAATAGAATTAAGTGTATTTTTGTATGGTTTTATGTGTTTGGTGATTGTGCAAACAATTCCTAGCATATGTAGAAAACGAGGGAAAGAAGCTGAAACTGATGATGATCAAGTGAAGATCACGGCCAACTTCATAGACCATGCTTGTCATAATGTTTTTGGTTGTGCTCATGGAGTTAAAACAATGTGTAGCCTAAAAGATTGCTGGAGAGTAAGCGATCAAAGTCAAGACCACAGCAAAATTCACGTGCCGTGGTCCTCTTAACGGTTTGTGGTTCAGGCCATGGTAAAAATTACACTGACCAGTGCTTAAGACTCAATTTTTGGGAAAATTCTAATTAAAGACCATGAACGTCTTCCACGCTGTGGTCTATTTATCATTCCGTGGGAGAAATTCCATTGAGCAGTGACGAATACCCAAGTTTTGAAAAAATTCTAAGGAAAGACCATGGACCTCTTCACAGGTTGTGGTCTCTTTAATGGTCTGTGGTTCAAGTTGTAAAAATTCAAGTGAGCAGTATTAAAGACAATGTTTTATCAAATTCCAACAAAAGATCACTGAAATCTTCACAGGTCGTGGTCCTTTGAGAGTCCATGGTCCAATTCATGATAGAGAGGAAATTTGTGGAACACTCCAAGGAAAGACCAATTCTGAAGCCCTTGATGGGTCTTGATCATAGTCTTTACAGGATCTGACAATTCCATCCTTTAACGATTAGTAGTATTTTAAAACATGTTATTTTTAATTATTAGGTCGTTTATGAGGATATTATTCCCTTATCTTAAGTTTTATCACTGATTACACGCAAAAATGTTTGGTTCTTCTAACATTGAAGTTTTTGAATTTTCTTAATATTCTCAGACGATCTGTTTAATGAAGGAATTAGGGTTCTACTATTTATTATCGTAAGTGATCCTTAAAATGTTTTCATCATTTGCCATGGATCTTATGCGAAAATAAAAGAGTAACTAAATACCACGATTGGGGTTGTGCGAACTATGAAAATTCTCTAATTGAAATTCTGTAGAACGAGTTTAAGGTGATGTATATCTACAATCTATAGTTGCAGCTTTCTAGCTCATTTTTATCTATTAAGTGCACACTTTAGACAAGAATGTTTTTTGTGCTTCTTATAGAGAAAAACCTTAATTAGGAAAAAGTTGAACTAAAATAATTGATTTGTGTTAGAGTTGGAGTTCGAGAGAATAAGCATTTCACATCAAAGTCAATTCAAGAGAAAATTAACATTGTTAACACTTTAAGTTCGTGGGAGTAGAAGTGATTATTATATATTTAGGCTAAGAAGCATTAGACAAACTCAATTTGCAAAGGTTGAGCGAACATTGAATTGCCTGACACTCGAATCAAAGAAGAAAATTAGAAATCATGTCACACAGAACACAACCTTGGTTTTTTAAAGTTAACTAAATCAACCCAACAATAAGATCATTTGGTAATTGTAAAGCTGAAGTCTACAGATCATTTGCTAATTGTAAAACGGAAGTCTACAGTGAGTATTGATACATATTTCATTTCAAATGAATCCTATTATTACTCTTAGTTGTTATCTTCTTAGGATATTATAACCGTACTAAAAAAAAAGCTAGATTGAAACCTTCTCTGTAAGGAAATCCTCTATGGGATCGACCACAACATTAATTGAATTATATAAATTAACCCCAACCGTTTATAGTCCTTGTTTGAAGTGTTTGTTTGGGTGTATATATGACACAAAACACACAATGGGAAACCTTAGTTGCAAATGTAATGGGAACCCATATGGCAGGCAAGACTTGCTAACGTAAAATCATCCATCTCATATTCATGTTCACTCGGTGCTAAGCTTAAGTTCCCATTTTAATTGTCCTTTAATCTTTTTTTAATTATTCATTCATAAGAAAAATCATAGGGTGTTAATCCCCCATATATAATATAGCTCATAGGTTTAAGTATGAGAATGTCCTTTCATCATAGAACCAACATTATGTGAGAACATAACATGCGTAACATAGTTAGGTGGTGTGCATAAGAATTTCCTTCAATTCAACATAATATTCATCATCTTCACATAACATTCATGGTCATATCATAACATAATATTCGTAGCCATATCATATATAATTCATCATGCTTAGGGTTATAGGGAAACGAAATCATAATCCAATTCCACAATACATAAATCAAGATAACACCCCTAGCAAAAGTTAATAAATAATTCAATAATAATATTGTTATGACCTTGAAATCTCTTACTCATAGCCTGTAATATGATATTGAAGATTTAACCCTAATTTCATGATAATCATAAATCAAATAGGTTAACATCACAAATAGATGATGAATCATACCGGTACATACTAGGTTCTCACCTTACAATCATTATTCAACAGCAGTGAGGGTTTAAAATATGTGAAAGAAGAAAGATTCATGGGTATTGAGAGAATTAAGTAAAAACCATAATAAATAATTGACTATTCATAAACATCCATATTCAATCATAACTATTCAATTTTTGTCATGATCGAGGAGCACCCCTAGAATTAACATGGCGTTGTCGACCTCTCGGAGGTCTTGTACATGCCAATAGTCATCATTCATCACATAATTGTAAAACAATAGAAGAAAATTTAAAATATTTCATACCACATTATATACTAGAATCATCACTTAATATATACATAAAATATCATAATACATAGTTAGACTCTAGATCTATTTTGCAATTTTAGACTCAATACCGATAGAGTAGAACAGGGAGAAGACCCTTAACAACATAATTAATATCTAAGTTATTACATAATTAAAATAATAATTTGATATAGGAAATCCATCAATCATAAGAATCCCTTTATTTCAACTTGGGAGATTTATCCAAGCTCTTCACTTAGGGAAAATTCTCTTGCCATCACCGCCTATACATGATGTAAAAGATGATGAAGAATGGTATTAGTACAAGATAGCGCTAAGTATGACAACCATGCAAAAACATGCAATTAAAGAGAACTTATAGTTAGAAATAATGCATTATGTCTTTTTAGTAAACTTGATGAACATTGGCACAATAACCACAACACAATTCATATGCACAATGTAGACATGGATACTATTCCTAATTACACATAAAGTCAGTTATCACAGTTAAGGTAGCTTCAACGTTATCAATACAAACTACACATTACTTTTCTTATCACCTTAGATCCTTTTCTTAAGAAACCCTTATGTAATAATTAGTACTATGTATCACATTAAAGACAGCCAAGGCAGTTATTCAAAGATATGCTTCATCAACACAACCAAATCTTTCATAAAGTCAGAAGCACAAAATTGGACATTAGGTTCATATAAGAACCATCACCTAAGGCAACCTCTAAATCTCAATAGTGCAATGTACAAGTAACATCCCATACTACTACCCGTCCAATTGATCCTAGAAACTCACCCGAGACTTGGGCACATCTCACTCAATAACATACCACGCATGAATTTAACCTTAGACATAAGATAAACATATTTCATGAATAATAATATAAGACCTCTTTCATTCTTTACATCTATGTCATAACATACATAGTTCATATTATAGGTAAAACACCTCTACAATCCCTTCATAATCTTACTTTTCCAATGTACACATGGAGTCCCATAATCCCACATATATCAAACAAACATATTTATAAGACATAAGTGAAGTTCACATGCATCATTATAATTCATCTATTGACATATGTAAAATGAACATCAACATGCATTCATATTTCAAATAAATGAACCATAAACCCTTTTCAAATAAAGGAATCCCATCATGACTTCCCTTACAGTCCACTTGAGCAATTTATAAGTAGAGTCAATAGTCCTACCTAAACTAAGTAGTCTTTTAACGAATCATGACAATTATTCATAATCTTTATATTAGTTCATTTCTTAACTTTAGGGACTCTTAGCCATAAATTATATAGAACATGTGACCGAGATGGAATCCAATGTCATACAATCCCACACCGAAAGAACGAATCCTACTTGCCAAGGTCGAACCATACATAATAGCTATCTAGGCGGATACACTAGCTATATCTGATGGGGCACGTAGTTAAGGGATATTTAGATTGCTTCAAGAAACCCGACCTATTTCATTAGCGAAGAGGCTACCATATCATGAGTATCAGTTGGATGACTCAGCCTATTTCATTAGTAGGATGGTCTTTATCTTACTGTACATATCCTTTTTGCGAAGCTTAAACTCCATTATTAATATATTTAACCCTTTACTAATCATTAGTGCATAAGATTAGGCTTTAGGTACTTGCTCCCTCATACATCATAAGGCTCAAGGTTTCTAGGATGAGAATTTACTTTCATCATATAATCTATATTATGTGACCAGGTAGTTTCACATAACTCTACCATTCATATATTGATATGTGTGTGCATACATATGAAAAATACTTTCACACAAAACCTCTAGACAACACATTCTCATAGTTCATTAGTCATATACATTACATGCATAGTAATAGATAATGGTGCATATGAGAACTATCCTTTAAATTTACACCATGAATCTATCATACACATAATTATGAAGGAGATTATTTGTGTAGATTGAATAACATAATAACATAAAGTCCATGACATGGTTTTGAGGAAGCCACCCTCCTAAGATCACAACACATGTAAAACCTTCCTTATGTCTCAAGTGATACACATATAGAGTATTAAGGACTATAGACTACAGATACTCACATTACATCATAAGAGGCAAGAACATATTCAACATTATGATAGAAGACTTGTAACATACTATGATCAAACATTAATGTAGGGTTTTCATAGGTAGGGGTCATGCTACTATGTTATTCATTATCATTAGCCATATAGACCACACCTAATCTTAGCTTAATCATCATATATACGTAACATCATTAATAACTTAGATCATGATACTAGAATGGCAGACTACACTCCAAGGTATGATCATCATTGATCAATTCCAAACAATTCAATATCAATGTACATAGATAACATTAGTAATAAGTAATACACTCTAATCAAATCATAATCGGATAATCATCCAATAAAGATAACAAGACCATAATTAAAGGCCAATATTAGAGGTTAAGGAGACCATGGGTTATTCTTGCAATTAAATTTAAAGTAATGTTAAAAGCATTGATTAATAATATATTCATAATTATAATTCTTTTGAAATCACATCAACAATTAACCCACAACTAGATTAAAAGATAGGATTTTTGACCTTATATTCACCATTGAAAAACCTTTGAAAAGACTCCTTAGATGTAAAAGTAACTAAGGATGAAACGTTACCATACCTTAACACAACAGAATCCATGAAACCTAGAGAATATTGTACTTTAAATCCAAATACATGGGTTATTCTTGAGCTTGGTCTCTAAAGGAGATTTTGAGGGTTTCATATTTGGGAGGGAAGGTTTAATTTGGTAGAATGAAATTATAAATTGGAGATTAGTGACTTAAAATACCCTAATACAACTAAAATAACCGTTCACAATTAAATTAGGACGTGGGGTGAATTTCCTAATTTACCTGTAGCATGGTTGCGCACAAGACATAACTGCAGGTTTCCAACAATGTGCAGGAGCAATGGAACTGTGATGGGGAGGCGGCACCGTACTGCATAGACATTGAATTTGGACTCATTTTTAAGAGTGATATCACACTTCTAAGTGTGGATAAATGCCCCAGTCAATGGGGTGTATGTCCTAGTACGTAGCGTCGAGTCGTAGGCGTCATTTTGACATTGCCTAGGCAGTTCTTGGCCAGCCCTTGGGTCCTCCTCATGGACCCTTTAGGTGGTCCTTAGGGATTTGGCCCTGAAGTTTAGACTATAGATATGACCATATATAAAACAACATGTAAAACATACAAAGGCACACTAGAACACACTAGCATGTTGGAAGACAAACATTCAATCTTGGACGTCTCACCTCCAAATCATATTAAATCAACTATACAATCTCTAAAACACAAATTATTACTATTTTAGTAACCTTTTAAGGCACATGTGAGTCTTTAGACACCTTAGTTCATTTTTAGGGTCTTGACCATTTTGATCAAAGAAAATAAGTTTAGAAATAGACGCTTAAAATTGAGTAAAACCTAGTAATTAGGGGAAATTTGAAATCAAAGTTTCCATACCTTGTGAATTATAAAGGATTGACGGAGTAAAATCCATTTCTTGAAGACCTAGTTGAAGCATGATCTGCTACTTCAATGGACTCCTTAGATGAGAGAGGGGTTTGAGAGGGAAGTGGAGTTTTGAGTTGTGTTTTGTGAATTTAGTTAGAATGAATTGGGGTCTTATAGTTATGTTTAGTTGGGTAATTAAACCACCACCAACCCCTTTTAAACCTTATTTAAATAAGTGACTCGAAATTAAACCCCTAACTTAAAACAAAAACTCAGAAAACCACTTGGCATTTACAGCCACAATCTAAGGACCATAGGTGATGTGATGCCCTCGTGTTGCGGCATCATGGAATGCATCAGAGAGGGGTGTTGATGAGGATATGTTGAGGAGACTCAGTCTTTACCCACGCCTCGTTACTCCATTGACAGCCCATTAATGGATCATGTAGGTTGCGGCTTTTTTTAAAGCATTTTCCCCCATATGTTTGGTTCTTCCTCAAGGAACCTTAGGGTGGTCCTTGGAGGTTGTAGAAAGATGTTTTTACCCTAAACATGTATTAATATACATTCATTGTCTTTTTATAATATTAAACAATCATACTAAACCTTAAAACCCTTACATGACCTAAGAACATGCACTAATTTTCACTACTTTTCTGGCGTCATGGTTGTTTATTGACGTTTTAAGATCTAACTCTTCAAATCTAAGATAGTTACATTAGGTTAGGTATATAAACTCTATTATAGTAAATCTGTAAGTCATTATTCATCATCTAAATCTCTATCTTAGGTCATTAGAATTACAGGGTATTACACTCGGTCGTCACAAAGGGATACAACACATTTGTGGCTAAGTGCCCCGATTGTCAACAACTTAATGTATGACATAAATCTGGAGGTTTGACTCGAGAGATCAGCATTCCTACATGATATTTGGAAGTGTTGAACATAAACTTCATCACATATTTACCTCGTACTGGCTAAAAACTTCACTCTATTTAATTCATTACTAAAAGAGTTATTGAGTCTACATACTTTTTTACTATTACCGGTATAGATTTGGTCAGGACACTAAGTCAAGCTTTACATTAATGAGAGACTGGGATTGCATGAAGTTCCTTTGTCTATCATTTTAGATAAAGGTTCAGTATACCTTAGATTTGTAGATGTCATTTCAGAATGGCCTTTATATTCATGTTGATCTTAGCATAACAGTTCATCAACATATGGATTGTCAGGAAGAACATACCATTGAGACCTTATCGGATATGTTCAGATCTTGCATTATTGATTTAAAGGGTAGTCGAGAGATCACCTTCCTCTTATAGAGTTAGTCTATAATAATAGATACCATTACAACATTTAGATCCCTCCTTATGGGGCATCATATGTTATTCGATATAGATTGTCAGTTGTTTGTTTAGAAGTAGGTGAAGCAGACTTGATAGGGATAGATTCCATTCAAGATACTATTAACAAAGTGAAACTCATTAGAGATAGACATTATACAGCCAGAACGCCAAAAATCCTATATAGATGTAAGGAGAAGGAATTAGAGTTCCAAGTTGATATTTTGTTTTCCTTAAAGTGTCGCATATGAAAAGGATGATAAGATATTACAAGAAAGGAAAGATTACTCTTATATATGTTGGACCTTTCTATATCTTTAAGAGGGTTGGTGAAGTGTCTTATGAGTTTGAGTTGCCAATAGAATTAGAAGTAGTGCATCCGATTTTTCACATTTTGTTTTTAATTAAATTTGTGGGTGATCAAGCATCTATAGTACCTTTAGTATGTGTGGTTATGAAAAATAATATTAATTATGAATAGGTACCGGTTAAAAACATTGATCGTTAAGTTAGAATATTGGGAAAAAAAGAAGTCACTACGATCAAGGTTTTATGAAGGAGTTAGTCAAAAAAGGGAGCTACTTGGGGAGAATTAGCAGCCATAAAGACCAAGTGCTCACCCCTTTCCTTTCGAGTCCATTCCATCTTGAAATAATAGTTCCTCTTCATTTTTTCTTCCATTCATTCATAGTTTCAGTCTTAGCATCATGTCCCTTTAGTTGTACTTGCTTTTCAGCGTACTTTAATGTTCTTGGAACATAGATCAGTCGAAAAATTAGTTTCTAGTGTTTAGTTGTAGGTTTAAAACTTTTTTCCTCTTACGACAAAGGGGTACCCCCTAGATGTACCATGATGTATTTTACCCCAAAAGGGTCTCATATAAACCATTAGAATATTATATGATAAGATGAGAAGTACAAAAAAATTAAAACACTAATCCATACAATCGAAGTCATTTTTTCAAAATAGCAAGCATAAGTCATTAAGACACATTGTCTCAAACTATCTATTATAACTTTAGAATTAATGTCTTGGAACAAAATCCATAGAATAGTCTGAACATGAAAATAGTAGATTTTCTTCTTTGAGGGTTTGAAGACTTACAAAGATCTTCCACACCACGCAACATATAAGAACCTATCTTCAAGAGTAAAACTCAATCTCTTAACCATTTATTTGATGAGAATGTAGGAAAAGTATGCGTTACTAAAAAAGGTACTAAATATATTAGGTGGTATAATAAGATGAGCATAAGAGAAGGGTCAGTAAGTATAAAACGTTGTAAAAAATCAAATGAAATACCTTATGAAAAATACACTATAAAAATCTGAGAGAAAATTATGATAAGAACCAATGTCTAAAACATAAGATAAGAATTATCATTTGACTCTTACTCATCTATACGATAAAAGAACTATTGTCAAATAACCCAGAAGCATGCATGTTCGATGGATAAATAGCATTCCATATTACCACAAAAGCCAAGTAACCCTTTTTCGGTCATCTTAATCATAGCTTATATAAATCGTCAAGTCATTATGATTTTCTATCATACATGTACTACACTCCAAAGTAACCTAACAACGCAGTTTTGAAATGCATGAATGACATGCAATACAACCATTTTCACTAATCATAAACCTTGACGTCATCTCACTTATACATACCCTCCTTTAGTCTCATTATTAGCTTACTTCAAATAGACAAGGGAATCTCTCACCTTTAGTCACTACTAACAAGGAAGGAAACGATATCACAATACCATCTCAAGATATATCTCAAAAGAAAACCTTCTTGAATAATGTTAAGTCATACTTGTGCATGAATGCATAGAATCCTATAATACTATTCATATTATATACCACTTTTAGGCATTCATAGCAATACTTCTTGGTTAGAATCCTAGTACCTTTACTTATGTTTATAGCACTTGGGTTATTAATCATATCATAGTTCATTATTATATTGAACCCTATAATATATTTCTTTTAGAATATCTAGGTTCATTATAAACTTAGACCATATCAGATAGTACCTTTAGCATATCTTAGTCTATTTAAACGCTTGAACACAATGAGTTTCTTAGTTCAATTATGCTTTAGAATACTGTGAGATGCTTCTTCAAGTACGTCGTAGATAATTGAATATGGAGATTTAAACTAGAAACCTTAACACAAGTATGTGATGGATTCCATATCATACGACCTAACTTTTATAAAACCCACACTCTACTACGTAATAGTTCCCCCCTTAAACTTTGATAGTCCCCACATAAACTAGGTATTGTTCTCCATTCAACAAGTACCTGGACCCTATCTTGTGTAATACTCAATCTCATAATAAATATCAATTTGATGCCAAGTATACAACAAAAGAATTACTACTAAGCCTAGCTTATCAACACTAATGTTTCTTGGAAGGATGTCCTTTACAAATAAATATATGTTTCACTGATTTTATCACTATATACATTCAAGCATTTATAAATTTGGTTAGATTTGTATAGGTATTTCGTCACAATTCTACCTATTTTTATTTTATTCATCACCCTATTTTTAATCTAAAATCCCAAGTGATTCAACATTCTTTACTACTATACTTACTCTCAAAGATCACAATCATCAATTACCCTTAGATTCTGAGGCATTCTAATCACATTATTTACTATAAGGTGATTCTTTTTATAACTCATGAAAAGGTTCAACTTCTATTCTCTAAAAGTGAAGATCCATCATACATAATAAGTTTTAGTTCAATTCATGATTAGCTGTTCCTAACCTTGAAAAATTACTACACATCGCATCAATTTTACATGATGAGTTATAATTTTTTTATTTTACCTTTCATGGCATTAACTTATATAATATCAAATTCATATTTTAAATTAGGTTGAACCATATAAGTCACATAATTTCATAATAATATATTAACTTTATGCTAATACAATCTTGATTAAGAATTATCCAGTATATTAGAGTCCTACCTAAACCCTACCCACAATGTAGAAGAACCCCGAGCTAGAATTGGGTTTTCAAATTCACAATTGGGGAAATATAGGGTGATATATGGGTGGAAGAACACATATATAATTAATCTTAAATAAATTTATTTAAAGTCTAGAAATATTTTTATAATATGGAGGAATTCCGAACTAGGTTGCAACCCCCATCTTTCTTCTTCTTTAATTTTTGAGGGAGGATTTTCTTGAGGTGAAAAGTTAGTTATGATTTGGTTTAGGGATTCTTATGAATTTTAATGGGTTATTTAATAATTTAATAAACCTTATATAGGCATAATTAATTAACATAAACCGACACCACATGAAACTATCTAAAATTGGAATTAACTAAACTAACCCTCTCCTTAACAGTAACTAGGTTGATTGGTTGACCTTGACCCATGCCAGTGACCTACGAATCATATGTTAGTCTAATATCTTTCATGAAGATATTTAGGTCATGAAATTCAGCTCAAAAATACAACACGACAAGGTTTGTGACCCACAAGCAAGATCTACCAAGCCTTGATGGACCTACGACCATAGATGTAATCCGTAGTGTAAGACCCCCAAAACCAGTTAGTGTGTCTAGATCCTAACGTGTTCTGAATAACGGTATAAGGTCCTATAATTGTCTATATTGTGGTATTTAGGAATATCATAATGTTTTATGTGATTTCAAAGTCAAACGTCAAAGAACGACCAAGACGTTCGACGATTAGTCACCTAAGGGGCCTTATGTATTTGTATGTTCTTATGTGTGTGTCAGGAGATTATTTGGTATTTATATGACAAAAATGATGTTTTAGGAAGTATGGTGAGTATCATAAAGATTATAGGTCAAACGTCCAAGACGTTTTAAAGTTAGACCATGAGACATGCATGTGTGTGTCTTGATGGTGCGTAACATGTTGTGACGTGTTGCGTGTAATTGTTTTGTGTGAAAATTAAATGGAAGTTGTTAAACATGTTAAGGTGTATATTCAAGTTTGAAACCTTTAGGAAAATTCCCAAGGGTCCCGCAAGAGGCCCACAAGAAGGACCCAAAGGCTGTTGAGACACTGCCTTGGCCGTGTCAATCGACGAGCCAAGTTGATGACCCATTTCCCGATCAACGTTCCATTGGTGGTAGGCGTAGCTCAAGACTTGTATATTTAATCTTTGTGTCTAAAATAAGGAGTAGCAGTCACCAACGCGAAGCAGCAGGATGCCTGGTAGTCCAGTCGACGCCCAGCCAATGCTGTCTATCGATAGTTGCCTGCAATTGCATGCCTGCGACTGTTTTATTGAAGGGATGACTGGTAAACTCATCCCACATCCTAACCTTACCCTACTTACTTTATTTTAATTTTTTGCGTATATTTATGTTATCAAAAATGTGATCCACCCATTGTCAATCCATTCTACACAAATTTGACTTTACCTCATATTAGCAAACAACATTACTCTATTTGAGTGATTATGAAAGAGTGACTAAGTATGCACACTTTTTCGCTATTATGACTACAAAATCGGTAATAGTAATAAGTCAATTTTTATATTAATGAGAGTGTGAGGTTACATGGCGTTCCTTTGTATATCATTTAAGATAAAGGTTCTCAATTTACTTTAGATTTGAAGATATCATTTAAGTAGGGATTTGGTACTCATGTTAATCTTAGCACAACATTTCATCAATAGATGCATGGTAAGGAAGAAAATATCATTCACACCTCATACGACATGTTTATATCTTTGATTATTGATTTCAGAGGTAGTGGGGATGATCACCTTCCTAATATAGAGGTAGTCTAATATAATAGTTACCATTCAAGCCTTCATATCACTCCTTATGGGGAATTGTATGTGTGTAAATATAGATTGTCAGTTGGTTTTTTGGAAGTAGGTGAAGCAGCCTTGATAGGACTAGATTTCGTTCAAGATGCTATAGAGAAAGTGAAACTCATTAGATATAGACTGTATACAACCCTAATTGCCAGAAATCCAATACACATGTAAGGAGAGGGAATTAGAGTTCCAAGTTTATTTTGTTTTCCTGAAGGTGTCATCTATGAAACGGCTGGTAAGATGTGGCAAGAAAGGGAAGCTCACTCCTAGATATGGAGGCCCTTTCTAGATTTTTAAGAGGGTTGGTGAAGTGTCTTATGAGTTAGAGTTTACAACAAAACTAGTAGTAGTGCATCTTGTTTTTCACATTTTATTTTTAATGAAACGTGTGGGTGATCGGGCACGTATAGTAACTTCAGAATGTGTGGTTATGAAAGATAGTCTCAGTTATAAAGAGGTACCGATTGAAATCATTCATCGTAAATTTAGAAGAGTGCAGTATTGAGGGGGGTTGTCCTTCAACTCACAGATGGCCCGTCGATCGGTGTATCGTCGGTGAGGGTCAAGTTTCTTGCCTAAATTTTATTTGTCTCATTTAAATTGATAAAGTGGTTTAGGGGTTAGTTTGGGATTAAAAGGACACTAATTAAGTTGATTAAGTCTTAACATAAATACCCTCAACCTTCATTAACCTAAAGACAACTCTCAAATAAACTCTCTTCATTCTCTCTTCTTTCTCTCTCTAATTGTAATACTCTATAGAAACTTACCTTGAGAGGTTAATTGGGTGATGAAAAAGCGTGGATTAATCATTAATTCAAAATAAAACATTAACGTATGGGTTCTATTCACCTTTGAGACTCTTTCCTCAAAGTGTTCCTTCAAAATAGATTGCAAAATGTTTACTTTTCCTATGGGTTTCATCCAATTACGAAATTGAAATTATGGATTGAATTGTTATTGAATTCTTAGGGTTATATTTAGTATATTAACATGTAATTCAACTTTATTATGGTAATTTTTGATGGTTTGGCCTAAATTAAAGAATATTGTATTGTGATCATTCAATTGAGTTGATTGTTGATTTGATTACTATACTATGGTGTAATTATGATTAAATTAAGATGAAATATAGGCGTATCATGCTAGTTCTTGAGATGTGATTTATTTTATTAATTATAATGTAAAATTAGCCTATGTATCTTGCCTCAAGTTGTGATCTAAAGATGATTTGTGTTATAGAGATGATATTGGCCTTGTTATAATATTGATTATCATTGTTTGATGATTTTACCCCCCAAGTGTTGTTGAGTTATGGGTTGAAGGTAAGACCTTGATGATAGACGATGAGGAAGACATGGTCAGTCTCAGAATGTCAATCATTACTCCCAATTGTGATTAATTGTTGTTAAGTCATGATGTTACATTGAAGTATGCCTTATACTAGGATTATAGGGTTGTATGATGTTGAATTGAAATGTGTTGACTATGTTATGAGTTTGATTAAGGCGTACGTTATATAAGGATGGTGAAAACTGTCAATGTGCCTTAATATGCTATAAAATGCTAATGTTTTAACCTCACTTATATGAATCGTGATGGAAGGACTTACGCTCATATAATTCTTATTGAGCTAGTGGTGATGATGATTATACAAGGGGTAGACCCTATGGCCTAAATTAATCTATGATTGTTAATTAAAGGCTTAAATACATTTTAGAAAGGGGCTCTAGCTTAGCACCAAATGAACTAGATAGAGGAGTGTGGTTTCCCACACAGGGAAGGTAGGAACACTACATTACTCTTGAGATTAGAGACCATAATGCATGGCGCATAAAGAGGGTCCCAACTAAATCTCCTAGTTCTTGAACTTGTTTCCCCCATAGTAATACTATCTAGAGGATCCACATATTTCTATGTTTTATGTTTTGGTACTACCTTGGAAAGTAGTTTGCCTTTTTTTGGCGTAGGGTCTTATGACACCAGATTCCACACTATCTCATAAGGTGTATGTCAGCTCGGGAAAGATGTTCCCAAAAGGTATAATGAATTAGATAATTGAACTCTAACTAGGATAACCTAAAGAGTTTAGCTTAGTCTAAGTAGGGGTATAGGAGTCTTCCTAAACATTGCACTAGTTATCCTTGAGGGGAGTCTTAGGAAGAGGTTTTTATATATGTTAAAGTTATGATAATATATGATGTATATATGATGACCATGACACATTGTTGATACTATATGTTAATTAGTTCATTTATGAATATGCCTTGGGTTATAATGTTAATATATGATTAAATATAAGTCTATGTATCATGATATGTAAAGTTGGACATTGGTCATATTTTCTTATTGAGGATTCTTGATTGAGTAAGGTTATGTGGCTTTGGTTGGTCATTGCATTTGTTGACTTGATAAGGACCTGTGAGTAGTTGTCTTGCTTATTATGGTATGTTTAACTCTTATTTATTCTTGTTATAATATCCCTTGATGTTAGGGTTGTAGTAAATCATGGTATCAAGTATATTGGGATAAGTATTACTTGTTTAGATAGTAAGCATGTTTAGTTGAATGATATGAGTTACATGATTTTGCACTTAGTCCCTAAAGGGTTAAAATTACATGTTTTGATAAAAGTTACCTTTTAGCATGTTTTGCTTGTGTATGTGTATAAAATCCCATACTTCGTCCATGTGGAGTACTAACCCCATTTTCTTCCCTTTTCCCAAACATTTTAGGTTCAGTCGTTGAAGAGTTCGGAAGGTAACATTGTTGAAGGATTCGATTCTTCCTTTCAAACAAGTTGAGTAGATCCTCAACTGTGGAGGGAAAGGACATTATCTAGCTTACGAGTTTTGTTATGAACATATTGACTCTATCATTCCATTCCTTTTTAATTGAATATTGTACTTTAGTATGACCTATACATGGTCTTATTGAATTGATGTACGGTCTATGCCCCTATTGTGATATTCGGTTAGATGGCATGATGAGACAATCGTTGAGACTAATTCTATATTTTTGTATATGTATGTGCAATAAAATTAGATGGCTATGTAACCTTACTATATGAAGGGTCCGTGTATACTCGATATCAATATATATTATGTGTATGTAAAGAGTTCTATGCAAACCTCCAAGTAGTCATAATGAATGTTTTAAATTTTTCTGCACTTTTCAATCTATGAATGTAATGACATGACATTAAGAGGCTAATCTTAGTCCTTCAACAGGACGACGACGCCGGTTATGGCTAGGGGGTAAATCCGGGATTGACAAATTCACTTTATTTAGGTTAATTAGACTTCAATTATGTTTTTATTGGTATTGTTAATTTATGATGGTGGTGCTAAGTACTTTACTTGAAATTCATGTGGCCTTGTCGTTGTTACTTTATGTATTATTATGGTCTTAGCCTTGTCGACACTACCTAAAGTACTATGATTATTTATGTAGTTGTGCTATGTTAATAATGAGCATATCTATCTACATGTGAGGTAATGTGAAAGTATCGGTTCCTTCTATGTATATTAGGAGATCTTGTAAGACTATGACTATGTGTTTATATGTCTAGTCTTAGAGTTGATGCATGATTGTTACTACTTCACTATATGAGTCTATTATGTTTTAATTGTAATATATAGGACTACATAAAGATTATAAGGGTTATTCCTAAGTCCTTGAAAGAATGATATGGTATATGTGATAAAGTAAAGATTGGTGTGTCTTGTTTTGTTAGGCTTGTGTCCCTTTTTTTATACATGTATGAATAATATGTGAATACGGGATGTATTGACTATGTAGGCTTAGTGCACCCTTGTCGTTCATGAATTAATGATATGTGAGACCTTAAATGATGATAAGAAGGTCATGTGCGTGGAACCTTAAACCTAGTGGTAAAAAAATATGAACATAGAAGTCGAGAGTCTTAATGGTATCCTTTATGTAAAGGATTATGGAATTAGGGTTTAATGGATAGAACGACATCTTGTCATCCTTAGGAAAGTCTTGATGAGCTATAGATGTCGCTATTTTAAGGTAGCCCTAGTGGACCTCTTTGGTAGGGTGAATGTAATTGGGTTATGAACTAGATATGGATCCCATTAGTTTTAACCTTTAATGTAAATGAGTCTATGAGAACATAGAATAGCACCTAATGATTATGTCATGGGAAGTAGCTCTACCTTAGAAGAAAACTAGATTACAATGTAGCTCTACTTGAGAATAAGACTAGAGTGCATAAAATCCCTTTATACTCCTTATCCATGTTCCTACATGGGATGTGTCCTAGTTCTACCCTTGTCAACTAGAACACCCTCATCAAAGTAGGTTAGAAATCTGAATTCCATGTCTAGCTATCATGGTCTATGTCAGTTATTTCCTATTCTCTTTATGTGGGATAACTATTAGCATTAGAAAAGTTCTATGATGTTTTAATGGTGGTATGAGTACGCTATGGAGACATTACATAATAGGCTTTGAAGATTTTATTTATTGTTCCTAGGTCTTCTTCAAGACCATTAATTGTATGTCTTTATGTGATGAATGAGTCTTAAATGAACTAAAAAATGTAATGGCTTAAGTTAAGAAAGCATGTTAAATGAATAAGTACTTATCTAGAGTTGTTAAGGGTTGTCTAGTTAAAGTGTGAAGGGGTCATAGGAAGTCACTTTGTATCTTACCGAGATAATCCTTAAGAATGACTCTAGTTAGAGAATATGGTTGACTTTGAAGACATGATCTAAGACATAGGTACTCTTAAGGATTATTTAGGAAATCTTCAAGAGTCGGTCATGGACGTTATCTTCTTAATTTACTTAAGTAAGTCTTTTGATAGCCTTTGGAAGGAGAATGCCATATTATATATATGTTTATGTATTAAGTGAGAAGGATTCTACCTTAGGTAGTCAATAGTATATCTTAAATGTGTGTGTGTAAGGGATTGTATGGGCAGTCTCTTCACAACTCATTCAACTGAGACATAGTATCACCTTTGGTAGAAGAATCTCATGTTCATGTGTTTGATTTCTTGTAGGTGTGTGGTTATCTCATTATAGGTTGTATTAAAGATCATTTGGGTGTGCGTAAAGAGGATGTATGGGCGGTCTTTCTTCGTCTTACTGAAGTGAGTCTTAGGATAGCTTTATGTGAGGTGATTACATGCAAGGAAGTTTCTAAAGTGAAGATAAGGCACTTCACTGTACATTGAAGGAACTTCACTTTAACAGTCAATTGGTTCATTGTATACTGACATTAAAATATAACAGATCTCTTAATGCTATGTTATGTGTTTCTAGGAGTTAAATGTTATTCTTATGATTACGATATGATATTTTAATGAAAAAGATGCATATTTCAAATAAATGTTTGTTTTCATGATTATGCCATAATTAGTACATGTGTTGTACTACTTCCATGCTTTTATGTATCTCTAACGTGATTCATATGTGAAGGTGCTTTTGGAGAGCTAAGCTTGGATTAGAAGATCGTTCAAGTAAGTTGAAGTATGTCCTCATTTGACTCGAGGGTGTAGATGTCTTTTATTTCCTTTATCAAAGTAATGTAATAGACATAGACATACTATATTTGTATTCTGTATGGGCCGTGTCCCAAAGTATTCTTGTGTCTAAAATATGATAAAATGAGACATAGTATTTCCTATGATTTTTATATGAAAGACTTCTTAAAGACTGATAGAATGTTTATGAAAAGTTTTAGTTCCTCACGAATTTTCATATTTTTTTATGCAATGAAAGATATCGAAGGGTTTGTACAGGACCTCCGAGAGGTTAAGTACGCCGGTTACACTCCGACAATGCCATATCTTCGAGGGTGTGGTCTCGGGATATGACACTGATCATAGGAGAAGGGATTTAGAGTTTGAAGAACGTTATAAAGTGTAATTAAAATTATTGCCTATAAAAGGTGTGGTTAGGTTTTGCAAGAAAGGGAAGTTTAGTCCTAGTTATAAGGGTCCTTATGAAAAATTGGAAAAGGTTGGTAAGGTTGCCTATGAATTGAAACTCCCTAGTGAATTGGCTACAGTTCATATTGTTTTCCATGTTTCTATTCATTGGAAGTGTATCGATGATTCCTAGTCTATTCTTTCTATTGAGGGTCTCGGTGTGAAGGATAACCTCATGTAAGGAGGTTTCGCTTAAAATTCTTGAAAAGAAATTAAGGGAGTTGAGGAGCAAAGAGGTGGCTTCCGTAAAGGTGTTATGGAAGAATCACCTAGTTGAAGGTGCAACATAAGAAGCCGAGGCCCACATGAAGTCTCCTGACCCTGATCTATTTGATGACTAAGGTTAGTTATTGCTATAATTGATGAAACTAATGACTAAAAAATAAATTTGTATAGTTAACTCAGTCCAACCTTGGGTTGTTATTTCTATTATTTCATATGTTACCAATTTGTCATAAATTTCACTTTTTATATCAGTACTCAGATTTTTTAGTATATAGAGTAGTAATATCTTATAATTATCATCATTATCTAATATTAGGTACTCATTTTATTCATTTTTGCTAAAAGTTTTTATTCCTTCCAACCTCTTAATGGATTATACTTATTTATTATGAAATAATAATGATTTAATAATCAACTCGTCTAGTCACTACTACAACTTTCTTCTTTGATTAGTTACCCTAACAGCGCCTCAACTTTGTTACCCCCCCTAAGCGGCCTTCTTGCCTACCGGTTTCAACTTTTAGGATAGCATAGTCTGGGCATACTTATTCCAAGAATATTTCTGTAGCAAACCTTCAAAATATGTTTATTATAACATTATTAGGTCATGATAAACAATTATAATCAACAAGAGATTTTCAGGAATAAATTTATTTAGCTACTCATAAATTTAAGAGTGTATACCTGATTTTGTAGATTTGTAGCTCCAGATTTTTCCATAGTTAATAGCTTAATTAGTTAGCTAGCTCTAATACCAATTTTGGGGGGTGGAAGCGGAATCGTAAGAAGAGAGAGAGAAAATTGTAGTGGAGAGAAGATGATGATTTTATTATGAGGGAAAGCCATGTATTTATACAACAATTTTACAAACTTAGCCAATACAAAGATATGCCTTGTTTGTTTCAAACAGTGAATATTACAGTGAAATGTGCATTTTGATTTGACAAATTGGCAATTTTTCTTGTTTGTAAGTTATGTTGTGCATTTTTATATGGTGAGTCTTTATGAAATGATATATGGCATGTTGATAAGTGAAGACTTCGCTTAATTGACTCATATATGTTGAGCTCATGTAGTTGTTGTGAGAAGGATATTCCTCATAATGTGATATTAAGCCTTATGTTTGGTAACTTAACTTTTGAATTAAATTGTGTAAATGGTATGATTAATGTTGTTATGTATAGTCGTTGGTTAAGATGCTAGTCTTTAGTCTATTCCTTCTTTTTATGTTATTTAGTTATTCAGGGACAAATGTTCCTTGTGGGGGGGGGGGATAATGTAACACTTCAAAAATCTAAGACGTGTTCTAGATCCTAACGTAGGTGTCCAAAGGTTTAGACACTATTTTAAGGTCCATTTTAATAAATATAAGTCATTTAAGATATATACAAACCATAACGTCCAACAACATCCATGACGTCCAGAAATTAGTTCAAGGATGTACTAGCATGCCTTTGCCTATTTGACTAGCTTTTTGGAGTCGGAATATTATGAAAATCGGTGCAACAACCAACGTCCCTTTAGGAGGAACCTTACATAAACGAGTGCCATTGACGAGGCGTGTGTCAATATACGGGGCATCCATGTTCACTTAGCCAAAATCTTGGAAGGTTCACTTTTCATAGTCTCTAGACTAATCGATAGATGTGAAGCCCAGAAGAGAAAGTGGTCGTCGATTGACCCACGATTCGTTGATCGTGGTGCCTTCTGTTGTGATTGATTTTTCCGCACATTATCAATTAATTCGTTTAATTAGTTGGGTTAGTTAGGAGGTTAATTAGGCGTTAAGGAAGTTCTAATTAATTTAGTTAACAACTTATAAAAATCCTTAACCTAATTAGGCCAACCTAAAACTCTTATAATTCATAAACCCAAAATTCTCTTCCTTCTTGCCTCTTTATCTCTGTAGTTGAAGAACTCCATTGAAGATCAAGCAAAGGATGAGTTTAAGGGTTCAAAAGGGTCAAGTTTATCCATAAATATTCATCAATTAGTAAGTTATTGGATTCTTTTTACCTTTTAGACCTCTTTCCTTAAAGGGTTCCATCTAATTGATTTCAAAAGTTGGGTTTTCATCCAATAAGAAATTTATGTTATGAATTACTTTGTTTATTATTTCTTTTGGATATTATGAATATAAAAACATGTATTTAAACTCTATATTATATTGATGGATTGGTCTAGTTTGTACAAAATATCTTATTCCCCTTAACCCTTTTTTGTGATCTTGATGTGAATTGAGTAATGTTTGTTAATTTGAATTGGTTATTAGTTGAATTAATATCCTATGATGTCAGTTGTATCAATCATATGATTAAATTAGTATGAATTGTAGTTCTATCAGTTGATCTAGGTTACGAAATATATTGTGAATTGACCTAAGTATATAATATTAATCTATGAACTGGTGATGAATTGTGATATAGTGATTCAATTGACTTTGTTATCATGTTGGTTATTATTTTATGATGATATTACACCCTAATTGTGTTGAGTTAAGTTGTTGATGGTAAGACCTTGATGATGAATTATGAAGGCGACTTGGTCGGTATTATGATCCCTCTTATTTACTTCAATTATTGTTAATTGTAATTAAGTAATGATGATGTATTGGATTATTCATTGTATCGGTTGGTATGATTTTGAATGAAAATTTCTTGACTATGGTTTGTCAGGTGTTGGATAAGATGTAAATGTTATAAGTATGGTGAATAATTTACCAATGTGCCTTATTATGAAGTGATATGTCAATGTGCTAGCCTCATTTATATGAATTGTAATTAAAGGACTATACTCATGTAATTCTTATTGAGCTATGGTGATGATGTTTATACAAGGAATAGATCATATGACCGATATTAAGCTATGTCGATTAATAAAGACATTAAACACATTTCAAAAGGGACTTTAGCTTTGCACCGAGTGAACTAGAGTGAGGAGTGTCCCTTCCCACATAGGGAAGGTAGGATCACCTAATGTACTCTTGTGACTAGAGACTATAATGTGTATCATAAAGAGGGTCTCAATACTACCTCCTAATTCTTGAACTATGTTGCCCCCAAAGGAATACTAGCTAGTGGATCGACGTAGTTGTTACGTTCATGTTTTGGTACTACCTTGGCAAATAGTCTGCCTTCTTTCGGTGTAGGGTTTCATTACACCGTATTCTACATTAGCTCATGTGGTCTGTGTCGTTTAGGGAGATATGTTCCCAAAAGGAAAAATTAACTATGGGAATGAACTCTTACTAGGATAACCTAAGGGATTTATCTTAGTCTAGGTAAGTGTATGGGACACTTCCTAAACAACGCACAAGTTACTCTTGAAGGAAGTCTTAGGATGATTTTCATATTTATGAATATACTCATAATGTTACATGATATGTATATGAGGAACTTGCACATTGTTGATACTATATGTTTATTAGTTTTAGTTATGAGCATGTGTTGGTCTCTATTTATAAAGTATGATCATATGTACTCCTAAATGATATGTTATGTGAAGTTTGATATTAGTCATGGTTCTTATGAGTTTACTTGATTGAGTAAGGTTATGGGGATTTGCTTGGTCATTGCACTTGTTGACTTTATATGGATTCACGAATAATTATCTTGCTTTGTTTATGTTGTAATGTACTCTTATTCATGCTTGTTAATGTTAGTACTTGACGATAGAGTTTCTTGACTATGTGTCAAATTATGTGATACGCATGTTGATAGACTTAGTATTGTTGGTCTTGTGATGTACATGCTTTGGACTTAATGAATGTGTCTAATTGATTGCTATGGTCTTATTGAATGCGCATAAATATTTTCAAAGTAAAAATTGCATACTTTAATGAAATGCCCCTTTGTAGCATGTTCTCATGATATGTGTGCCTATGGTCTCATATTTAGTACAAGTGGTGTACTAACCCCATTTCTTCCTTTTCCCCAACATTTAGGTTCCATTCGTTGAAGGGTTTCTGGAGACGACTTTTAAGAAGACTTGGAATTCTTAGTCATCAAAGTTGGTAAGGTCCTCACTTTTCGAGGGAAATGCCACTGTCAAGCTTATGGAGTTGTTCTAGTATTAATACTCTTATGTTTCTTCCTTTTCATTTGAATACTAAACATTGTATGGCCTATATGTGGTCTTGTTATATTGATGTATGGGCTACGCGCAAATTATTACACTCTTGTTAGATTTTTATGAGATAATACATGCTTTTGAGACTAAGTTATATTTTTATATATATCTATGTGCAATAATAGTAGGAGACTAAGTAATCTTCCTATACAAAGGGGAAATGTATACTCAATATATATATCTATTACGTGTATGTAGAGATCAATGTAAACCTCAATGTAGAAGTAATGAAAAGATTTCAAAAATTACGCATTTTTACCTATATATAATAATTTAAGCTAAGAGGTTAGTTATAGTCCTCAAAGAGGACACGACGCCGATTGAGTTAAGGGGGTGCTCCCTGGATGTGACATTCTTCTTTTTAGAACCCTCATCAAGATCACTAGAGGCAATATTTTTATCCTCCCTTTTCTTACACTTAACAATCAGGACATCTCTAATTTTTTTGCATATTCTTGCCACACCCATAGAACCATCCAAATCGGCGAGGCACTTACCATAATGACTCCTACAACAGTTGGAGCAAGTGGAATTGGGAAATGGAAACCCAATACCCTTCTCTTGGTCAAACCTAGGGTTATTGGAAGAGTCTTCACAAGAATACACTTTTTCAGTTTTAGGTATACCTTATCCATCAGACATAGCATTATAAAAATTCCCATAATCTTTTCTAGAGTTTTTAACCTCCATGTTCATTTTATTAAGTTTTTGCTCCTCAATTTGATGAGACTTACCCATGAGATGAAAATATTCATACTTGCATAAGCATTTCCTAACGACATTCATTAACTACTAAGTCAGACATTCCTATCTCAAACTTATTAATCTTGGGCCTCAAATCCTCTACTATAATTGAAGAATATTTGGATAGTTGGGTGAACCTAAGGGAATATTATTTTACACTCAAACCCCCTTGACAAAGGTTTATGCGATATTGTATCTTTAGTTCCCTCAGTTCTAAGGGAAAAAACCTAATCAAGGAATACTTCTTTGTACCATTCCCACTCTATTGGCCCCTTTTATACCGTCCTACTATATTTTGTTCATACCCAATTCGTGCAACATCCCTTAATTACTAAGCGTCTATTTCTCTTTCTCAATCGAAGTTAAACCAATTCTATCAATAACCATGTACACCTCATATATAAAGCATTGATGATCGTCCTCTATTTTTGAGGCTTAGAACTCCAAAGGGTTAATACTCAAATACACTCTCACTCTATAAGCAACCTTCCCCTTATTGGGTTTGCCAGACCTACCATCACCCTTTTGATTTGAGTCATCCTAGTTTTTGATTTGATAAGTCAAAGCTCGGGCCAAAATTTTGAGAGTCAACCTAATCTTCACATTAGTCATATAAAGAGGATCAATTATAGCTTGAGTAGGAAGTTGTTGTTGAACTTGAAGGAGAAACTCTTGCTTGATATTTCCTTCCTCTTGTATCCAAGCATTTTCCCTTATATCAGCCATACCTTAAAAATCAACGGGCATAGATCATAAGAAGGGTCTACTTAATCTAAAATATATGGCATGACTTAGAGAATGAAATGAAATTTTCTAAACATCCAATATTCTTTTATTAAATAAATTTGATGCGCTTCACATTTATGAATAAGACTCTACTAGACGTGGTTTGAAACTATTGTAGAACCATTCTTGACCTTGTTCATTAATAAAAAGGTTGTTACGACCTAGGTGTAACGACCCAGGAGTATCCCCTAGTCCTAACCGGCGTATTCGACCTCTCGGGGTTCTCATACAAGCTACATAGATCATAAATTGCCTACTATACTCAAGTAAGTATGAATTTAAAGCTTTCTTCGAGCATAAAGAACACTTTTAATAGTAAGCAAGAGGAAGACTTTTAAAATAATCTATGAGTTTACAACATTCAGGTCTCATAAGCAATCTAATTTTGTAGAGTACAACATTGGGAATAAGGCCATTAAAAACGTAGAGAAGGACTAAACAACATAAAGGAACATGTAGGGTATTGTCCTTTAATCAATGAGGACTTACCAAGCCTTCACCTCCAACCACTTAGAAACCTCGTCAACTTCCATAGCATACCACATATTCAATCCGTACAGTTAAGTCAAAAAGGGAAACAAAGGGGTTAGCATAATTAGTCACCAAGTATGGAGACCATGCTAAAAATATGAAAGGGGTGAAATTTAGTATAGAAACATGCTTTAATGAAATTTTGATAAGAACCTTCATCATAAGAGTTTAGGAGACATAACAAAAGTCTACATTCACTTATAAATCCTTTTTCAAGTAACATCATCATATAACACTTAATTAAACATTCATCAACTAATCTTTCATCATTCAGACTCTCTACCTAAGGCTACTCTAAGACCTACTTAAGTAAGACATGAAAAGACCGCTCATATACCCTCTTCAAGCACACCTAAGTGTTACACAAAGCAACCCTAAATAAGAACCATTATATTCAACATACTACTATTAGGAGAACATACATTCGATAAGTTATGTAGAAGTCAATCATACAATTAGAGGACTTCACATAATGGTCTTAGATGACCTAGATAACTCACTCTAGAACTTCAAGGCTCACTCGTTCCATGTATATATGACATTCTATACTACCACCTACATTTCGTAGAACCTGTTCAATAACTAGAGCGCATATCCCACATCATGAGAAAAGGAATTAACCGACATAGACCATAGTAGCTAGGTATGAAATACGGAGTCTACCCTACTCCGTGGAGGGTGTTTTACATTCAAAGATTAGAACTAGCACACATTCCATGTTAGGTCATTTTTTAGGGTATATCAAGCTTTTGTTCGTACTTTAGTCTCATTCTCAAGTAGAGATACTACCACAAACATATTCACTCGGTGCTTTTCCTTATTTCTCATAGACTATGTTTATTCATATAAGTGTATTAGAGAAGATACCATTACTAAGCCCTACCAACTCGTAATACCATTACCAAGAAAGGTTCCACAAGGATCAACAGATCAAGGTGCATAAGGATAGATCTTATGACATTCATAGAGATGGTTTCATGTCGTTCCATCCAACCTACCTCTAAGTCCATCATTAAACTCAAGAAATAGGCACTATTGCAATCTACCACTTCAAGACTTCATAAGTAAACTTCTTTATATTCAAGGATTCACATTATTGACCTTCATTTCATATTCAATGTTTCACATTCTTAACCTTTTTTTTTTATATTAAAGGTTTCACATTAGTTATTCATAGAAGGGTACCTACTTTAGGTCTACCTATCCTAGACTTTCATTCGTACACACATAACAAGGGTGCCTAATCATACCAAGTAAAGAGATCACATTTACATAACTTTCATACACCAAGGACAAGACACCGAAGTATACCAATTCGAGGAATTCATAATCTAGAAGCATTTATGTATCAAATAGAGACACCTAGGTTAACCTAAACAAGACACCATATAATCATATAAGGACCCTCACAGTCCATCATCATCACCTGAAAATATTAGTGAAATACATTATTCATCACATCATGCCCACATTACACTAGATCACACATATGTCACATCATCTTTCACTTTATGCATTCATATAAGTCATACAAAATTTATACAAGATCACATTAATTCATATAACCAACACCAAATCATACCTTCACATATATCATGACACGATACTACTACTATTCTCATAGTTATGCCGACAAGGCCATGATCATAGTATGAATAAAAAGCAAACATAGCTACTATTGGTGGACCATGTAGCACAAGAATAATTCTATATCAATTTTAGCATTAGTAAGGGAATAAGGTCAACTTACCTTCTTAAAATAGGATGCATCACCATCCCTTAATTTTTCATAATTTCACAATAGAATAACATCGATAATAGTAGAATTCAACTATGCAATTAAGCTAATCATGATCCAATAATCAATATAAAGACCAAATCATTATTTTTCCATGCAATGATTAAATCTCATATCATTTACTTAAATATGAACTCTTAACAAATACAAATAACCAATACCATATATGATCATCCCAGCCCAATTCAAACACAATTCTATAACCATCAACTCAAAATCAATACACCCACTATATGTTAAATTTAGAGAATATAAGAAGACATGGGTTCATGGAATTTACTATCTTAAAACCATTAATAATCATTAATAACATAATAAAATTATCATTTTAATTTGTTTCATTTAAGAGCCATGTATAGAATCGAAATTAGGTTTATTTACGTTTTTTCGAAGAACTTTTATACTACCTTGAACTGGCTCTTTGATTAAAAGAGGAATCAATGATAAAGAGTCCCCATACCTTATTGAAGACCTATCCACGAATGTTTTCTTGAAACCTTGGAGAATTGATTTTCTTCCTTGGAACTTGAAGGTTCTTCGACAAAAGATATAGTGGGGAGAGAATTTAGAGAGAAAGAGTAGCTTCTATATTTGATTTATAATCGAGTTTCAGAGTTTTTGATTGGGGAATGGATGTGAAATGACGTAATATCATTATATAATAAACCCCCAAAATACCCAAAATATCCCTACATTAGTTGGACCTTTCAAAAAAAGTCTGTATTGAATTTTTTTAACGCATCATTATTGCAGTGGTTATTTTTTGGTACTTCAATGTTAGCCTTTTTCAATGCATTTTGGGTTTTTAAAAAATAGACGCAGTCAAGTTTGGAATGTGATTGCACGTCAAGAAGGCACTCACCTGTTTTTTTCCTTAAAATTAATTTGAGAAAGAAAGGTGTGTGCCTAGCCCGCAATGTACATGCAATTATTAGCCTATACGTGACTGGTTGGTTTCGCACCCAGGCCTCCATAAATTGCCGCACTCTTGCTTCCTTGGCAGCCTCTTTGCCAAAGCTTGGGGTCCTTTTGAAGGACCCTTAGGATGGTCCTTTGGGAGTCGTACCTAGACGTTTTGACCCTAAACTAGATTACTACTTGTACACTTCACGACACAATAGACAAGTTTTCAAACCTATTGGTCGTCCCTTGACGTTTGACATCAAAACTCTTTAAAACTGACTTCAGAAGTTATTCTTCATTGATTTAACAAGTTATTAACTCATAAAACTCATGTGAAACTCTAGTTAGTCCTTTTTCATTTTGGGGGTGTTGCATAGGGGTACCCCTAGATGTAACATTGCATATTTGACCCCCAAAGGGTCTCATCCAAACCTTTAGCATATAATAACATAATATAATAGAAAAGCACAAAAATTTAAAACTTTTATCCATACAAACAAAGTAATTTTCATTAAAGTAAGAGGAAGTCTTTACTGACATTGAGTCATACATTCTATTACAACTATAGAATTAAACTCTTGGGACACAACCCATACAATAGTCACAAAATTTATATAAAAGACATAAAGGAAATAGTGGATTTTTTCCTCGATGCTATGAGGACTCACCAAGATCTTCAATTCCTTGCAAATTCTAGAAACATATCTCTTAGAGTAGAACTCAATCTCCAAACCCTATATTTCATGAGACTTTAGGCAAAGTATGTGTTAGAAAAAATGTGCTAAATATGTTAGCTACCATAATCATAAGAGCATAAGTCAAGGGTTAGTTAATATAATATATATTACAAAATAATATGAAATATTTCATGAAACATAAACTATAAGCATATGAGATTATACCATCTTAAAAAGAAAAGTCTACAACATAGGAATAGTAGATTTACTCTCAAGTAACACAACAGTATACATGTGAAATTCAGGAATAGCATCCCACAATACCACCTAATGCAAGTATCCTTTTTTGGTAATCTTAATCATAGCCTATCTACGTGGTCAAATAATTAAGAATTTCTACCATAAATGAACGACACACCTAAGTATACTGGAAGGACACTTGTTCAATACATGAAAATCATCCCATAACACCCTTCACACTAAGTATAACCTGGAAGTCATCCTACTCATACTTGCCCTCTTTTGTTCTAGTTATTAGCTTACTTTAAAAAGAAATAGACAAGGGAACCTCTAACCTTCAGTCACTACCAACAAGTAAGGCAACTATAACACAATCAAATCTCAAGACACTTCACTCACAAGAACATATAATAAAATAACCTTAGTTCGTACTTGTGCAATGAATGGATAGCATTCCATAATACTATTCACGATAAGTACCACATTTTGGTTCATCACTTTAACTTTAAAATATTATGAGGTAATATCTTAAAAATATCGTAGATCACTATTAGAATGAACCATATCAGATACTCATGGTAGCAAGATTAGGTTCATTTTTTATATAGACCCTATGAGATACTACTTTTAAAATGTCCAAGTCCATTTATACTCTTGAATACTATGAGGTTATTCATTTAATGAGTCTTAATTATATTATGCTTTAGAACACTATGAGATGCTTCTTCAAGAATGTCTTAGTTCATTGGATAAGGATAATTCTACTAAAAACGTTAATTCAACTATGTGAAGCTTCAATGTCATGAGACCTAACTTTAGGAAAACCCACACTTTATTACATAGCAGTTCCCCATTTAACATTGATAGTCCTCAAACCAACTTCTTCTTTAATCTTTGAGCTCAGGACCTATCTTGTGTGACACTCCATCTCATTGTAAATATCCTCTTGAGGCCTGGTATACACCCCAAAATTAAATATTAAGCCTTTGTTAAAACTCTTGTTTCATGGAAAAATGTCCTTGACATATAAATCCATATTTAAGTGATTCTACAAATTATACTTTCAAGAATTTATACGTTAGGCTAGGTAAATATAGGTCTTTCACAATATTTGTAACGACCCGAGAGTATACCCTAGAAGAAATGGTATCCTCAAGTCGCCACACGACATACTCAATATCTAGAAGGTCTTATACAAGCCCTTAGAGATCATTCATCACATATATGCATATGAAAAGTAGTGCGTAATTCATACTTTAACCACATTATTTCAAATATTTTTATAGAAAACATAGGAAATGTTAAGTCTCTTCTAGACATCATAAACTCAAGGATATCTTGGGTCAGAACCCATACATCAACAAAATAGAAAATATATAAGTTTCTTACAATGTTTTGGATTAGAAAAGCTAACATAGCTATGTCCTTGAATCATTTAAGGACATACCACAACTTGCTTGAAAGGATGCTAATATCCAAGCTTCACTTTAAATTACTCCTCTCAATTGCCACCTACACTTTATAGATAAAAAAAACATAAGGATTTAGTATATTATAATGCATTAAATATGGTGACATGAAATAAAATAATGCTAAAAGGACATTTGTACAAAACATGCTCTTTCATTCTCTTTTAAGGAAAACTTCCTAAAATAAGTATAGGAAAATTTTTAAACACCAACTTCACATATAATACATATTCAAAGAATCCACAATCTAGCATTAAAATTATCTCAAACCATATAAGCATATAACCCTCCTACCAAAGGCTATCCTAAGACTTACTTAAGGAAGACAAGAAGAGACATCCCATTGACGCTCTTCAAGCACACCTAAATAATCCTTAAGACTACCTAGGATAAGATTATTCCCTTTTCATTACTTAGAGTATCTTCCCAAGGTTACTCTAAGACTCACTTGAGTAAGATATTAAGAGACCGCCCATACCCCCTCTTCAATCCTACCTAATCAATCCTCAAAGGTACCTTAGATAAGGATCCTTTTATTCAATATACAATAACTTATTCATTATAATTCGAATGTTAATTAAGAGACATCTCATCAATTAATGACATCACATAATGGTCTTGAAAAAGACCTAGGGAAGCTACATCGTAGAATCTTCAAACCATACTCGTGCCATTTATAGATAGTTTCCCAATACACTCCCAAAAAATTGGAGAACTTATCCAATACAATAATGTATCCCACATTATTAGAATAGGCATAAACTGACATAGACCAGACAAGATAGAAATGGAATCCGGCGTCTACCCTACTCAGATGGAGGGTGTTCTACTTGCCAAGGGTCGAAGTAGGACACATCCCATAGAGGAACATCCTTCTCAAGTAAAGCTACTACCACAAGCATATTCTCTCGGTGCTAGCCATGTTCTCATAGAGTAAGTTCCATGAGATAAGGGAGTCTTAAAAGATACCATATCTTACTCATTGAATAACAATAATGCTCCTACAAATATGGGTCCTCTAAGGCTTCCACTCTATGCTCAATAAGGATAGTTCAATGACTTTCTTAGAGATGGTTTCATCTCATTCCGATCAACCTATCTCTAACACTCGGAAAATCCAAAACCTAATCTAAAGACTCATATAAGTGTTAAAGGGTTTTCACACTGTTTTAAGGTCAAATTTATAAGTCCTTTAGGAAGTCTATGAGTCAAAATGTCAAGAAACGTTGATGACATTCTGAGACTAGTGAAAGAGGTTCTAGGATGTCTTAGCTAATTTTACAAGGTTTTAGGAGTCTTACATTGATGAAATTTGGTGGAAAGGTGTTAGCCACGTATTAGAATACTTTTCGGGTTGAAACATCTAGGTATGACTCTTTAATGACTACACAAAAGGTCCTTGAGGAGATCCCTTCCAATTGGCCAAAATGTTTTCAAAGACAGCAACACCTACGCCTGCCAAACAACGGGGCATCGCCTCGATAGTGAGGCATCGATGCCTCCATTCACCACGCGTTATCCACTTCTCCAAAATTTTCCAAAAACATGGTCTCTGACAAAAATGACATTGTGCAGTAGGAGGGGCAATAATGGTCTTCAAATGGCCTACGATCCATAGGTCAGCATCTTGAAGGTCAGGCCTTCGTTTCACTTTGAAGTTTTAAATGGTTCAGTAAATTAGTTAATTAATGTGGGGATAATTCAGGGTTAAGGGGTGTTTAATTGAATTAGTTAAATGACTATATAAACTACCCTAAGCCTAAACCCAGCTTAACACCTCACTTTTCCTAAACTCAAATTACTCTACTTTTACTCTAAAAAAGAAGACTCTATAGAATACCAAGGCAAGGAAATTAGGTACTAAAGAACCCCCTTTTCTCCATAAATCTTTAAGGAAAATCAAGATATGGGAACCTTTATCCGTCGGGATTCCATTCATTAAAGGGTTCTTCAAAAATTGGTTTCAAAAAGATGATTTTTATGTGGGTTTCTTACTAATACGAATTACATCTTCTAAGTTGGGTTTTTTATGGTTTACTTTTGTAATTATAATAAGATCATGTTGTATTATGCTCAATTACATTGGTTCTTAATGAATTAACCTAGTTTGTGGAATATATCATGAATTGACCCAAATTCCCTAACCCTAGGTGATGAACTCTTGTTGAATTGGTTAGTATTGATGCAATTGAGTTAGTTATTGAGTTAACTACTATTGAATGATGATGTTACATGTATTTATGAATGAAATTTTATTTATTGAAGGTAAGACCATTGGTGTAGGTTTTTGAAGGAGAAATGGTTAGACTTTGTGAACTGAAACCTTTACTTCATGTGATGACTTTTACTTGGGCATAAAGTTCAATTAAGCATATCTTGTTATTGTATTAGATAGGTGTTGGTATGATAATTAAATTGAAATTTCTTCATTATATGATTGAGATATTATGCTTCAAATGTAATAATATAAGGTTGGTTACGAATTGTCTCTATGACTTATTATGAAATAATGATGATGATGTGATAATCCCACATATTAGGGTTGTATTAAAAGGATGTTCTCATCCAATTCCTAATAATCTAATAATGATGATATACAATTGGTTAGTATCATATGAGCTAAGCTAAGCTATGATGAATAATAAAGGCTTAAAGACATTTCAAAAAGAGATTCTAACTTAGCACAGAGTGAACTAGTAGTGAGGAGCGTCCCTTCCCAAGTAGGGAAGGTAGGCTCACTATTTTACTTGAGATTGGAGACTATAATGCAATGTGCACAAAGAGGGTCCCATGAATATTTACTTATTCTTGAAAAATGTTTTTTATAGGAATACTATCTAGTGGATCAACCTTGAAGGTTATGTTCTTAGTTTGTACTACCTTGGCAAGTAGTACACTTTCTTTCGGTGTAGGGTTTCATGACACTAGATTCCACATTTAGCTCTTGTGGTTTATGTAGGTTAAGGCAGGGGTTCCCAAAATTAAAATGAATCACTAAAGGTAAATGAATAGAGACATTGATTAGAATGACGTGAGGGGTCTACTTAGGATAGGTAGGGATATGGGACACTATTAAAACATTGCACAAGTTAACTCAAAAAGGAGTCCTAGAAGATGGTCTTATGTATAATGCTATTATGAAATGTATAATGTTAACTCTATATGATGATAATCCTACATGTTGATGACTATATTTATGAACATGATCTTGGTCTAAATTTCTATATATAGTGATGACTATCTAAGATGATAAGTCCAATGTAACAAAGCATTACTTATGATATCTTGTGTTGTTTACTTGGTTGTGTGGGGTTATTGGACTTCAAATAAGCATTGCACTTACAGGCATGGGATGTTATTATTTGTAAAGGGTAAATTGACTTGTTAGATTGATATAGTTCTTATGTGAAGTTGATATAGTTTTTATGTCGAAATTGATATGGTTCTTATGTTGAGATATATTGATTATGAACATGACTTGAGTTACTGTGATCCTTATGTGTTATATGATCTCTTGTATGTTCATTACAGGCTTTCAAATGACTTTGCCTATTTTGTAAAGTGAATCTCCCTTTCTCATGCATTCTTTCAATTGTTTTAGGTGCATGTTTCCATACTTAGTACAAGTGGTATACTAACCCATATTTCTATATTTTGTACTATTATGTAGGTTCCAGTGTTGAGTGTTTAAAGGGCCATTGAATAAGACTTGGATCCTCATTCTCAATGTTTTGTTGGTCCTCACCTTCCAAGGACGATTCCACTATCTAGCTATTGTTTTTGGCTTAGTTTTAAGACATATGGTTCCTTCTCTTTTCATTTGAGAAAGATTGTCGTATAAGGCTATATGTGGCTATTGTTTTAATGAAGTTTGGGTTATGCCAAAATGTTGAATTCGTTTTTAATGGATTAATATAAGACTTATCCTAGCCTTCCTATGAGATTATGTTCCTATATTATGTATGTGAAATAAAATTAGAAGCCTATGTAAGCTTCCTATTGCGAGGAGTGTAAGTAAACTCCCTATATATATAAGTTGTGTAAGCGAAAGGTATATGTAAACCTCATTATGTAGAATTAAATTAAATGTTTTAAATTTTCCTCATTTTAACCTATGATATGTTTTGACGAATGCTAAGAGGCTAGTCTGAGTCCTTTTTGAGGACAACAACGCCGGTTACGTCTAGGGGGTTTTCCTTGGATGTGACAAATTTTGTATTTGAGCATGAGCTTGAATATCTTTAGGATCAATGACTCATTGAACCAAGTCTATGGGTATTCTTATTCATAATTTTGAAGCGCATAACACTTATGAATTGTGATGCTTATGAAACTCTCATCTTCTTGTTATTCATAGCTCGTGGCTCTAGAATATTATTATGTTCTTTCACCAAATCCATGTATAGTGGTTATTGGTATGAATACTCAAAGGGCAGCCACAAGGAAGGCTGAAGAAGGGTTAGGTAATGTTGAACCTCATGGCAAAGAGGCTCCTCCAAAAGATTAACAAATTCCTCAACTTGAGCAAGTTTCGGTGGGTGATCAAGTTATGGTTGCTCCTACACCACCTATGATAGATGGAGAGATCAGGTCAGCATTTCTCAATTTTGGACCAAGACATGACTTACCAAGCTTATGTCATAACTTCTCAAGTCCATTCGATGATGACCGTACTAAATTAGGAAGTAAGACGACGTATGCCTCATCATGATAACACTATGGCTTCTCGTCTTATAGATTTTACTAGGATGAACCTTACTATGTTCTTCTGGTCAAGAGTGGATGAAGTTCCTCGAGACTTCCTTGATGAAGTCAATAAAATTTACTTTTCTATGGGTGTGACTTTGAATGGAAAGTCCGAGTTGTCTTCGTATCAACTCAAAGATGTGGCACAAACTTGATACACTTAATGGAGGGATAATAGGAAACTAAGAGGTGGGCTTATTACTTGGGAAATTTTCAAATGGGCCGTCCTTGATAGTTTCTTTCCTAGAGAGTTGAGGGAATCCAAGGTGGAAGTATTCATCAATTTCGTCAAGGTGGTATGAATGTTCTTGACTGCTCCTTAATGATTAGTAAATTGCCCAAGTATACTCCAACCTTGGTGTCTAACCTAGGGGATGAGATGAGTCATTTGCTTACGGGAGTGTCCGATGAATTGGTGGAAAAATGTTGTTCGGCTATGCTTGATGATAATATGAATATTTCTTGTCCAATGTTTCGTGCTCAACAAGTGGAAGAAAGTAGGCTAAGGAGGAAGAATAGAGAGGACAACATACCCAAGTATTTTGAAAGTGGTTCTTCAAAGGGGAGATTGGAAATCGAAGATACACCTAGATTCAAGTAGAAGTTCTCAAATCAAGTTTCTTCTACGTTCCCTAAGTCTCATGATAATAGGGTGTCTAACCCTAAACCTTAAAATTCAAGAAGACTAGTTCACGAAGCAAGAATCCAACTTGGGGAAAGTGTGGAAAGAAACGCATGGGTGAATGCTAAGTTGTTACAAAAAATTGTTTTGGGTGTGGTAAATGTGGTCACAATGTTAGATTTGCTGATATGTAGGGTCAAGACAAGGGTTGTAGACAAGCAAGCGGTTTTAATGTTGATTCTCCAAGAAAGAATCACTTTTATGATGTCTGTATTAGGGCTGAACATGAAAGTTCTCCCTACGTGATTACTAGTATGTTACAAATCTTCTTTATCGATGTTTATGATTTACTTTATCAGCGTGCTACCCTATCTTTTGTTACTCCTTTGGTATCTAGAAAGTTTGATATTTAGCACAATATCCTAAATGATCCTTTTATGGTGACTACCTAGGTAGGTGAGTTGGTAGTTGCAAAAAGGGTATATAGAAATTATCTTATAATGATACCCAATAGAGTTACTCATGTTGAACTTGTAGAAATTTATATGGTTGATTTTGATATTATTTTGGGGATGGATTTGTTTCATGCTTTTTTTTCCTATTTATTGTAGGACTAGAGTTGTAATGTTTAACCTTCCTAATGAACTCATCTAGAGTTTAAGGGGGGAAGTTCCATTCCCATTGTTCATATACTTTTGTTGTTAAAAGGATTAAAAGATGATTTCTAAAGGGTGTTTATACAATATTGTAAGAGTCAATGATATAGACTCTAAAACTCCTCCCATTGAGTTAGTCCCTACAGTGAAAAAGTTTCTGGAGGTTTTTCAAAATGATCTTACTAGAATCCTTCCCAAACTAGTAATTTATTTTTGTATTGAATTGATACCGGATACAAATCCTATTTGAATTCTTTCTTATTGGATGGCTCCGACCAAATTAAAATATTTGAAGGCTCAACTCATGGATTTACTAAACATGGGCTTTCATTTAACCTATTATTTCCCTATGGGGTGCTCCATTTTATTTTTGAAGAAGAAGGATGGGTCCCTTAGGATGTGTATCGAATATCTTCAACTTAATAAAGTGACCATTAAGAACTAGTATCATCTACTCAGATTGACGAATTGTTTCATCAACTCTAAGGGACAAGTTATTTTTCTTAGATTGACTTGAGGTCGGGATATCACCAAATTAGGGTGAGAGATGAAGATATTCCCAAATTATCCTTACGAACAAGATATGGTCACTATGAGTTTATAGTGATGTATTTTGAGTTTACTAATGCCCCAACATCATTTATGGTAGGGTGTTCTGAAACTACCTAGATGCCAATGTGATTGTATTCGTAGATGACATCTTTATATATTCGAGGAATGAGAGTGATTATATGGATCATTTGAGAGTGGTTCTACAAGTCCTTAAAGAACACCATCTTTTTTCCAAGTATTGAAAATGTGATTTTTGTTGAGGTCGGTGGCTTTTCTTGGTCATATAATCTCTATTGAAGCGGTAGAGGTAGATACGAGAGAGACGGAAGCGGTCAAGAATTTGCAAAGAACATTGGCTCCAAAAGACATTAGAAGTTTCATAGGTCTAGCCAGGTACTATAGAAGGTTTGTGGAACCATTTAATCCATTGCATCTCCTTAGACTACCTTGACCAGAAAATATGTGAAATTTGAGTGGTCAGAGGCTTTTGTATAAAGCTTTGTCAAGTTGAAAGATGGGATTACCTCTGCTTCGGTGTTGACATTACTAGAGGGTGGCAAGGGTTTTGTTGTATATTCTGATGCATCTCAATCGGTTTGGGTTGTGCCCTTATGAAAAATGGGAATGTTATAGCCTATGCCTCTAGGCAACTCAAGGTTCATGATAAAAACTACCAAACTCATGATCTTGAGTTAGAAGCCGTAATGTTTTCCTTGAAAATATTGAGGCATTAATTATATGGTGTTCATGTCGATTAATATACCGACCATATGAATCTTCAATATGTGTTTACCAAAAAGGATTTGAATCTCCGACAGTGAAGGTAGTTACAATTATTAAAAGATTATGACATGAGTTTTTTCTATCACCCTGGTAAACCAATGTGGTTTTGTATTCTCTTAGTCGTATGATCATCGGTAGTGTGTATCATGTATAGGAAGCCAAGAAATTCCTATTGAAAGATGTTTATAGGTTGAATCTTTTGGTTTCGATTAGAAGATTCTCCAAATGGTGTTTTCGTGGTGCATAATAACTTCGAGTCATCTTTGTTGGTTGATGTGATGTCTAAGCAACACCTTGATCTATCATTGATGTAGTTGAAGAAATTGGTACTTCGAAAGCTTTATAAGTCATTCTCCATAGTGGGGGATGGTGTGCTGAAGTACCAAAGTAGATTATGTCTACCCGATGTTGATGATTTGAAATATCAGATTCCTGAAAAAGCTCATGGTTCCCGTTATTCCATTCATATTGGATCTACACAGATGTATGAAGACCTTAGACAAGTGTTTTGGTGGGATGGCTTGAAAAGGGACATATTTGAATTTGTTGCAAAGTGTCTGAATTGACTATAATTTATAGCCGAGTTGTTTACTTCAAGATATTCAAATTCACACATGGAAGTGGGGAAGACATTAAAATGGATTTTGTAGTAGGTTTCCCTCGGACTCGAAGTCTAAATGACTCTATATGGGTGGTAGTGGATAGATTGACAAAATGCGCTCATTTTCTCCTTGTTAAGTCTACTTACTCGGTGCAGGATTATGCAAAGATTTATATAGATGAGATTTGTGAGTCTTCATGGTATTACATTATACATCATATCGTAAAAAAACGCACAATTAACATCTAGATTTTGGAGGTCATTTAAAAAGGGTTGATAACAAGATTAAAGTTTAGCACCGCTTTTCATCCCCAAAGTGATGGTCATGTGGAGCGCACTATTCAAACCCTTGAGGATATGCTTAGATCTTGTGTGTAACGACCCAAAAGAACCCCCTCGAAGAAGGGAGCACCCTTAGGTTTGAACAATTGTGTACTTGATCTTTCGGAGGTCTTGTACAAGCCTTGAATATCATTCATTACATAAGACATGAAAAGTAGTGCGGAGTTAAAAATATTCATGAACAAAATAATAAAGGAAGCATATTTCATAAAATCTACGAAGTGATCTCGTATTCAGAAGTCAATCTAAAGACATGACATAAATATCTTAGGGACACAACCCTTTACATTAAATAAAAAATATATATTAGGTCTTAATGCTAGAATCTATGAATTAGAATCATGACCTTGAATAGAAGAGCACATACTTAATCTTTAGAGGATAGATTCCCAAGATTTGCCTTCTAAACATATTCCTTGACTCTAACCTATACTTATAGACTATAGCAAATTATGGAGTTAGTACAAAACAATGTAGTAAGTATGACATGCAAAAACATGAAAAAAGGAACAAGCTTTCATGCCAAATAAATAAAAACCTTCATGATTTAGAATTAAATATAGTATTAGAATAATCATAAATTACATAAAATAGAAATCTCATAATTTTATAACCAAAGGATCCTTTTTTTAAAGTAAATGTAAGCAACATTATAGTGAAACAGTGAAACATTACGTTGAACAATTCATCCCAAGCATAGTGAACTCATTTCTTTTGAGGTTTCACTAACCTATTAATCATCCTAAGACTCACTAAGGTAGGACATGAATGAAGTGCGCATACACCCCCAAAGTGATGCTCAAGATTACAAACCTTAGCTTACCTCACACGGAAAAACAAGTCCACACTCTTGGCTAGACATCGAAAGACACTCATACATTAAGGACTTTATGTAAGTACCCTTCTCCTAGAGAACTTTTAAGTTATACTAAGTGCAATGTGAGAGTAGCATCCCATACTACTAATCTAACTTAGTGATCCTTGAGAATTCCCTTTGATTAAGCACTAGACATTAGTCATTTGTAACTTCATTAAATAAGACTTAAGTTTAACTTGCTTCCTTAGCTTTACACCTTAAGTCATTTAAATTCATTTACAACACATGCTAACTCATTCATATACTTCATATAAACACACTAAGACTCCTCTTTAGTTAGGTCTACCTAGTGCAATAGATAGATAGTGTCCCATATCACCACCTACCATGAGTATTTCATTTTTTAAGACACTTAGTTCATAAAATTCACATAAAACACACCAAGACTCCCTTTTAAGAAGGTCAACTTAGTGCAATAGATAGATAGTGTCACATACCACCACGTACCCTAAGTAATACATTCTTTTAGTAGACTTATTTCATTCATTATTTTGTTGGAGAATAGCATTAACCAACATTAACTATGAGAGATAGATAACGAATCCCGAGACTAACCTTATCGGATGAGGTTTCCCCACTTCCCTAGGGTGTGGTCATTCTCTGAGCTATTACATGGCTTTTCCAATAGCTATACCTATGCGAGCACATAGTTAAGGGATAAGGATATTATTACTAACTAACTTATTTTGTATTAACGAGGAGTACTCATATCAAAAGGTGTGATGGAATACAACACCTCAACTCACGAAGTGTAACCACCCCTTATTTGTATCCTCTCGGTTATAAGCATACCTCCCCCATGAAGTCTTAAACATTCTTTACTATAGGCTGATACGCTCAAATTACACTTCCCTAAAAAAGTATAAGAGGTCGTATCAAGTAAAGAACCCAACTATTAGGTTGGGGTCAATCCCATGAGAAAAATGATTTAGACTTAACTTTAATGTACGATTACCTCTATTTAGTCAAACCCTTTCCGAAAAATAGTAAAAAGGGGGGTTTTGTAAAACAAAACTTTTGCAATGTTTTGAATTTAAACTAGAAAAATTAAATTAGTGGTGTCCGTTAAGATGTGAGATAAACTAGGGTATAAGTGTTCCCCGTAGGTTCATCACGCCGTAATCCTTGCTATAACAACTCTTTCCTAGTGTTTTGCATGCAAAGTGATAAGTTATGTATCTATAAATCTTTGGTCTAACATTTAGAAAATTTCTACCTGTACCTTTGTCCGGCGACGTGTGTCTAATTTACTCAGCGATACCTTTACTTCATATTAAGCATCATATATGATGTTTGGCTTGGTTATTACTTCGCACTAAAAAAAACTAACTTATTATGTAGTATCCACTAAATTTATATCGTTATTCTTTTCCTATTTACTGCTCCCTTGGTCCAGGAAGTAGCAATAAGTCCAATTCTAATGTGTGCACTCCTTTAAAAGACTTCTACGCGAAAGAAGTATCGATTCATGCAATAACCTATTTATGAATTGTTATTTACTTAGGATTATTTTTTAATCACCCATGATTCCAACAACCCTAGTTTTGGATTTAGTTACCCATGCTTTGATGAACACAATTCATAATTTATACATGATAAAACATGAATTTACTTTGACAAATTCGAAGAAAGTCCAGAAATTCAACTAGAAACCACATATTTATCTTGAAAACAAAATCCGGAAATTTGAATTAATGGCAAAACAAATCTCCAAGAACAAAAGCATGAAACAAGTAAAAGAATCGAACCCCAAAATGAGTTTTTTAACCCTATTTATCATAAAAAGAGTCCTAAATTACAACGGATTCAAAATACGGAAAGTTTGTCTAAGACGCAGCTTCCATCGCTAACCCTCATAGACGGTCCATCACTCAAATGACGAACAATCGAGTGCCTCTGTCTATTCATACTGAGCATCTTATCAGATCTTGTACTTTGCATATTCTCTGTTCAAATCGATGGACCAATAGGATGGACCTTCCATGCACTTACGGTTCATCGATACTTATTGTCTTTCCATACTTATCATTTCTTCAACATCGAGTACTGGGAATGTTTCTTATCACATCGAAGATTTGCCAGGATGGTACTTAAATCAGTCGATTGACTGTCAATCCCTTCGTAGCTCCACAGTTAGTCTGAATTCCCTGATTTGCTTCCAAATACCTCAACCTTCCATTGACGGTCACCACCTACGGTCCGTCGATGGGACGATGGGCCATCGATGGCTTCGTGGGTTACTTCTGCATTTAATTTCCACGGTATTCTGTGTTTCAATTTTGGACAACTTTCCTTCAAAACAAAGACAAAAACATATTCAAATTACTATACAAAGGATCTAAATGCACACCAATCTAAAGGAGAAAGCATTGAAAGTACCGTGTATCTATTGTACATAAACACAGTCAACTTAAATTCGTTGTTTGTCCTTAATTGATGCACTATGACTCAACACAACACTTTGTACACAAGTATCCTCTTTAAAGCTTCCTCAATCACATGGATATCAATCCTAACTTTTTTGTATTTGCTTTAGTGCAGGTTTCTTCTCTTAGGATTGATAGGCTTACTCGTGTGGATCATACCATGACACAGACTCAACATGTTCTGAATCCTCAACTCTTTTTCCTCTCACCAAGGTACCAACTTACCAATATTGCAACTAGTGCCCTCACTTCAAAAGATGTCCTCCTTTTTCACAAAGTGATTTAAACTTTGAGCATAAGGATCATTATTCACCACTCACGCTAAGAACAAATTCACACCTAGTTGGTACTTGTCACCATAGGGTTTCACTTATTTTCACAGCTTATGTTCACCATATTAACCTCTTTCGATGACGATAGGACTTTATTGGCTTGTAACGTAGGTTCACAGTCAGGAATGGTATATATGAGTGCATTTTATTGACTTGTTTCCCTCCTTGACTTACAACTATGATTCCTACCTCTTTCATTATTTATTGTACCCTACTTTTATTGTCATCTTTGCCTTATTTTCTTATTTTTTACAATTTTGTGGAAGTGACTTATTTCTTTTTATTCAACACTCATTTTTTATATATTCAACTGGCAATTTTGACTGAGTCGCTTTTCTTGTTCATTGTACCTTTTATTTTGCACATTACTCTATGTCCTTACCACTTTTTGGGTCATCACCATAATAGTCACCCTCAACTTATGGCTTTGCCATGAGTCGAGGTACACATTAACCAAGGTTTGCTCAGGGCAAAGACGAGGTCAGTTTCTTCATTAACCACCATTAACTTATGCTTTTGGCCTAAGTTGAGGTGCACATGTGAAAGGAGGGACAAGAGCAAAAATATTATGACTAGGGAAGTTGAGTTGGTGAAGAAAAGAAAGGTCTATTATAAGCTCAAGGTATATGGAGCAAAAAGGGATAACAATTTCATTCGGCTCACTTAACTTTAAGCTAGATGTTTTCTAATTTAAAGAAGGGCCTATGATCCTTTCCTAATTGTCAAACACATATTCCTTTTGCAGGAACAATCAGGCAAGTTCTTTCTAGGTGACAACAGGGGAACAATAAAATATCCTCACACTCTCTTGGCACCTCATTAAACTATCAACTTATCGGTCACCTAGTTGAAGTGTTAGAGTGAGGATCATGTAGTGGGTGCATCTCTATATCATGAATAGAGACAATATTTAACATTCATTTAACCTTTTAATAATTCTTATAGCAGGATATCATTAAAGTTTATCCATTATTCTTCATATAGTTTTTTTCGTACTTTGTACAAGTTACGACACATGCCAGTTCAATAGTAAAGTAATCACTCTGTTGATGCGAAAAAAGACAAGCAAAAAAACTACGAATAGAGGATCTTGATTTTGGCTACTCAGACTTCACCCAGCACTCACGTTCCATTTACCCCCACCCCAAAATAAAAACATGCAATTTTACCCATTGCATAAGAAAAAAACAAAAGGGTGGTTGGTGAAGAAAAAGTGAGGCACATATAGCCGAAGATCAATAATTAGAAAGGTCCGATTTATCTGAAATCTGACCATAGTAGTGTCCACAACATTATACGCACCCTTAATGGTGCACCTGTCAGGAACCTCTACTCTGGAGCGAGATGCCCTAATAGCCAACTCTTTAGACCTCATTTGATGGGCCATCTCATCAAGCAACAAAGCTCTCCTCACAGCCTCCAGATCTATACACTCCTTCTTCCGAGCACGAGCATCCTCACCCTCACTGGTACAACTGGAATGATACCTCTTGGGACGCTCAGAAGGCTCAAGCGGTGGTGAAGTGGGAGCGGTGAATAGTGCAGCAAAAGTTTTGTCCTATGTTGTCTTAACTAGAGCAGACTAAGGATCATGTTCCATCATTTCAAGGATGTCGTCCATATAAACCTACAGACTCGCCGTAGACATTCAAAGAGTAGTCATATCAATGGTGGGGGCGGGTAGGTCTAGAACTAGGACCTAAAACACATCTAGACGCTGATGGACTTCCCGAATCTTTATCTGTATCTGCTGTGCCACCTTCTTCTCAATCTTCTCCTCAACCTCAACTATATATATATATATGCATCCAAGGCTTGATATGCTGCAGAAAAGTGGCCAACTGGGCCTCTAGCTGCTGTATCCTAGCAAGTGGGACTAGTTTTGCCGATGGTGGGGTAGACCAGGATGAACTAGCTGCCCTACTAGTACCTGGGGAAGACTCGGCTGCGGTGGTATTTGTAGGCTCTGAAGTTGCATAGTCAGCCCCTTCGGCTTGCTCTACCGTATCCGCCAAGTTCTCACCCAGCAGATGCACATCAACATTGTGCCCAAGAAGTGGTGTCGCCTCATTGGCCTCATCCCTGATGAGACCGATATCCACTATCCCGGTAGGAGTGAGGCGCTCAATGCCCAATAGGAACTATAGCATCCTACGTAGCTGAAAATCACACAAGCAAACAGGTTAGTGGAGGAGGACTTAAAAGACCTCTCATGGAATACAGAGATCAATAACTTCGCAACATCCATCTCCAAACTGGATACCAAAGTTTCAATAACACCATTCTTTCCCAAATGAGTATATTATCTGCAATCGTGGGGGATAGGAGGTGGTGGACTAACAACCAGAACAATTTAGGTGCAAAAGTTAGGTTGGCCTTCTTCATAAGGCCTCTAGTGTCCAACACCCAGTTTGCTCCCTCACCATCAATGGAAAGTTGTTATGCAATCCACCTCTTGGTGGACTCTCTAAGTTCTCTACTGCACTGAAAGTGGCAACTGTTGACCACGTACAACCTGTAGTTTAACTCTGGGGTGAGGGGAAATCAATAAGCATCAGAGGACCCACTAAATAGGAAGCGGCAGATTGTAGGAAAAAAATATCCACTCGATAGCCTCAAAAGCGAACATCTGTGAGTGGAGAATATTGATAGGGTTCACTACCTGTCCAAAGAACCTCGCAAAGACGCTACGTATGAGGCATAAAAATATCGCTCAATATCCTAACTATAGGACCCCACTCTCCTTGCCATCCACCTGAGTTGGTGGCAGACAAACAAGTTGTGCACCACATAGATTATCTGTTGGCTCCCTGTAAGAACCCAACTCCCAATTTTCAACGTGCAAGTCATCACCCCCTTATCGTCCAAGAAATTGGCATTCCTGTATATCTTATTTTGTCCATCGACGCCCAATCGGTTGGGTTTATCAGCAACCGATGTAGAGTCCTCATGCTGGGGTGCCGAGTAGACTCTGAATTATGGGCCTCATCAATCGAGGCATAGCAATCTTGACGGGCTGGGAGAGTTGCTACTTGTGATCGTGAGCCAGAGGATGTAGCCTCATTCGACAATAGAGAGTTGGCCGACTCTAAAAAGGAAGCCTACTCGAAGCCAAATACTCTCTCAGAACCCGAGGCAGACCTAGATAGTGTGTCAGTCAGTGTGGGCTCATCATCAGACATGAAGGCAGTGACTACGTCGGGTTCCACCTTATAGGGGGTGCCCCGAGTGTCTCTAACAGCTTATGTAGGGGTCCAAGTTCCAGGGGGAACATATTAAGGATCCCGCTCTTCGTCGGACATGCAAATCGACCGATGGAATGGTGCCACAAATTTCGACCTCCATCAATAGTAGATGATTCCTCGTTTGGGGCCATATGTACCTGAAATGGATGTTGTTAGTCATAGTGTAATCAATCTACACAAGCAACATTATCAAGATAGAATTTGGAAATAGAAGACACAGTTCATTTCAAGATTGCAGAATTGGGAGAGGGGCACTATCAATAGCCCATCAATAGTGTCCGTCGGTGGACACTTAGTATAATATAGGATCTACAATCGACAGAACTCTCAGTTAGAAATGACGGACATGCACGATGCCTTGTCGAACGATCGATGGACTGTAGTCAACTTCTGTCATCCCACATTTAAGTAGATTCAAGGATTAGCCACCGACGGACCCTATCGACGGTCTGTAGATGGGCTCTCATTCTATTGGTTAGAGATAGGTTTTTCAGGTTTTGGTCTTACTCCACAAATGGACAACTTTAAAAACACACTAGTACACCCAACACACAATAGCAACCAAAAGGACAATACTTCATCCCTAGGGCTTTGATTTTTAAAATTTTGACCATGTTTTCTAAGAGACTATCATGTCCTAAGTCTGAAAAACAACAAGAAAATTGAATGTACACAAATTGCACCCCAAACCTAATTAATTTCTATCATTCTAAGGGACATAGAACTCAATGTTAACAAGTTAAACATGCAATTTTTGTCCCTATGTCAAGACCCTCTTACCATCAAATTGTTTCCTCAAGCAAATGACTGAGAATTTATAAAGCAAAGGAAAATAGAATAGTTGTAAGTTGTAGTGGAGTGAATAAGTGGGTGATCTTTCACAACTAAACAATGTGCCCCCTACGAACACCGACTGGAGAAATAATGGGGATGGAGTAAAAACTGGGGGATTGGGGTGTTGGGGATTCTGGGATTTTTGGAGATTATGATTGTTTTGGAAAGAGAAAAGAGTGAAGTTAGTGGGGGAGTAAACGGAGAAAGAGGTGAATAATGGGTGGAAAACGGTTGGAACGGAATTTGAAAAGGTGTGGGAGGGTAACTGAATAATTATATCTTAATGAGAAAATACATAAAGTCAACACTCAAGTTGTACCGAATTTTTGAAAAGACACCATAACTTTCCAACCGTACCATTATGCCACTAAACAATTTTGAATAGATATAATTATATTATTTTTTGTCCACCAAATGTAGACAGTGGTGTGCACTCTCTCAAAGAGAGTGAGCAACCTATAATAAATAATGTAATTTTAGTATTTATAAGTAATTTATTAGTAAATACATTTTCTTATTTTTCTTGATATTTTAGCTTTTTTCCTTTTTATTTTTTCTTTTTCTTTTTCTTCAAAAAATCATTCTCATATCCATCCATTAAAGATTCTTAAGTTTCTTCATTCTTTCCTCAACTTCACTGTCCTTTTTATTAATAATAATTTTACTCTTTTTAATTTAAAAATTTTATCTAAATATTTTATGAAATTTTGAAAAATTAGATTAACCCATTATATTTCATGATGATCAGGATGTATCATATAGTTTTTTTTTTATCTAATTTCAATTAAGTTCTTTCAATTGTTGGGAATTAATTGATTATTTTTAAAATTATTATTTCTAATTTTGAATTTATATGAAAATTAATAGTTTATGAAACCTTCTAAGTTTTCTAAGAAAAATAATTTATTTTTTTATCAATAATTCAATAAAGTCTAAACAAATTATATAAATTCTATAAAGAATTTGAAAAGAAGAATAAAAATAAAATTTAAAAATGGGAGTGGGGCTCAATTTGACATAAGGTGTAGAAGGTGAAGAATTTTTTTTTGGAGGAATAAATCAATTGAAAGTGGGAGGTTGGAGATGAAGATAAATATAATATAAATCAAAATTAAAAGTCAAAAATTAAGAGTGAGAGAAATAAAGTTGAAAAAACAATAAAGGAAAAACTTAATTTAAAAAATACATTTAAATTAAATTAACACGTGTCATAAAATTATTGGTGTGTGAACAAACTTTTTTCTTAAAACTTGGGGTTGATCGAAAAATGGCTTAATAATATATTTTTCATAATTGTTTAGTGGAATAATAGGACAGATGCAAAGTTAAGGTGTCTTTTTTCAAATTCGAGACAACATCAATGGTGACTTTATCTCTTTTCTCTATCTTAATATAGTCGGTCGGTTCGGGTCACTCGTCTTTCTGAACTGGCGGTACCCCGTCGACGGTCTGTAAGTTACTCGATTGTGCCCTAACTTAGAAAAAATTGTAAAACATACCTGGGATCTTTGGACACCACGACGTTTCGTCGATGAAACGATTGCCCGTCGGTTGTTCCGTACATCTGTGCACCAGATAATTTTTTGCAGAATTCTTGTGTTTTGGTCCTTGCACATTTAACACCCATTAAGCCATTTTTTTCTGTTTACTAGGCACTTTTTAGGCTCAGACCGTAAACTACTTTGTAGCCAACAAAAAAAAATTAAAAGAAAATTTACACATGACATTGAGTAAAACAAAAAAAAAACAAATAAACTGCAACAATTGCTACGAAGAAAAGAAAAACCTATTGTTGGCTAGAGGATAAACATTTAGTTGCCTCCCAAGAAGAGCTTCATTTAACGTAGCAGAGTAATGCATGACCCTTGATTACTCAGACTTCATCAAGGTTTTATTTTCTAAGCCTAGATTCTGGAATCTGGATCGCAATCGGCGTCGTTGACCTCTCAGAGGTCTCAGAGAAGCCTCATCTTGCATTCTTTATATTCATATTGTTATTTTTTGTTGAAAAATTCAAAAATTTTAAATATATGAAGTATACATTGACTTCATATAGTTATTTTATGAAGTCGTCATATACTAAGCTCAACATAAATATGACAACCATCTATTATAAGAATAAATTTGATATAGAATAAGAATATGTCATAAATACATTTTCAAAACACGACCTTATTAAAGAAGCTTCAAAATGGAAGTACAAAAGAAACAATAGGGACAAAATCCACTAGATTTTTCTAAAACTAAGGCTAGACTAAAACTCTAGCATCCTCGAAATAAAGAGGACCTACCAAATGGTCTAGAGAAACGTTGATGTCCATACCGTTGCAAGAGTCGTCAATCTGTCCCTTAACCTGTATCTATAAAATAGTAAATAGCAGGGGTTAGTACACCACCTGTACTAAGTATGGGTTTATTCACACATACACATAAGGCTATGCATTATCAAAAAGAGATGTTCCTAAACAACATGCTATTTCGGGAAAGCATAGTCACTAGACTTTCTGAAACCGTTAGTTGTTAATTGTGTTATGAATATGATGAATTTTAATGCATTAAAACGACACAACTCATTTTATTTATCATTAAAAGAAATTAGTATCATCAACAAAATTTTAAAACAACTTGGGCGATGATTTAAGATATTTGATCCTCTTAGGCTAAGAGCTCCTCTTTGTACACTTAGATTATTTTTTAGTCTTTTTCTTCTTGTTGTTGTATAGTTAAATAATTTATTTGGTCGTATGCTTTACTTAAAAGAGCAATGATTCATTGTAGTCACAAACCCACAATAAATAAATCTATGTAATTCAAGGACTAAGGAATGATTTCCCTACCTTACAGTGAGTCATTCTTTAAACTATATGTTCATTACCTTTCATAAGCAATTCTTTATTGATAATTCCATTGAATTCATTACTTTCATGTTTTATATTTATACATTTCATATACACAACACTTTGGAATCATTGATGTAGCATAAAACAACTCAAGTGAGGGCCCAACTTCTAATCCTTACTTTACATTGATGAAATATGAATTGTCCTTACATAACATACTTACTTTACATTGATGAAACGTAAATTGTCCTTACATATCATCCTTACTTTATATTAATGAAATGTGAGTTGTCCTTACATATAATCCTTACTTTACATTGTTGAAATGTAAATTGTCCTAACATATAATCCTTATGTGTTAATGTGACTAGTCTCACACAATCTAACACCTTCATTTGTGAGTATTCTTTTAAGATAGTAGCTTAGATGTACGTAAGACTTGTCTCATTTCCTTTAACACCCATTCTGGTGACTTGCTTAATTTAGACCCCTTGAATTATGTTATTACTCTCGTTACTTCTTTACGTTAGTGTAGTTTCTTCATTTTATTGTTTATGAACAATGAGCACTTATTCAAATGAGTTACATATGTTCGTTGTTCATTCTTTTAGAGGATGTTGGGAGTTGTCCCAATGGATGGCATGCCCTTGGTTATGGATTTATTAAATTACTTTAGAATTGCTTACAATGTATTTGATACTCTTACTATACAAGATTGACATATGATTAATATTGTAATAAACATTTAGATATAGATTACATAACCATCTTTGCTGGCATGGGCCAATTTTACGTTCTTTAATGCTTGGTTGGATATTTTTATTTTTCATTAGCCAATCTTTTAATGATTTAACATAATATTATAGCCAATTGCATGCATCCCTTTTTGACAATGGCTAACACATCGTCGATTCATGATTCACGCTTTAAGCAATTAAATTTATATGATCACAACTTCATAGTTTAATAAACATTCATCATTTAATAACATTAGAAATAACATCAACCAGAACCACATACATACAACATGATCTCTAACTTATTCAACATGGAATCGAAAAGAATACAAGGGACAAAAGATTTCGACGAGAACACAGGAACAATCCTAGTTTTCAAGAACTTTGAACTGCTGGAAAGAAACTTTTCTTGGATAAATAAGTCCAGAAGAGAAACCCATACATTATGTTACTTATTCTACTAATATCACCTTGAACGAAACTTTGAAGAAACCTTTATATCGCTCTAGAGAAATCGATAAATTTTCTGCTTTTTTCTTGCTTTCGTTGTTTACTATTTTTGTGTCACCTGTTATTTGAGTTTGAATGTGATTTTTATGTTTAAGAAATTATATTTCATTATACCACTTAGTTTTAATAATTTAATATAATAAACTAATAAACCAAATACCAAAACGCCCCTCCTAAGTTGACTAAAGATAGGAGAACATAACACTTAGTAGAATCGTGAAATTGGTGTTGATTATGGTTTCGGTAAGAATTTTGACTTTATAATATTTAATTAAATCCTTATTTTTATTAATTGAAGGAACTAGGTTCAATACTAACGTACCTTATGTCATTGGAACTATAATCAACCCTTTAGGACCATCGTAGGTGAAACACTAGGATGTTTCTTGAATTATGCTAGGTTGGTGTAAGGATTTTGTGTTGATCATTTAAACCAATTAATTAAATTGATAATTTAATTGATTAGGTGACCTAAGTTAATTACTAAAGTGCCCTTAATTCTTTAGACCAATAACCAATCCTTTGAACCATCCTAAGTTAAGTACTAGGTTGTCTTTTTCTTATTTCAACCGAAATCTGAAAATTCTTTTGTGATTTCGATTTTCCCCCCTTAAATTAATTAATTAAGTTGATAAATTAATTAATTAAGTAGCCTAGGTTAATTATTAAAGTACCCTTAAGTCTTTAGGATATTAACTAACACTTTGGACTATCCTAGGTTAGGTACTAGGTTGTCCCTTTCTTGTCTTAACCAAAATCAAAAAATTTCCTTTTAATATTAGTTTTTAGACCTTTTAAAATAATTAATTATTTGTATAAATTAATTTATTAGGTAACAAAGGATAATTACTAGATTAATCCGATGTTTTTAGGACCATTACTAACCTTTTGGACCATAATAGGTTAGGTACAAGGTTGTCTCTTTAACTAATACTAGGTTAGTGTCAACCCGGTTTCGGTCCTAGGTTATCGGGTGTACAAATGTGTCTGATTTGGTTAGTTCTAGGTTATTTAGTTATTTATTTCTGTAGTTTAGAGTCTAGAAATTGTAGGGATGTTATTCGCCACATGGAGTGGTCCTTGTGCACGTTTTCCCCCCTAACTACCCTAGCCAAATTCGGTTAGGGTGGTCCCCTCCTTTGGAAACTTTTTCACTTGTCTTGCACATGTGCTTGCACATGGTTTAATTACACTTTTATAACTAACTATTGTTTATGGTTCATTTGTTAATGTTTAGTTATTGTCCCAAGGATCCTCATTATGTCTTTGGGAGCTATTTAGTCTACATGATCCATAAAATGGTCATGTGTTATAGTACTAGGCTTGACACGTGGATGCCTAGTAGTTAATGTGATTTGTATAGACGACTTTTTAATTAGATTAGGGTCTTCATTTCAAGTGCATTGATTACAAAAACTCATTGATACTTGAAAATTTGGCTAACACTCTCTTAGCCAACATTTTCTACTATGCCCATAATTTCTAAATATTGGGCATTGGGATGCCTATATACCCGTGATACACATTGTTAAGAACCTATTGGGCTTTTCATTAAATGTATGAATTTTTCAGAATGGTACATTATCCCCCCCCCTCTAGGAACATTCATCCCCGAATGACTCTTACACATCATTTAATCAAAGAGGTGACTTTCGAAAGTTTCTTTCTCATACTTAAACATTTTTCTTTTTTTTAATATCGGATTCACACTTATTTGGATGTTTCAAGATTGTATGAAGCTTCATATTTGAGATTGGGGAATTTACTTCATAATAACACATAAGTTAATGCATATTACAAATTATGCAACACAGAAAACATGCCTATACTACACAAAAACAGCAACATAAATTGCAATATAACTTGGTTTTAACTCACATAGTGTTACTATAAGCTATACAATTAGGGACTTACCACATCAAATCCACTTAAGCACTTAAACATAGAGTTTCTTAACATAAACAAGACTTAGAAAGAGTATATCTAACACCTTATATAACATCTTATTGACCTTATGATTTGAACCTAATGACGCCAAACTTAATTTCAAAGGGACTTGCCTCTATGCCATCGATTTCTCTACATGTCCCTTCGGCCTTAACACTGTCTCCTATGGGAGTACTAACTAGAAATGGTTCATTTAAGATATCATGAAACAAATCAAATTGATTAGCCACAAAAGGATTTACCATAGACAAGGTAGATCCTGGATGTAATAATGAATAAACAGGAAAGTAGAAGACAAGCTAGTTACCATTATCCACATCTGTGGTCTTCTCTTGTTCCTCTCTTTCTTTAAACGCATAGAACCAATTTTTCTTGGTGTGTTCGGCTTTAGCATTTGTCCGAGGATGAGCATCTGCCATGGCCTTTTGGATTTGAACCACGCCATTCTCATTTTAGCCCAACTTATTTTGAAACTGAAGCCTTACTATCAAGTTTCTATGGTCTATTATAGCATAACACATATGAAGCAAATACATGTCTAAGCCATATTCTTGAGTTGGAATGAAGTTAACTTACTCTTCTCCTCCTCAGAAATACTCATAGAAGGATTTTAGATATTACCATGCATTCACCTCCATGCGAACAACCACACTCGCCGCACTTCTATCGTCCACGTTTGGCATTTTTATTCTTGCCCCTTTCTGGGAAGGCCAGATCTTGAGCCTGGCGCCTCAGACCACTTTGGCATCCTAATTATTCTGTGTATTTTTCTACACATTTAAACAATAAGGAAGTTAGATACTTATATTGACCCAAAGTTTGAATGCTCTAGATAGCATGATAAATAATAAAAGAAGGGAAAATTTCCTATCATCACGTAATCTCTATGTCATCGTTGTGGCGCGCTTCACATCCATAACCTAGAAATTACTTAACGTAGTTGTGTTGAGATTTAGTTCCTAGGTACTTAACCTCATGATCTGATACCAAGTTTGTCGTGACCCGGTTTTTGAAATTTGAATTGCAATCGACATCGTTGACCTTTCAGAGGTCACAGACAAGCCGCAGCTTGCATTCGTTACATTCATATTGTTTTTTTTAGTGGAAAATTTAAAACTTTTGAATGTATGAGGTATAAATGGACTTCATTTAGTTATTTCATGAATTTATCAAATACTAAGGTCAATATAAATATAACAACCATCTATCATAAGAATCAATTTGAAATAGAACAAAAATATATCATAAATATGTTGTCAAACACGACCTTATTAGAAAAGCTTCGAAATGAATGTACGAAAGAAATTCTAGGGAAAGAATCCACTAGCTTTTTCTAAAATAAAGTATAGACTAAAATTGTACCATCCTCGAAATCAAGAGTACCTACCAAATGGTCTAGAGAAACGCTAATGTCCAAACCATTGCAAAAGTTGTAAATATGTCCCTTAACATTCATCTATAAAAAAGTGAATAGTAGGGGTTAGTACACCACTTGCACTAATTATCGGTGTATGCACACATAGACATAAGGCTATGCATGATCAAAGAAAGCTCTTCCCGAACAACATGCTATTTCCGAAAAGCGTAGTCACTAGACTTTTCGAAATCGTTAGTTCCAAATTGATGTATGAATATGAGGTATTTTAATGCATACGAACCACATAACTCATTTTCTATATTATTACAAGACATTAGTATCATCAACATAATTTTAGAACAACTCAAGCGAAGATTTGAGATTTTTGATCCTCTTAGGCCGAGAGTTCCTCTTTGTACAGTTAGATTATTTTTCATTCTTTTTCTTCTTCTTCTTGTGTAGTTCATTAATTCATTTTTCCTATGTTTTACTTACAAGTGCAATGAATCATTGTACTCCAATACCCACAATGAATCCATGTAAGTAATCCAAGGACTAAGGAATGATTTCCCTACATTATAGTGAGTAATTCTTTACACCATATATTCATTACCTTTCATAAGCAATTCTCTATTGATCATGCCATTGATTTCATTACTTTCATGTTTTATATATTATACATTTAATATACATGACACTTTGGAATCGTTGGTGTATTATAAGACATCTCAAGTGAGGGCCCAACATATGGGACCTCAACCCGAGGTCCTTCTTTAGCAAACACAGAGTATGCTTCATTCGTTCTTTTGTACTTCACATTATTCATTTCATTCATTCGTAGGAAGATATAAACACAAGATATACCTAGGATTATGTTTAAGACTCTCATCTGGATCATGATGTGCAATGACCAAGAATGACCCCCATTACTTGAATCTGATTTCACCTCTTGATTGTCTTGCACAAACACCTTTAGTATCGTTCATTTTATTATATTTCATACTTTTAATCTGGCCTCATCTTTTCTTTGGGAACATCAACATTAACAGACATCGATCATGTGAGCATCATGAAATCAGTGTCTGCCCCACATTGAAAAGACGTTGAATCACCGGCCAAAGTAACCCGAACTTGCTAGCGTATATAGGGTGTCGAACCCTAGTGATCCCTATATTGGAAGTATAGTTTGAAAGACTAAAAGATAAAAGGAGACCCATACCCTTCATGCCGGACAATCTCATCTCATAAGAGTTACGTGAACATCCTCCCTTCCCAAAAGAAGGCATCACCTCTCATAGTTAGCCTATCGGTGCTCACTATAAAGTTCCATTACATTCAACTCATACATCATGTTAGATGGCTTCTATAATGAGGACATCATATCTCATTAGACGATTTCTCATCTCATCATTAGTATTAGGTGTGCATAAACTTTAATACTTTCATTACAGTGTTAATAGAGACTGGTCTCTTCATTAACTTTACAGTCTCATAGGTGAGTACGTTTTTGTAACATTTACTTAGGCTCATTTGAGATTTCTCTCATCTTTCTCATTAGTATCTTATCATATTGTCACAATTTTCATTAGGATCATAGATTAACATAATTACTCACCTCATTACGTGAATGTTCATTTCTTCTTTTTCTTCTAGTGTTGACTCAATCATTATGGAATCTTGATAATAGATTGATATTTACTTACTCTTTAGATGACTTGTCATCCTTACTTTACATTGATGAAATGTGAATTGTCCTTACAAAACATCCTTACTTTACATTGATGAAATGTGAATTGTCCGTACATATTATTCTCACTTTATGCTAATGAAATGTGAATTGTCCTTACATATCATCTATACTTTACATTGTTGAAATGTGAATTTTCCTTAGATATCATCCTTAGGTGTTAATGTGACTAGTCTCACACATTAATAACACCATCATCTGTGAGTATTCTTTTAACATAGTAGCTTAGGTGTAAGTAAGACTTGTCTCACTTCATTTAACACCCCATTCTGGTCACTTACGAAATTTAGACCCTTTTAATTATGTTATAACTCTCGTTAAATCTTTATTTGAGTGCAGTAGCTTTATTTCATCGTTTATCGACGATGAGCACTTCTTTCAATGTGTTACATATGTTCATAGTTCATTCTTGTAGAGCATGTTCGGAGTTGTCCCAATGGATGGAATGACCTTGATTTTTGATTCATTGAATTATTTTAGAAGTGCTTATAATATATTTGATACTCTTTCTATATAAAATTGACATATGATTAGTATTGGCATACACATTTGGGTATAGATTGCATAACCATCTTTGCTTGCATAGGCTAATTTTACATTCTTCCATGCTTGGTTGGATATGTATATTGTTCATTAGCCAATATTTTAATTATGCAACATAATATTATAGTGTTTTGCATGGATCCCTTTTGGACAGTGTTTATTAGCCAATTTATTGGCATAAGCTAAAAAAATCACTCAAATTATGATTTCATGGACATCTTTTTAGCCAACCTTATAACATAACTTTAGTCATAACGTTTTTAAGCATCTTTAACAGGATAATAAGATGATTTAGCAAACACAACATCATCAATAAGTCACATTTTCAGTAGGTATGCGCAATAAACCATAATCATCTTCATACATAACTGTATTGGACACATCTTAACATAGTATCATTCTCTTAACCAATCTTGGTACATGACTTTAGGGTAACGTTTTAAGACATATTTGTAAGCATAATATAAATATATGATGAATTTAACACCTTCATAACGTCACAATAAAAACAATAAAACATTCGAACAAACACATCAACACTTAAAACAATTACCGATGTAACAATCACATCGTCAATTTATGATTCGCGTTTTAAGCACTTAACATTATATGATAACAACTTCATAGTTTAATCGACATTCATAATTCAAGAAAATTACACATAATATCAGCCAGAAACACATACAAACAACATGAGCTCTATGCTATTCAACATGGAATCGAAAAGGATGCTAGGGACAAAGGAGTTCGATCAGAACACAGGAACAACCCTAGTTTTGATGATCATTGAATCTGTTCAAAGAAAGTTCTTTTGGATAAATAAATACTGTATATAAACACATACATTATGTAGAACTTAATCTACAAATACAACCTTGAACGAAACATTGAAGAAACCTTAATATTGCCCTAGAGAAATCAATAATTTTTCTGCATTTTACTTGCGTTCGTTTCTTACTATTTTTGTGTTGCCTTTTATTTGAGTTTGAACGTGATTTTTAGGTTTAAGAACTAATATTGAATTACAAAACCTAGGTTTAATAAGTTAATTCAATAAATTAATTAACCACTTACCAAAACACCGCTCCTAAGTTGACTGAAGATAGGAGAAAATAACACTTAGTCAAACTGGAAATTGGTGTTGACTTTGGTTTTGGTCAATATTTTGACTTTATATTAATTAAATAAATCCTTAGTTTAATTAATTTAAGGGCTAGTGTAAGTACTAAAGTACCGCAAGTCTTTGGACTATAATCAACCCTTTAGGACCATCATAGGTTAAGTACTAGGATATTTCTTTAACTTTACTAGGTTAGTGTAAGGATTTCGTTTTGATCATTTAAAAAAATTAATTAAATTGTAAATTTAATAATTAGGTGATCTAAGTTAATTACTAATGTACCCTTAAGTCGTTAGGAACATAACCAATCCTTTGAACCATCCTAGGTTAGGTAGTAGGTTATCTTTTTCTTCTTTTAACCGAAATCCGGAAATTGTTTTGTCATTTCGGTTTTTCCCCTTTGAAATAATTAATTAAGTTGCTCAATTGATTAATTAAGTATCCTAGGTTAATTATTAAAATACCCTTAAGTCGTTAGGATGTTAATTAACTCTTTGGACCATCCTAGGTTAGGTACTAGGTTGTCCCTCTCTTGTCTAAACTCAAATATTAAAATTTCCTTTTTATCTTAGGTTTTACACCTTTTAAATTAATTAATTATTTTGATAATTATTTGGTAACCTAGGGGAATTACTAAATTAACCATAAGTTTTTAGGACCATAACTAACCTTTTGGACCATCCTAGGTTAGATAGTAGGTTGTCACTTCAACTAGTACAAGGTTAGTGTCAACCCGTGTTTGGTCCTAGGTTATCGGGTGCACTATTGGGTCCAATTTGGATAGTCATAGGTTATTTAGTTATTTAGGGAAGTAGGTTAGACTCTAGAATTTTAAGTGAGGTTAGGCCCCACATTGAGTGGTCCCTTGTACAAGTTTTCCCCCCTAACTAACCTAACCAAATTCGATTAGGGTGGTCCCATCCTTTGGCAGCTTCTTCAAATGTCTTGGACATGTGCTTGCACATGGGTTTGTTGCGCTTTCCTAACTAACTATTATTTAAGGTTCATTTGGGAATGTTTACTTATTGTCCCAAGGATCCTTACTATGTCCTTTGGCAGTGTTTAATCTACATGATCCTTTTAAATGGTCGTGTGTTATGGTACTAGGCTTGACACTAGGACGACTAGTAGTTCATGTGATTTGTATAGATGAGTTTTTAATTAGCTGAGGGTGTTCATTTAAGGTTTGTTCATTACACAAACTCATATATACTTGAAAATTTTGCTAACACTCTCTAAGCTAACATTTTCTACTATGCTCAATATTTCAAAATATTTGACATTGGGATGCCTATTTACCCGTGATACACATTCATAAGAACATATTGGACTTCTCATTAAACATTTGATTTTTTGGAATGTTACAGATATGCCTCGACCACTTCATAGGCACTCTCCGCATGCCCTAGGTAGATCTTGATTCTTTGCCCATTCCATGATCTTTGCACCATTCTTGTTCGCCAACTGAACCGCTCAATTTTGTAAAACTTAAGTGATCAAGAATGGAGAAGTCCATTTGGACTTGAGTTTGCGTTGAAACAATCGCAGCCTAGAGTTAAATAGAAGCACCAAATCTCCAACTAACAAATTCGCGCTTCTCAAAATATTGTTCGTGGTAGCTCTTTATCTTTTATTTGATTAGGGCTGAACTCGCATATGCTTTTAGGAGAAATTCATCAATCTCATTCAACCCATTAAGTCTCTGTTCCACTACTTTATTCAAATCGATCATTAGTTTCTTCATCGCCCACATGGCATTGTTCTCTAACTCAACTGGCAAGTGACAAGCCTTTCCATAATAAAATTTATATGGAGACATAACTATGGCGGTCTTGTATACAGTCCGGTAAGCCCAAAGAGCATCATCAATCCTCCTTGACCAATCCGTTCTATTAGCATTCATCGTTTTCGACAGGATCTGGTTCATTTCTTTATTGGACACCTCAAGTTTCCCACTAGTGTGCGAATGGTATTATGATTCTCTATTGTGGTGAAATCCATATTTTTCCAATAACCCTTTGAACAACTTGTTGCAAATGTGGGATCCCCCATCAATAATAATTTCCCTAGATGTGCCAAATCTAGAGAAGATGATTTTTTTTTCAAGAACGCAGTGACACTCCTCGTTTCAATGTTTACAAGTACTACATCTTACACCAATTTTGACACATAATCCACCGCCACAAAAATGTATTTTAATCCATGCAAAATCACAAACGGGCCCATAAAATCAATGTCTAATACATCAAATAACTCGATAACTAGAATGTGATTTAAAGGGAGCTCTTGCTTCTTCTAAATGCCTCCATCTCTTTTGCACCTATCACATGCCTTAGCAAAATCAAAAGCATCTTGGTGGATGGTTGCCAATAGTACCTACACTGCAAAATCTTATTGGCTTTCCAGATACCATTATGGTGTCCTCGCACAGGCAAGGAATGACATGCCTCCAAAAGACTTAGCATCTTAAATTTCGGCACACACCGAGAAATAGGCCAATTAGCACAACTCCGGTATAAATAAGTCTCATCTCAAAAGAACTTTTTCACATCATGCATGAACTATTTACTCTAATGGAAGGACACCAAATCTTACACACCAACCTCAGTTTGGAGATGTGAGCACGTGGATCCTCAAATGGTAGCCCCAAAAAGAAACCTCTGGCGGTGAACATATGCATCAAGCTACTAGTTACCACGAATATATGACCCTGTGAACGAGGAGGTAGGACAAGAGGCCCATCAGATTCAGCGATGTTGATGCTTTCCCTGTAGAACACTTGAGTGCGTGGAATGGGAGGTTTCCTCCTCAGGGCACCATCGCCAAGGTTCTCCACAATGTCTTGGTTGGGAATGTTAACCGGCGGAGGAAGCTGATAGTTTTGATCCGATCACCTAGATTTTCAGGAATCTATTGGTCATTAATTTTGCAGAGTGTCTGGTTAAGTTCAGGGTAGAATGGTACGATTGGTTCTCCTCCGCTCCGTGTACTTGGCATACAGTAGGGCTAGACCTGAGACAAACAAAAACAAGAGAAAAAGTAAATTTACAAATTGTTGACTACAAATCAGTAATGGTTCTTAGAGTTAATCTAAAATCCACTTTCCCCGGCAGCGGCGCCAAAATTTGTTAAGCTCAAATTAAACTTCCTTATGGAAGTTTAAACGATCATATCAAGTAATGAACCCAACTATTATGTTGGGTTCGATCCAATGAGGAAAATGATTTAGACTTAAATTTAATGTACGATTACCTTTATTTATTCAATTACTTTTTGAAAACTAGTAATCAAAGGGGAGGGTTTATAAAACAAAAGTGTTTCAATGTTGTGAAATTAAACAAGTAGCAAAAGTAAACTACTTGTGTCTATAAGTGTTCAATGTATGTTCATAATACCATAATCCTAGGTATAACAACACTTTCCTAGTATTTTTCACGCAAAGTAATAAGTTATGTATCTCTAAATCCTTTGTCCGGCCTTTAGAAAATTTCACCCTGTACCTTTGTCCGGCTACGTGTGTCTAAGATACTAACCCTTACCTTTACTTCATATTAAACATCATATTCGATGTTTGTCTTGGTTATTACTTCTCAACAATCAAAACTAGCCTATTAGATAGTATCCACTAAATCTATGTCTATAATTATTTTCCTATTAATGACCCCCTTGGTCAAGAAAGAACCAATAAAGTGAGTTCTAACGCGTGCACTCGTTAAAAAGACTTCTAGATGAAAGATTTATCGATACATGCAGTAACTTAATAAAGAATTGTTATTTAGCTAGGTTTACATTGTTAATCACTCATGGTTCGCACAACCCTAGTTGTGGTTTAGTTACCCATGCTTAGAAGAAAACAATTGGTAATTGATAAATAATAAATCACAAATTTACTTTGAAAAATTTAAAGAAAATCCAAAAATTCAACTAGAAATCCCACAATTATTTTGAAAACCGAATCTGGAAATTTAAATTAATGGCAATATAAATCTCCGAGAACAAAAGTATGAAATTAGTAATGAATACACCCCCAAAAACGAGGTTTTTTACCTATTTATGATAAAAAAAAAAAAAGACTCCTAAGTAATAATAGATTCAAAATAAGTAAAGTTAGTCCAATATGCGGCTTCAATCAACAACCCTCACAGAAGGTCCATCGATCTAATGACGGATTATCGACTGCCTCCATCAGTCCATTAATAGCATCGTTTCAAAACACGCACTTTGCATTTTATCTAATCCGATCGACGGACCAACAACACGGTCTGTCGATACACTTACGGTCCATCGATTATTATCGTCATTCCTTACTTAGCTTATCTTCAACACTGGGTTCTAGGACAGTCTCTTGATTACATCGACGATTCGCCTGGACGGTCTGTTGATCAATCGATGGACCGTCAATTTATCCGTAGCCCCACACTTAGTAAAAATTCCCCAAGTTGCTCTCAGATGACTAAATCTTCAATCGACGATAACCACCTATGGTTCGTTGATGGGGCGACTAGACATAGGTGACTATATGTGTAACTTCTGCACTAAATTTCCACAGCCTTCAGAGTTTCAGCTTTTGATAATTTTCCTACAAAACAAAGACAAAAGCGTATTAAAATTACTACAAAAAGGCTCAGTCACACAACAATATTAAGGAAAAAACATTGAAAGTTTCTTAAACCCACGGTACATCATAGGCTAAAATATACATAATTAGTACCGTATCTGAAATAATGAAGGGTACTTATCCCTAGAGGTTGCATTGGAATACCACTTCTACTCACGAAGGGTATCCAACCACAACCTTATCTTAGAGAGATCTAAGGAATAGTGAGGTTGCTACTAAACACTTCATCTCAACTCACGAAGAGTGTTCACCCCAAAAATTCCCTTTTCATTCACATTCTTTAACATCATTCATTCATTGATTCTATGTGTGAGTGTGTGTATATGTGAGCACGCTTTGAACATAATCATAATTTTCATAAACATTGAATTCTAGACATGCTTAAACCTTCATTCATCATTTCTCACACACTAGCATGCACAACATAAACACATACTTCATTTAGGCATAATCTAAGCAATACTATTATTCGAGTTTCAAAAATGAATATAAACATTAACCTCATCATTATCACTTCATTTCACACATTAGGCGTTTAAACCCATACTCACAAATCATATAAATATATCTCCAAATAAATCATTTAAACGCCGCAACAAAGAAAGTGGACCATACCACACGAGCATTTCATAATGAGAGTTATACATAAAACCAACTCACCATTTACCCATGCTTTCATAACCTATAATAAATTCTTCTATATTTCATTATAATATGGACCTTAGGGCAGTATTTAAACCTTAATAATAATATAAGGAAACCAAAGTTGATACCATCCACAATAATGTTCATTTAAACCATATCTTAAGCTAAAACTTGTAAATATACATAAGCATGAGTTCATAATGGTTTTTATATTAAAATCATCAATTAATCCTAGAAACAACATATTTGAATCATTAGAACACATTTATATGAAGACTCATGCTTAGAGTCAAAGAAAGAAGAAGATAGAGTCTGAATACCCTTTTTGGAATTTTTAGAAAGGACTCCTTGAATGGAAGAGAGTTCATGGATGACTATCATACCTCAAATAGAATAATACCCACTGATTTTGATGTAAAACACGTCCACCACCAGCCCTCCAAGCTCTTTATTGAGTCTTAGCTCCAATGGTTACTTGAAATAGTTAGAATAATTGAAATGGGGGGGTCTTGTCTAGGTCTAGGAATTAAAACTAATTTAATATACCTTAAACAACTAAAAATATAATCCTAAGTACATAAAAGACATGTGGTGAATTTACAAAACACCCCAAGCCAAAGTTGCAGCGTCCCATGCTTCTTGATGTCATTTTTTTCTGCACTTGGGAGAATGAAGGCTTTTACTCCTAGACTAAGTCCCAACCTACATGACTAAATGACGTGGCATTGATTGACCCAATGCCTCCTTCATTTGAGGCTGGTTCTACGATGTCTTGGTAGGTTCTGCCTAGGGGTTTGGGTCCTCTTCTAGGTCCCCTCATCGTTCCTAGATGGGATCGTAAAACTCACTTAAACACATGAAGACATACAAGCACTTTCTAAGGCACACCTTCCGAATGTCATGGACATTCTTGGATGTTTGACATCTAAACGTCACATAACTCTACACACTGCCTAAGAACATCGTTATAAATCTTTTTTAACTCAAAACTAACTCTTGAATAATTTATGAAGCTCTAGTTTACCTTAGTTCGTTTTAGGGTATTGCATTCTCCCCAACATGGAACAACATTTGTCCTCCAATGACAATAAACTCTTTTAGGAAGATTAATGACTTATAGAAGCATATAACATACTAAATCGAGAATCAAACATTATAAATGCACCAAAACTTACAAGGAACATCAAGTACACATTAACAAATATTTGCTATGCAACACAGCCAACTCTTTGGAAGTAACTTCTACACTTCAAGACACATTATCATTCTTCATTTTATTAAGGAACTACCTTATCCAACATTAAAAATGCTCATAAACATAATTTTAAAACACATTGGATCCATTATTCATGAAAATGCAAAAAAAAAATAAAATTAAACATTGAAATTTTATAGTGAGCATCAACTCTCACACAGTGAATCATGCATGAATTTCAAAAAATTTCTCATTTAAGCAATTTCTTTGGAAAGCATGATCATTAGAAAGATAAAACCATAGAAAATCATCATACCACATAAACACAACAACCATAAAGAGATAAGGCTTAGTGGTACTATAAAATCCAGATTAGTTCTCGTTCCTAGCCTTATACCATAGAGAGGGTTCGTCTTTACAGCATTAGGATCTAGAGGATCTTGATTGACCTTCTTCCCTTTTCCCTTGATGTTAGGGTAGTCCCTCATATTCTTGTTCTTACTAGAACATGTAAAACAACAATCCATTTCGAAAAGACACTTACCCAAATGTTGCTTCCCACAAGTAGCACAGCAAAGTCTCTCAAAAGTATGGACACCACCTTAAGAATTACCTTAAGAATTTTGGGTAGAAACTTTATCCTTGTTCCCCATGGAAGACTCTTGGTGATGGAACCTCTTATTATGTTATGGGTCACTAGATTCATCAAACCTAGGCCTCTTCCCCTCTTGCCTTTCCTCCCTAATTTTGGACTCCTCAATTTTTCGTGCATACACCATTAGTCTAGAGATATCCATGTCATTAAAGAGAATTGTCGCACGACACTCCTTTTCCACCAAGATAGAAACTCTCATCACAAATTTGTTCATCCTATCCCTAGGGTTAGGTACAATTAAAGGGACATACATAGAGAGTTGGGTGAATTTGAGAGAGTACACTTTTACACTTCCCTTGATAAAAGATTTATGAATTAAACCATCTTCTTCTCCCTCCACTCTAACGGAAAGAACCTATGTAGAAAATCTTCTTTGAACACTTCCCAATCAACCAGATCCTCCCTTAGGGGTCCCTCATCCTTCCATTGACAAACCATACTTGAGCCACATCTTTTAGTTGGTAAACGGATAGCTTCGCTCTCTCCCTGGGGTCACACCCACAGAATTCACCACCTTTAGTATCACATCTATAAACCATTATGGATCTTCATCCACCTTACTACCATCAAAAATTTAAGGTTCATCCTCACGAAATCCTAAATTCAAGAAGCGGGATTACTCACATTAGTTTAAGGTCTATCTCCTTGGTTATCTTGGTCTAACAAATTATTAGTGTCGCCTTGAGCTTTAGCCGTCATGAGTTTGGTGAAATTCATTTGGGCAGCCCTAAAGTACCCATTCTTCATATACCCTTCAATAAAGGGAGCTTGACGAGCTTGATGCATAAGGGGAATTTGAGGTCCTTGAGGCCCTTGAGGTTCCGGACGGGGAACCGCCTCATTCACATTCTCTAGGCCAACTATAGGGACTTGCTCAGCACTGGGAGGAATCCTCTCATTAGATACACCTTCCTCCTCCCTCCTAGTTGTTGATCTCCTCGTATTCATGTCCTATATACACAAAGAGAAGAGGTTGACAAAGACATCTCATAGAACTCAACTCTCAAGCACGATATTAGAATAATGAAGAAAGTGAAACTTCTATCATCTTATAGCCTCTCATGAATGAATGTGTCGCAACTCACACCAATGAACAAGACTCTACTAGACGTGGCTTATGAGACATTAGACCCTAATCTATTTCCCATAAACTTATTCCGGATATCAAGTTTGTAACGGCCATAAAGTAACCCCTAGAAGTAGAGAGCATCCTTAGGTCAGAACAATTGCGTAGTTGACCTTTCAAAGGTCTTGTACAAGCCTTAGCGAATATTCATTATATAACACATGAAAAGTAGCGCGGAATTAAAACTTTCTACGAATAAAATAATAAAGGAAACATCTTTCATAATAGGTAAGGAGTGATATCTTCTCATCAAACAAACTTAAATAAAAGATAAATATCATAGAGACACGGTCATTTACATTAAATGAAAAATTTGTAATAAGTATTGATGCTAGAATCTATGAAATAGAACTATGCACTTGAGTATTAGAGGACATACTCAGTGTTGAGAGGATAGATTCCCAAGATTTTCCTTCTAAATTTCTTCCTTGCCTCCATACAAACTTATAATGTATGGGGTTAGTAAAAAACAATGTACTAAGTATGGTATATGCAAAAACATGCAAAAAGGGGACATTTTACTAAAATAAACATTCATGCAAAATAAGTAAAACATTAGTGATTTAGAGTTAAAATTTTATAAGTATCATCATCAATCACATAAAATAGAACTCTCATAATATAAGAACTGAAGGATCACTTTACAGTAAACTCAAGAACCTTTATAGTTATATATAGAAGCATTACAGTGAACAATTCATCCCAAGCACAGTGAACTCATTTCCTTTGAGGTTTCCCCAATGAATTTATCCTAAGGCACACTAAGTTAAGACATGAAGGAACCGCTCAAGATTAGCAACCATAAGCTTACCTCGCACTGGAAAACAAGTCCACAAGTAATCCTACCAAAAGGAACAACTTCCTGAGTTAAGATTCCATCTTATGTGCTCTTGCACTTTTTATTTGTTATTCTTCAAGTAATTTAAAATTAGTGATTGAACAGTGTTAAGTTTAATTGACATAGGGTGTTCCCTCTAAAAGTATTTGGCGTTCATTAACTGACCCAACAAAGAATCTTTGGACCAAAACAACAACCATTACATGAATTGAAGAGTTGTGCATATATCTGTGAGCTTTCTGACCAAAACTCCTCTTTCATCACAAGGCATGCTCAATGTTTCAAGCAAATTACAATGATATTTACTTTTGTCTTGGTCCTTCCCCAAAAGAAATCAGTTATGATTCTCTCGTTGTATTTAATAGTAGTACTGGGAGGGGAGTTTGCAGCCATGGTATAAATTTGTACGGATTGGATAACATGTTTGACTAGAGTGATCTTACATCCAACGCTCAAAAGTCTCGAATACCATCCACCTATTATTTTGGAAACCTTGTCTACAAGATTAGGATAGTATATGATCCTTTGTCTACTAACATACAGTGGACAACCAAGATATGTAATACGACTACACTTTTGGGAGTTACCACTGACATCTTGGATCATATTGATGATGTGTTGAGGAGTATTAGAATGAACCATGAGAGACTTTTTCTCTTTGTTTATAAGTTAATTAATTTATTCTCATATTCTCCCAAAGTCTTCATAATAAGATGAATAGTCTCTCATTTATTGATGTGAATGTGATCACATGATATGATAAACTCAAGTGAATTATCAGAGGACCTTTGATCTCTATTCTGAAACCTTTATAAATTGATGATGTTGTATCATGTTGAGCATTCTTTATAATACCTCCTCATCTAAAATAAATAGGGCCGGAAATAACGGGTCCCCTTGCTTGAGTCTGGCAGTGGGCGGGAAGAAGTCGTTTCTATGACCATAAATAATAATTTATTACCAATTGTTGCTCATATTTCACCATATGATGTCAATGAAAATTTCCTTGAAGCTTAGCCTTCTAATTAGTAGGAAAACAAAAGCCAAAGTCACTCTATTATAGCCTTTGGTCATATCCATCTTGATAACAATATTATCACCTTCCTTTGGTTTTGTAATTCCATGAGTGATTTCTTATGCAAGCATGATGTTCTCAGTAATACTTTTCCCTCTCACAATCCCTGAATAATTATCTGAATTGATCTGAGGAAGAATTGGAATCAATCTCATACATAGAAGTTTAGAGATTATTTTATTGGAGAAGTTACTGAGGCTTATAGGTCTGAGATAAATGAATCTGTTAGGATGGGAAAATTTAGGTAACAATACTAGGCATGCATGAGTCATGAACTTTGACATGGTGTAACAACAGAGAAAGAATTGTATTGCAGCTAAAAGGTAATCCTTAATAATATTCCAGCATGCTTTATAAAACTAGCCTCTAATACCATATGGACATTGAGTAGACCTAGGATTCATAACAAAATCCACCTGCCTCAACTCCTCTAGGCTAGGTAATTCCTGATGTTTCTGATTTTGTTCTGCAATCACAATATTAGGTATGTGTTGAAGAAATCTTTCATCAGTTCTGCAATTTTTCCTAGTGAACATTCCCTTGATATCGGTACAAACAACCCCTGTAATCAACTCTTCCCCTTAGATCCATTCATCTTCCTCTGTACAAACTTTATGCAAGAACAATCTTCTTCTTCTTCCCCTCATTAAAGCATAAAAATACTTGGTATTGGCATCACCCTCCTTAAACCATTGGAATTGAGTTTTTTGTTTAAGGATGGACTCATCCAACTTCAAGTATCTAATATATTAGCATTCATTATATGAAGTTGTTGTCTGAGATCTTCTGTGTTATGCATAAGCAGAAATTGCTCGGTTTTTTTAATTTATTCCTCAAAATCCTTTACTGTAGCATAATGTTCCCATATTCCTTATTTTACCATTTTCTAAGTGTGGAAGTCAATCTTATAATTTTCTGGTGAAGATGCCATGTAGGATTGCTAGTTACTTCTCTTTCCCAATAATATTTCATAGTCTTCTCGAAGTTATTCTTACCAGTCTAACAACGGTGAAATTTGAAATATGTAGTGAAATGTCATTTTTCTAACCATTTCCATCAATTAGGGACTATTTTTAGAACCCACAACATATAGGTACGTAATAGTGGTCTGTGGCATGCATTCCAGCCACTTATCATTAACCATGGCTCTTTCTAGCCTCTTCCACACTCCATCCTAAGAATACATTTGATTACACCAGGTAAAAGTATTCCCACTATACCCAAGGTCCTTCAAACCACATGCTTCTATCATACTAATGAACTCCAGGATTTTATTCATAATATAGGCGATACCACCTGATTTTTCCTCAGTAGTAGTGATTACATTAAAATATCCCATAGTGCGCCAAGGTATATCCTTTCCTGAAAAATGTAGTTATCTATCCCAAAGATGTCTCCTCAAATTATCTTTACATATAGAATATATTACAGATATCATAAAAGTCTCCTCATAATCTTCATGTTTGAATTTTCATGTAATGTGCGGATCATGAATCTCGTGAGTTGTACCAATGATATCATTAGACGAAAATATCCCAATCTTTCCATTGAGATTACTAGTTTCATGATCCATATGGAGTTGAATTTTCACTTTGTTGATTTGGTAATTGCCAATAAATGGTTTTAGTATAGCAATCATAGATAGATGGTGAATATTCTTGAGTGATTGGAGTCTCTCCAATAACTTTGGGTTTTGATGCTTTGGACATTCAAACATATTGTATTGATCATTAACAATCCTTACTTCTTGAACTGGTATTGGATCTGCTAGCATTAGCATATGTGCTTCCAAAGTTGTTATGACGAGTTGTCTGACTCTTTTTCTACCTCTTGGAGATAAACCATGATTATCTGCCACTTGTTGTATTTCTGCTCGGAGCTCACTGTGGAATGTAGAACCAAAGGCCTTATTCAAATGTGTCGTAGTCTAATCCTCTTCTTCTACAACATTATTTTCATCAAGTTATTGAGTATTCTCTTCATAATCATTCTCGAAATTTAGTACATCATAATAAGAATTCTCATGATTAATGCCTGAATTATGTTGTTGCTTTTTGAGTCCTTGTATCTCCTTGATCCACATCAGTGTTCCCTGTAACTCAGCCTCTTTTTGTTTCCTTCTCTTTATAGTTTTTCTTTTTTTCTTACTTGGTCCGCCTTGTGATCTATTATTGTCAGGTTGTTCTGCAGATTCTGTCAGCCTGGTGATTTTTTTATGTGATATTTTATCACTTAGTATTTTTCTTTTCTGCTCACTACTTGAGTTACTCGTATCCTACATAATTTTAGCCTATTGTTGGACAACATCACTGTTTGCTAAACTGATAAAAGAATTATGTACTCCTGATTTTTCCTGAGCCTGACCACTAGCTGTATTTTGATTTTGACTATGATTTATTCTGATGTTGCTAGTTGTTGTGTCTTGAAATATGTGTAGCAGGAGATCTACTGTCAAGCCTGAGGTTCGTTTAATCAATCTCATGCTAAGCATGAGTTAAGTTCCCCCCTTTAGTAACCCCTTCATGCAATTTAGTATTTTTAACCTAATACCCCACAACCAGTCTCAACATCAATAACAATAGGGTGATGGGATATTGGGACCATTGAGTCAATACATGTGATCTTGCTGGTTTGATTGGTTGTGACTTGATCCTTTTGCGTGGTTATTTTATTGTGATAGTGTGGCATAAGTAAGTCATTGTTTGACTCATAAAATGCTTGAGTTTCATGGCCTGCTATATTTTTATTGGTACCCTCCATAGTAGGCATCCTATGTTGGTTGTTCCTGCTTAACTAGATTAGTATAAATTATTATGTGTACAAATCGGGGATAACATACCCGATACTGCTGGTGCCTACTGTATAAAGTCATGAGCTTCAGTCTGTTGGGGAGAGACAGGTCTCCCATTTAGTCATAGGATTAGGCTGTTCTTGCATTTTTATTTACTTTCTTCTCTAAATCTGCCAATGGTCTTCTTGATCACTACTTTTTGAATCTTGGTGGGCATGTATCCTATTAGAGGTGTCTTGCTGAGATCCTGTAAGGTATCTGTTACCTTGATTTTGTCCCTTATTCTCTTAAGATCTATATCCTTCTTTTTGAGATAAATGTTGGTGGTGTTGATAATTTAGAGGAGCCTTTGATGTGTCATTCTTTTGAACTCCATTATCAAATTTCTCTTGATCACCCTTTAACTTGTTTTTTTAATAGTTTCCATTTCATTCCTTCTACTGAAATCGTCATCTCTTCTTTTGATAGTGCAGTCATAGTCCATATAGCCTTGATGTTTATAGTACATGGAGTAGTCCGGAATACCCTCATATTGAACTTTGAACTATCTCTCTTTCTTAGGGTTGGAGTTCTTGAATATCAACCAGACATGAGAAGGTCTTTCGTTGGTGAGATAAACTTGAATATTCATCGTATGTGTGCTACCTCTAGTCCTTTAGGAGGATGGCGAATCAAAATATAAAACTTTGCCAACAAATTCCAGAGTATTCCTTAATAACACTTTGTTATAGCAATGTTAAGGGAGACCTAGTAGAGCTACCCAAATACAAACTATGGGGGTTTTTTCTTCAAGTATAAAATCAGGGGTCCATGCCTGAATTCTCATTAATTGACCTTCAATAGTCATCCATAACTTAGTCCAAAACGTTTGATAATTGAATTCATTATCAAGGTAAATATACAAATGTCGAGAATTATAATGAGTGATTTTCACCCCACCCCCAGTAACTTGAGTCTGAAGAGCGAAACTCTTCCTAAAAAATCCATTTTAGGCATGAATTTACCCACCGGGGTTTATTTTAAGCTCTCAGCCAACTTCACATAATAATCGTCTTCCTCTAAGAGCACAACTGGCAGACCCTATCTAGTAGTGTGTATAGTGAAGTTCAAAACAATAGGTATTTCATTCTTAGACTGATTATATCTAAGTTGAAAGCAGTAAATGATTGAACCACGGTATAATGGGCTGTTTTGGAATATTGTCCTTTTTAGCATTTTTATTTGGTCACTATTGTTTGTTTTAAAGGGGTTTCACGTTGACCTAAGATGCATTATTACCCTGGTTATTAGTTATATTCATTTGAGAGTTCAGGTCATACCTAGTATAGTTGTTTGAGATCTTTGGAAAATTGTTCTGATAAAACATATTTGCGCTATTGTCCTGATGAGATGTACTTGTTCGTCCATGTTTTCTTATGTCTTTAGGTTATTCCTTGTGATTTCCTTTATGTTCATTGGACTGTTCTGTAACCTGCTTGTGCATTGTCTGTATCTGTTTGCCTTTATATTGATTTCCTAGAACTGTTTGCTCCTATCTTCATTGTTGAGCCTCAAAGTTACTATCGTCAACATCTTTGTGAATACCTCAACCACTCTGCAAATCCTTGCAAGAAACTTGTTAATTTTGGGCTGGTCGTTCCTTCATTTTATGCTGCAGTTGTCCATTTTTTCGTCACATGATTTGTTTGACTTCGTGTGTCCTGCATATCATCAGGAATAGAGTTAGGATGAAGGTGCTTAGAATTACCTCTAATGCCAAATGAAAAATTAGATTCTTGGGCTTCATCAGAAGAGGTTGTTGCACTCCTACTCCTTCAAGTCTTGTTGATATCTTGTTGATCATTCAATCTCTTTCCTTGTTGTGAATTGTCTGCATCTTGCAACTTTCCTATCCCAACTGGATGAGATACGTCCAATTGAGTGTTATGACCTCCATGAATATTGCTGTAAAAGTTTTATTAATGGATATCCAAAGGTTTAGAATTAAATCCATTCGTTAATTTTCCATTGATTCTTTCCACTTTACTTTGACTTTTGTCGAAATTCACCTCGCTGCGATTCCATCGTCCATTGTACTTGATATTTATGTGAGATGAACCTCATCATCAGGGGAGTAATCCCCAATAATCTGTTCGTTATGAGTGTGGCTTATAGTTGTTCGAATTTGAGTGTGCAGCTCTGGCAACCCTTTTGCGATTCTCACATAAATTTTCTCACGATAGTTGTCGATTGTATGGTGGAATCAATTGATTCTTTTTGTATCTTTTAGACCAAGATTATTAGTTTTCCATATCATCCATCATTTTCCCTCAATTCTAAACAGTCATTTCAAGGGAAATAAATTATCGAGCTTCATCCAACATCCTCTCTTAAAGTGTAGTGTTGATCGCATTAGTATCTTGCGATTTCGAGGAGATATAGGATGAATCTAGATTCTTGTTTTACTTGGTTTTGTTTCCATTTCCACGGATCTTTGTTTACCTTTGGTCTGATGGTCTTGGGACCTCCACCGAAGTCTAACTCGCCATTCCGGTGGTGGGTGCATTTGGTTACTTACTAGCCGTTGTAGACAGAATCTTTGAGCGCCTCTCTAGAGAGAGAAATTAAAGAACTTACGGATTCTTTTGGGGTGTTTGGAACCAATGGCATAATTGATAGAGATAGTTTGAATATTTGAAATGTTGGGTCTTATCTTGGTCTAAGACTTAAAACAAATTTAATATACCTAAAACCCCTATCAATATCGTAATAGGTTCATAAAAGACATGGGGTGAATTTAATACACTTCCCAACACAAAGAAGTAGCTTCCAACAACTTTTGCAGGACGATTATCGATAGACCCAAGCAACGGGGCATCGATTGAATGAAGTCACATGCTCCTGTGCGTCATTTGGGTCTATAGCTGGGAACATGGAGGATTGGATTCCTATACTAAGTCGTAACCTATTCCCTTGGACGATGGGGCGTCAACTGCCTCTCTCGTTTGAGGCTGGTTTTGGGCCAGCCTTGGTAAGTTCTGTCTAGGTGTTAGGGTCCTCTTCTAGGGTCCCTCGTGGGTCCAAGGTGTGGTCGTACCAAGACGTTAAATTTTGATTAAAATGAACACGTAAAACTCAATAAAACACATGCAGACACACAAACACTTTCTAAGGGACACCTTTTAAACATCATCGATGTTCTTGGACGTTTGACCACCAAACGTCACGAACCTTCATACACTGCCTAAGAACATCATAGTAAATAATTTTAACTCAAAATTAACTCATTAAATATTTACGAAGCTCTCAAGTTCACCTTTGTTCGTTTAAGGGTATTACATTGTGTCATTGACTTCAAGGATGTTGGGATATGAATTTTCCTTTGGTGGAGTTCTTTTATAACAATAGTTAACTTTTTTTGTATATCCATGGCTCCTTTTGAATATTTCTATGGTAGGATATATAGATCTCCGGTGGGATGGTTTGAGGTTGGCAAGTCTTCACTTTGTTGACCAAAATTTGTCTATGATGCATTGAAGAGTGTTCATACGATAAGGGATCTATTGAAAATAGTCTATTGCCAGGAAAAATTCCTATGTCGACAATAGGAGGAGAGAACTTGACTTTGAAGAAGCGGATAAAGTGTATTTCAAAATTTAACCCATGAAAGGGGTTATGAGGTTTGGCAAGAGAGGTAAATTTAATCCTCGCTATGTGGATCGCGATGAAATTTTTCAAAATTATGGCAAAGTTTCATACGAGTTGTAATTACCTAGTGAACTAACTTCGGTTCACCTTGTATTCCATGTATCCATGATTAAGAAGTGCATTGGTGATCCCGATTCTATTCTCCATACTAAAGGTTTAGGGGCGGATGAGAACCTCTCCAATGAAAAGGTTCAGATGGATATCTTCAATAGATCAGTGAAGAAGTTGAGGAACAAAGAGGTAGCCTCTATAAAGGTGTTATGAAGAAACCACCTAGTTGAGCGAGAAACATTGGAGGTTGAGGCCGACAGCAAGTCCCGTTATCCTCATCTCTTCACTAACTAATTTTAGTTATTCATATTAATAATGAAAATAATGAATAAATTTATATTTGACTTGTTTTGCAAAGATATGCATATTCATGGTAAAGGTTTTGCTAAAATGAGTTTTCGTAAACAAATTCTCGTTTACTTGATTTGCACATATTTTGTGTATTTTTGTATGTTGTTGCCTTTATAAAATAGTACTGAACATGTTAATGTGTTGTGAATGTATTTTTAACATAAGTCACTCTATATGTTGTGTTGAGTTCATATTGTTGTTGTGAAGGAAATTCCTCATGTTGTGATGTTTAGCTCTTCTATGTGAAAGTTGATCTTTTAAATTGCTTTGTGTAAATGTCGTGTTCTTATTTTCAATTGAGTTCTAACTCATGTTTTTATTTGTTGTTGTTTGTTGGGCTGCTAGTATTGAGTCTATCCTTTGCCTACAAAAGATTTTAGTGTCATTCGGGGACGAATTCTCCAAAGGGGGGGGGGTTAATATAACACTTCGAAAGTCCAAAACCTAATCTAGAGCCTCACATGAGTGTCTAAGAGTTGTAACACTGTTTTAATGTGAAAAATATTTTTTATAAGTCCTTTAGGAAATTTTAGTGTCAAAACGTCAAGGAACGTTCATGACGTTCGGAGGCTAGTTAAGAGGTGCTAGGGTGCCTTAGCATATTTCACGAGGTTTTAGGAGTCAGAATTTTATGAAAATTGGTGGAAAGGTTTAAAAAATTAATTAGAACATATTTAGGGTCAAAACGTGAAGGTATCATGTATCTTTCAAGAAAATGTACTTTTCAAGTGAAGAGTAGTAGGTTTTAATAATAGGTATTGGGGTACATAGGCATCCCAATTCCCAATATTGAGTAATATTGGGCATGTTAGAGAATATTCGCTTATAGGTGTTAGCCAATTTCATTGTATTAACAAGTAACATAAGATATACATTTATGTTAAGATGCCCAAATCCAAACTTGTTTAGGAACTATACCTGCAATGAAGACCCTAAGCTAAAAAATTTCATTTCTTAGATTCCACATATTAGGTACGAGGCATCCAAGTGTCATGCCTTGGTACAATAGCACATGATCATTTAAAATTATCATGTAGATTAAGTAGTAACCAAGGACATAGTGAGGATTGTTTGGAAAAGAGGTTGACAGCAAGCGAACAAGTAGTGCGCAGCAACACATGTGCTAACCACCAAGAGACAAGCGCAAAGCACAACAAAATTCGGTGATTGTGGTTAGGGACCAGGTGCATGTACAAGTCAAGCCACATGAGGCCTACCTTCCGAACCAATTTGAGGCTCTAACAAACTTAACTAATTATCTAACTAACCTAGTCTTAATTAAAATAAACTAACTAGTATGCCCAAAATCCTAAGACCTAACCGGGTGAAACTAGTCGAGTAACTAACTAAAGAAACATCGCAGTACCTAACCTAGGATGGTCCAAAGGGGTTGGTTATGGTCCTACTGACTTTGGGGTGATTTAACAATTACCCTAGGTCACTTAATTAATTAAATTAACAACTTAATAAATTAATTAAAAGTCCTAGTCAAAGCAAATTTTCAGAATTGCTAAGGCACTCCTCCACAAACATAGAAATATCTCGCTTCGTACCTTCCAACCAATAGATCTCCTTGAGATCATGATACATTTTGGTTGAACCTGGATGAATGGAATATATGGAATCATGAGCCTCTACAATAATATTAGATCTCAGATTATCAATATTGGGCACAAAAAATCTACCCTTGTATCTAAGCACACCATTAGTCTGTAGGGATAATGAATCATTCAGCTTACTCAACACTGAGTCTTTCAACTCCATGAGTACAAGCTGAGATGCTGCTTATCTTTAACATCTACAAAAACAAATGAGGATTCAAAATTGTAATGAACTGAAAAACCCTAGTTTGGAGTGTCTACCAGTCGTACTCCTAACCTAGACAATTGGTGTACCTCTTTAACCAGCTCCTTATTCTCATCAATAATATGAGACACACTGCCTATGCTTAATTGACTCAATGCATTAGCCTTTACTTTGGACTTACCTAGGTGATAGTAGACACTCATGTCATAATCATTGAGCAGCTCTAGCAATCTTCTTTTATGAAAATTCAATTCTCTCTGTGTAAAAACATACTGAAGATTTTATGATCAGTAAATAAACCAACATATACACCATATAAGTAATGTCTACAATGTTTTGATGCAAATACCACAACAGCTAACTCAAGATCATGTGTAGGGTAATTCTTCTCGTGGATTTTTAACTATCTTGATGCATATGCACTAACCTTGCCATCCTGCATAAGAATACATGAATGTGAGAATTGGGGATGAACTTAGTCGGTCTTTGAGTTCTTGGAAGCTATTTTCACAAGTATCAAAACACTCAAAGTTTTCTTTCTTCTTTGTTAAAGCTGTCAATGGAGTAGAAATAGCGGAAAAACCCTCAACAAATATGCGATTGTAATTAGCCAAACCCAAGAAACTCCGAATGACTGTAAGAGTGAGAGGTCTCGGCCAGTTCTTTACTGACTCAATCTTTTTTGGATCAACCTCTACACCCTGTTCTGACACAACATGACCAAGGAAGGTCACTAATCTCATCAAAAATTCACATTTGCTAAATTTTGCATGTAGGTGTTGTTTCTTGAGTACTTGCAATGTCATTCTCAAATGTTGTTCATAATATTCTCTAATCATAGAGTACATGAGGATTTTATCTATAAATTTTATGACAAAAGAATCAATGTATTCAAGCAAGACCCTAATCATAAGGTCCATAAGCGCGGCTTGTGCGTTAGTGAGACCAAATGATTTGGAAAGAAATATGTAATGAACATACCTAGTATAGAAGGAAGTCTTAGGAACGTCCTCTTGCCGCACGCTAAGCTGGTGCAGGTGATACCTTGACCAGATATCTACTTTAGAAAAGAAACTTGAACCTTGGATCTGATCAAATAAATCATCAATTCTGGGAAGAGGGTGTCTATTCTTTATAGTGACTTGTTGAGTTGTCGATAATTGATACACATTTTAAGAGTTCCATTCTTTCCTTAACGAACAACACTGGAGCACCTCATGGGGATATCCTCGATTTGATAAATCCCTTATTAAATAGATCTTTTAACTTCAACTTCAACTCTTTCAGTTCAGCCGGAGCCATTTTGTAGGGAGTAATGGAAATTGGTTTGGTGTTGGGATCTAAGTCAACACCAAATTCAATAGCCAGTTAAGAAGGGATTCATGGTAAATCCTACAGAAAGACATTGAATCTCATTCACTATGGACACTCATTCTATGGAAGGAACTTCATGTTCTAAGTCATTGACTCAAACTAGTTTGTGTAAATGCTCCTTAAGTAACATCTTATTTAGATCTATGATGGGACACTATTTGGCCTGTTGGATTTGAACTACGCCTTTCCCATTCAAGCTTTAACTCATTAGGAAACCAAAACCTTACTACCCTGTTTCGACATTCTATGCTAGCATAACATTTATGGTGCTAATACATACCAAAAATTATATCAATGTCCAGCATGGTTAATTCTATTAGGTCAGAATAGATAACTCTATCAAAAATATTTATTGGGCAATGTCTATATACTCTTTCAGCTACAATGATGTCTCTGATAGGAGTACTAACTAGAAAATCTTCATGCAAGATCTTAGGAAGCAAGTCAAATTTACTATCTACTAAAGGAGTAAAAAAAGACAAGGTGGATACTTGATCTAAAAATTCACACACAGGAAAAGAAAAGACATGCAAATTAATAGTGACCACATCAGCTGTCTTCTCTTGATCCTCTCTACCTTTCAAACCATAGAACCTGTTCCTCTTAGGAGACTCGGCTGCAATAGTAGGATTAGGCTGAGTAAGTATCTGCCTTGGCCTGATTCTTCACATGTGGGCAGTTCCTGATCGTATTACAACTATTGCTGCACCCATAACAGGAATTAGAACCTACCATTCGCTCACCTCCGTGAAAACGACCACACTTACCACATGACTTTCTATCAGCAGGGCTTTTGTATCATTGCCCTTCATGAGGTCAGACATGCCCCTTTTGGCACTAGTGTTCCTAGAAGGAGTAGCATTACCTGAGTGCTGGTTTTCCTTCTTAAAATTTGCCTTGTTCTAGACTCCAAAGGAACTCCTACCAATGCTAAAACCAGCCAGATCAGAGGGCCTAGGCTTCTTGACTTCTCGACCTCTCTTCTTCTGACGAATCTTCTCCACCTGATGTTCTAGTACCATCAACCTAGAAATGTCCATGTTATCATAAAACATGGCTGCCTTACATTCCTTCTCTAGATCCTCCGATACACCAGTCACAAACCTGCTCATCTCATCCCTGCTACTGCACAACAGGGAAGAAGCATCTTTGGAATGTTTAACAAACTTCAAGGAGTATTCCTTGAGTGACATATCTCCCTAACACAGGTTTATGAACTACTCAACATTAGCCTCTCTCTGCTCTCTGGGAAAAAACCTCTCTAGGATTGCAGTCTTGAGAATGTCCCAAGTGATGGGGACTTTTCCTGGTGATCGACCATCTACTCATATCTTGTAACATACCTGAGCAATATCCTTGAGATGGTATGAAGCCAAGCTAGCATTCTCCTCTTCATCAACACCCATAGCACAGAGAATGTTGTGGACCTCATCCTCAAACTCATGGGATCCTCATTGGTTATGTACCCTAAGTAGACTGGAGGATTCATCTTGGTGAAATCTCTCAATCTTCTAGACATGGTGCTAGCATGTGGGTTGTCCCAGGGGGAACCCTCTCTAGTGGCTTGAGCTATGATAACATGTGCCTTAGCAATTATGGCTTGGGCCATCTTAACCAGTGTTGCTCTCACTTCTCCATCCGTCATAGAAGCTGGGTTGACAGGCACTTGCACTCCAGCAGCTAGGGGCTTGAGGAGGAACTTGGTTTTTCCTAGCACCTACTTCTCCAACACTTTCTACTTGTATTTCTTCTTGTGTTCATTTTCTACATGCACACGAAAGAAGAAAGTTAGATGCTAGAACAACAAAAAAATGTCAAAGCTTTACACAGCACAATAAAGAGTAGAAGAATGGAAGATTCTTCACATCACTAAGTCTTTAAGTCATGGTTGTGGTGAACTTAACAACCATAGTCTACAAACTATGCAACGTGGTTGTTTTGAGTTTTAATTCCAAGGTTATTTAACCTCATGCTCAGATACCAAGTTTGTAACACCCGGGTCCCAGAACCCTATATTAGACCGGCGTAGTTAACCTCTCAGAGGTCGCACACATGACTCATCTTAGCTTTAATCATAATCATATAGTTAAATTTAGTAGGAAATTTAAAACTTTTAAATTTGTTGTAGTGTACTTAGACATCATATCTTTTCTTCATAGGAGTGATGTACTAATAGCTCTAAATAAACCACCATCTATTAACATATTGAACAATTTAAATCAAAAATTCATAATATCATTAATAATTACTAAACCGTACTTAATACAAAAGAATGAACTAATGTTTGAAAAGAAACGCTAGGAAAACTTCCACTAGCTATGTCTAATCTACTAAAGCTAGAGAGTAAAGCATAAACATTATCTAACTCAAGAAGACCTACCAATGTCTAGAGGTACTAGTCCAAACAGTGTCAATTAATCTTCAATCTTCTTCAAGGACCTGCACCTATCAAAATAGTAATTGTAAATGGGTTTGTACACACTTGTACTAAATAACGGTGTATGCATATAAACACATAAGAACTACACATGATCAGGGAAAGCTCTTCGTATATCAACATGCCATTTTTTGAAAGTGAAGTCGCTTCACTTTCCTAATTCGTTATTTATGAATCATGCATTGAATATGAAATATTATCATGAATTTAAAGAACACAACTCATTTTATATAGGAACATATGACCTTGGAATCATGAACATAATATTAGAACAACTCGACCAAAATTTAAGAATTTGGCTCCCCCTTAGGCCGAGAGCTCCTCTCCCTAGACTTAGTTTATTTTTCTGTCCTTTATTCTTTTTATTGTGTATTTGAATGATCCCCTTTGATCCTATCTTTTACTTACTAGTTCAATGATTCATTGTAGTCTTATTCCTACAATGAATCAGGTATGTAACCCAAAAGCCTAAGGAAATGATTTGACTACCCTACTTACAAGTTAATCTTTTTATTCTTGTTAAACTAACATATATCATGTGAGCTAACATTAAATCCAATTTCTTCCCCACACTGAAAAGATGTGGTTCTTTTGCGAAAGTGAAACTGAATACTTCCTAGATATCATAGGTGGATCCACTAGCTAGTGACCTATGTTGGCGACATAGTTCAAACACAAGGAGAATTTGGAGACCCTTATCCACCCTTGTGGTAGTCTTTTCTCATGAGGCTTACATGTGATTGACACAAGATCATTACTAGTCTATCGTTGCTTAGCTCAATTTCATTTACTTTACAACTTTTAGCGTTGACTCATACATTAAGGAAGCTTGGTTCTAGTATGAGGTATGCTTAGCTCAATGGATTACTTGTCGTCCCTTTCTATACTTGACGAATGTGAACTTAAATCTTATATTATCATTATGGTATGAATGAGACTTGTGTCACAATTTCTAAAACCCTCTTATGAGAGTTTCTTAAACATAATTGTTTCGGTGCAAGTGAAACTTGTCTAACATCCTTTAACACCCCATTCTATGTCAATTTCATAACATATATGCTTTTATTTATTTCATTACTATTTATTTTGTTCAACATTATTTGGTATTCTTGTACCATTATTTATTTTGATGTCAAGCTCGTCTACTTAACTTTGATAATTCACTTAGGTATTTTAGAAAGTAACCTCGCTAATGGCTTAGTTTACTTCAACTGTTATCCCACTTCTTGATAGATATCCATGATCCCGTATTATGGATACCTTGATGCTTAAAATCAAAACCAAGAATATGAATAGTAATATTGACACCAGAGAAATAGTTGTGATATATCGAGTATATTACAAGCTCATTAAAACCATGATAGCCCCAAATGCTATCAACCCTAGTGTGAAAGTAGTTACTATGCTCATGGAAGCAAACCAAGAACATAGTACCACTTTCGTTCCAAGATTATTAAACTGGGACTAGAATCACTATGATGAAGATTGGAAATTAGAATTTATTACCGAGCCCCTTCCTATCCAACCTGCTAGGTCGTCTCTAGAATGGGTCATCCAATTCTCTGACAGATCTATTAACCTTATTTTTTTATGATCCGTTTCATTGAGCCAAGCTTCTTCAGGTAGAAGAATTTCTTCGTCTAAACCTTCTTCTTAGAAAACACAAGAGGATGATGATGCTACTGAAGCTACTGAAGCTTTAGAGCAGAGGAATTTCCACGTCGTAGATTTCTCCAACACTAATCCAAAAGTGTATTATGAAAATAGGGCACATGGAAGTCCTACTCCAAGATACATGCAGACGCTTAAACATAAGAAAAAAGACTCCATTGGAGTCCTCATAAATGAAAGGGATTTAACCCATGACAAAAGGATCGTTAAAAAATGGTGGAATGATCCTAAACATTAAAGAGAAAAGGAATGGTATAAGGATTCCTATAAGATAGAACAAAGAATCTCATTCATAGATAAGTGTTATGTTGATAAGAAAAGATTCGGCACAGAAATATAATTGTTCAAATGGTTTGAACAGTCAGGGCAAATTGATATCACTTAGTCATCCCTTCAAGTTTTGGTAAACAGGTTGTACACTATAGAGGCCACTATCGACAGTATTACCCCTCCTTTAGAAGGATTAAGCATTCCTTGTAGAAAAGAAATCCTAAGAGCTACTCACTCCTTTTAAGAAACCCATGAAAAAAGAATCGATATTAGTCACGGTCGGTGACATAAACAATGTTCTTGAACAAAACAATTACACCAATCAAGTTCTTCATGTGGTTTCATGACAAATCAATGAAGCCAACAAAAATTTTGGAAGTAAAATTGGTTGCACGCAAAGTTCACCCAAAGGCAGCCTCCAAATAGAGATAAGCCCTATTTTTTAGATCCCTGACTTTTATCCTAAAGCTTTCCCGAAGCTCTCTACTAAATTTAATAACTAAAAAGATATCTGGTAAGGATTAATGATCAATTTTCGAATATCATGATTACCGAAGGAAATATCGTTTGTATGTTAAAGAATAGGTTCCCTTTTTCAAAGAATTATTATCCTAGGCCATCGTTAACTTATGTTCAGTTTGAAGAGAATTATATTCATCCTCAATCTGTAGCCCACAGAACAGGAATAACAGAATGGAACATGGATGGAATGGCAGGAGGCCAGATCTACAACAAGCTCCAAGAAATGGGGATGAATGTCACTGCTTATAAATGCAAGAATGCCACTTATAATTAAGCAGCTCAAAGATTAATAGCAGGGTTTACGGGCACTCCCAAGAATTGGTGGGATAATTACCTCACAGAACAAAAACAGCATACATTCAAAATGTTGTCAGTAAACGGACAGCAGTTAAAACTTAGAATGGCATCTCTACTTCCTCTAATGAAATTGTAGAAGATTACACAGCAACCCTTATTTATAGCATTACTAAACACTTTGTGGGAGAACCATGAATTTTCAAAGATAGGAGTTTGAAATCCCGAAAAATATGTACTAAAGGAGACTCTCATATCTTATATGGAACAAAGACATGTTCTTGACTAAGGTCATGATTAGAAAGGACTGCAATAACGATTATTGGAAAGAACGCTTCCTGAGTGGCCTTCCATCTCATTTTGCCAAAAATGTCAGATCCTAAATAAGAGACTGTTGCGATGGAAAAATTCCTTATCGAAAACTCTCTTATGGTGATCTTATTATAATTAGCAATGTTGTAGCCATAGAGATATGCACAGACCTTAAACTAAAAGAACAGATTAAAAAAAACAACAACATTTATCCATAGAACTTGGAAGTTTCTGTTATGATTTTGGATTCCCAATCCTGAAACCTCCCTCTGCAAAAAAGGATTCAAAGAAAGAAAGGGCTGAAGGATTTGGCAGAAGAAAACAAGCCAAAAAGAGGGGTTACGACAAAACTAAGAAGAAGTTTAAAGGAAAAACATCACATAAGCCTTCATCAACAGAGAAATGTTGGACATGCATAAAAAAGGATTATAAATCTCCTGATTTTCCAAGAAATAAAAGACAAAGGAAGAAAATTAATCTTCTCGAAGTTGACAAAGATTCCAAGAAAAACTCTACATTATATTAGAAGAATAAGTATCTGTATCTGATCCCGAATACTCTTCCGAAGAAGAAAGCGATGAAAATTTCCTCTACATCGTACAATAAACTAAATCGGACAATAGCTCTGAATGCAATTGCAATGGAGAATTTTGCCTATGTGATAGTAAAACTGTCAGTGTTATGTCAGCCGCTTCTATAGACATTCTATTCTCAACTATTGAGCACATCAAAGAAGATGACTCTTGGAGAGAATACTTATTGGAATTACAAAAATTGGTGGTTCAAAAAAAAAGAAGAAACTACCAGTATTGCTCCCTTCCGTATGAGACAAATCATTCAAAGATTTGAAAGCAAGACTAAAGATCCTTCAATCAGTACTCTGATTTGAAAGCAAAACTAAAGAATCTTCAATCTCCTTCAAAAGCATATTTGTGAAGTCAAAAATAGACTCCACAAAATTGAAGTTGACGCCCTGACTGAGCAAGTTCTTCTAGTAAAATCTCTTAGAGGGAAGGAGATTGATCAACATTACAAAGAAAAAAGAAAACAAGAAAAAATGCAACCCTCTTCACCAAGGTACGAATCTGAAGAAAGAATTAATGCAAATACATTAATTATTCCACAGAGTTCTAACATAAAAATAAATTAAGTCATAAATGATAATTTTATTCTTAACAAAATTGTTTTCTTCGACTGCGGTGCGGATACAAATTGCATTCTTGAAGGACTAACCCATACGAAATATCTTCAGAATCGATCTACTAAGCTATATAGCGCCACCGGCAAGCGTATTGTTAATAATTACAAGTTATAAAATGCCCATATTCGAAATAATGGTATTTGTCTCTCAAATTATTTTTTTATAACAAAAATTATTAATGAAGAAATTATTCTTGGAATACCTTCATCACTGAGATTAAATCCTATATTTCAGATATTTGACTCTATCAAAAAAAATTGAAAAGATATTTCATTCCGTTTTATCAAAACTCTTTCTGTTTAAGAGAACCCATTTCTTGCGAAAAAACACTGCTATTAAAATAGCTCAAATTTGTTTACTCAAACAGGACATTCAACTAAAAAGGATTGAGCAAATTTTTAAAACCCCGGAATGGTTACAAAATATTCCACTTATACAAAACTTTTGAAAAAGAAATTTGCTCTGACTTTCCTAATACCTTCTAGGCTAGAAAAAGCCATACAGTTGATTTACCTTATAATGATGGATTCAATGAACATGCCATTTCTATGAAACCTAGGCCCATTCAAATGAACCACAGATTAATGGAAATTGGTAAGAAAGAAATAAATTCATTATTTACTAATAACATAATTCTTCCCATAAAGTCCCTTTGGAGTTGCTGAGCCTTTTATGTTAATAACACAGCTAAAAAAGAATGGGGTTCACCCTGTCTTGTTATTAATTATATCCCTTCAACTCTATTTTAAAATGGACACGTTATCCGATCCCCAACAAGGGAGATCTCTTAAAACGTACTTTCAAAGCCAATATTTACACCACTTTGACATGAAATCATGATTTTGGCAAATACAGATTTCTTAAAGAATAAGTATAAAATTTCTTTTCATGTCCCATTTGAGGAATACGACTGGAACAGTATGACTTTTGGGCTTAAAAATGTCCCTTAAGAATTTAAGAATATTATAAATTCAATATTTAATAATATTAGCCATATGTCAATTGTTTATATTGATGATGTACTGATCTTTTATAACGACATTGACTCTCACTTTAAATAGTTTGATGTTTTCCTTACAAATTTCAAGCATAATGGTCTTGTAGTTAGCGCTAAGAAAATAACTTTGTTTCAAACAAATAACAAATTTTTAGGACATGACTTGTTTCAAGGTACTTATAAACCTATTTGTAGGGCCATTGAGTTCTTTGATAAGTTCCCTGACATAATTACTGATAAAACCCAATTACAAAGGTTTTTAAAAATCCTTACCCATGTGGCGGATTTCATCCCCAAAATCATACAGGTTTGTGTACCTTTTGTATTGCACGCCTCAAAAGAACCCAGTTCGTTGGGGAATTGAGCAGACATACGCCGTCAGAAAAATTGAAATCATGGTTTAAAACCTCCTTTGTCTAGGTATCTCTAACCCAAACTTTTTTATGATTGTAGAAATTGATGCCTCAGATAGAGGCTATGGCGGTATATGTAATCAAAGGAAATCCTTAGTTCATCAGAACAATTAGTTCGTTTTACCTTTGGTATCTGGAATCCCCCCAATAAAGCAATAGCATGGTTAAAAAAAAATTCCTATCAATAGTTCTTTGTATTTCAATATTTTAAGAAGTTCTGGCTTAGGGTTGATATCAAATCATCCAACAAATCCTTTAAGAGGATGTTAAGAATCTTGTAGCAAAATAAATCTTTTCTATATGGCAAGTCCTATTATCCAATTTCAATTACAAAATCGAATACCTTAAAGGAGAAATTAATTCTCTCCCTGACTTTCTTACTAGAGAATTTTCGGAGGGAAAAGTATCATAAGTCCTTCAGTAGAAGCATTCAAGGGAGCCCTTTCAAAGAAAGGGGAAAAGGCCCCGAAAGAGAACCTTTGGTCAAACCATTTGCAATCCGTCCATCTCCGAATGACCAAAACAAATATTCAGATCTATCTATTTTACAACCTATAAAACCCAGCTTTTCGATATCTCCTTTTCCTCTTTTGCCTCCGAGATCTTCATAGAAAAAACCTCAAGCAAGAAGTAGAACCTTGATCTCATTCGCCTTCAAGAGTACTTAGATAATCTCATCCTCAAACAAAAGATTCTTACACCATGAAAGCTCTAGAAAGATTCAAAAAAGTAATTGCTCCAACAACCGCCTCAACAACAGTAAGACTTCCAAAAGAAAAAGAAATATTTGAAATAATCTCTTTACAGGTCTCTCCCATATTGGCCCTTGATAAAGAGTATGAAAAATATGAGGTAAAACATCATGTTAAATCCTTGTTTTCTAAAAAAAATTACGTGGATACAGATAATCTATTAAAAACCAGAAAATACTATGAGGTCATTCCTATAGACACAGGCTCTATCAAAATTTAAAACAAGCTCAGTGATAATTCTGATCCTGATAGTATTGCTTATTCTAAGTTTACTATCAATACTATAATATGTCATTTTGAGTTGCAGGTTGATTACTTGCATACTCCGATTAATTTAATAAGGGAACACAAACGTCAGACATAGAATTAGCATGACTACAGATCAACCTGGTGCAATTTCATTTACTTACAACTAGCTACTCATACGTGGTTTATTAAGTATAGTCCAGAAGTTGCTAAAAAGGTTATCCCCATGTTGTTCTAGGCGTGGTGGAGCTGCTTTGGCGGTAAAAAATACGTTTTACCTAAAACTTTTGCAAACAAATATAGTAAATTCCAGAAAGAACAGGACATCTCTACTCTCCTAGAGAACATTAAATTATGTAAATATTTCATTCAAAAATGAATTTCATTTATAATTAGTTGGAGTTTTTGTATTGCAGAATTTGACAGGATAAATTATCTGTCTAAGGATGTTCTAATCAAAAGAAGGTCTCTGGTTTCAAAAGAAATTGTGGTTATCAATCTCCCGACCTCTAGAACATCTCCCTAAATATCATTATCCAAAAATGATCTAAAGAAAAGACAACAAAAGGCCTTGTCTGATCTCTATTCTAACAATGATGAGTAGTCAATAATGAAGCTCATTGATGAAGCTTTGTCATCTCAAAGTGACAAAAATGATTACATATTAAAGCCTAAAGCTTTAGCAAAATCTTATCTAGATCCCTTCTACGATTAATCCAAGATGAGGATATTGAAATCCAGAATATCTTGTCGTTTAGGTAGAGGTTCAAATATCCAGAATTACCTAGAAAGAAAAAAAAAGTCTCAAAGAGAAGGAATTTAATTTGATTAACCAAAAGGGTAAGATGTAGTCACTATTACAGACACAAGTGGTTGACAACAAGATTAAATCAAAGACTACTTTATTAAAGAAAAGACTTTAATAAAAGGAAAAGGAATGGACCGTAATTAAAGGAAGACTGACCAACAAAAAGGAGGGAGGCATCTTTTTTCAGACTTTATAAGACTTTGTTTTTAAGAGTAGAAGCATCGGAAAAAAATTTGCAACAAAATTTATTCTTCAGCTTACAATCGAAAATTTACTACTATTGTATGCTTTAAAACATCCGCTATTGCTAATATAATAAATTTGTGAATTTTAAACATATTTATAGCCTTATTTATTTACTTTAATGAGGAGGTTCCCCTCAAGGAAATTCAAGTGCCACTGGAACCTCAAGATCCTCAAGTGCAACAAATGCCCCCTATGACTCAAGATCCTTTTGTTGAATGGGATATGACTAATGCGGAGTTGAGGGCTGCCCTAAGGAATTTTACCAACCTCATGTCGGCTCAAGCTGATGTTTTTAATAATCACTTTGTTGCCCAAGTTAACAAAGGGGGTGAACCCCAACCTTATGCTAGTACTCCCACTTCTAGATTTGGGATTTCATGAGGATGAACCCTCCTACTTTTCATGTCACTAAGGTGTATGAAATCCATAAGTTTTCATAAATGAAATATTAAAAATGGTATATGCTATGGGTGTGACGCGTAAGGAGAATGTGGAGCTAGCTGCTTACCAACTCAAAGATGTGGCTGGAGTGTGATTTGAGCAATGGAGGGATGATAGACCCTTAGTAAGAGGTACGATTCATTGAGAAGAGTTCAATGAGGCTTTCCTAGATATATTCTTTCCCGTAGAGTTGAGGGAGAAGAAGATGGTTAAATTAATGAACCTTCGTCAAGGGGAAATGATTGTTTAAAAGTACTCCCTCAAATTCACTCAACTCTCTAAGTATGCCCCAACCATGGTAGCCAACCCTAGGGCTAGGATGAACAAATTTGTGACGGGAGTGTGTAGATTGGTAGAGAAAGAGTGTCGTACGGAATGCTTCTTTATTGAATGGATTTTTCTAGGCTCATGGTGTATGCTCAACAAATTGAGGAATCCAAAATTATGGAGATAAGGAAAGAGGGTAAGAGGCTTAGGTCGGATGATTCTAGTCATCAATAACCTAAGAAGAGGTTCTTTCACCATGATTCTTCCATGGAAAACAAGGATAGGGCTCCAAACCAACTTTTCCAAGGTGGTGGCCACACTTTTGAGAGTACTAGGTGAACTTCTTATGGAAAGAAACATATAGGTAGGTGTCTTCCAGTATGGATGGTTGTTTTGGATGTGGTAATAAGGGCCACAAAATGTGGGACTTCCTTATCAACAAAGCAATAGGGAAGGAGGTCAAACAAGCTACTGAATGTGGTCTAGATCCCAATTCTCTAAAGAAGAGTCACCTCTAAGGGGTGGAAACTAGGAAGCATTGCTAATCCTGAGTTAATATTCCCGGTAAGTTTTCACTCTTTATCATCGTTTTTATTATGTTATGAGATGGTTTTATATGGTCTTATAGTTAATATGATCATTTCATCTTGATGAATTGCTCAAAGAATAGATTTTTCAAATTTTAGCATGTTTTAAAGTGTTACACTAGTTCTCAATGTAAAAAAACATAAAAAAAAAATTACCCTGTATTTAATTGAAGTTTCAATTTTTTTCATATTGATGTATGTGAGAATGTTTAATATTGGAAAAATTAGTTCCTCCATAAAAGAAATAAAAGGGTGAATTCTGAATTTGTGAAGTTTTGCAAAAGTTGCTTATGATGCAAAGTGTGTGAAAGTGTTAGTAGACACTAGTTAATATAAGAATACCCTTTCATAAGACACCGTGAATTTATACAACATGTAAGCATACATGAGGTGTAAGTGTGTTTATATTGGCAAACATGATAACATAATGACTATCAACAACACATTGAGGAGGCAACCATGTGAAGAGCATAATGCACATTGAATCATAGTCCACACATCACATTAAACTCAAGATTCCTAACCTTAACTAATCACACATTCAAATAGGGGTACATAGGTAGGGGTCAATCACCATTAGGACTTTATCAATGGAAGCACATAGACTAAACCTAACCCTAACAACTTCATTCTATTATAATAACGCTATCAATGCACCCTCAGTTATGAACTAAAAAGGAAGGATAGGCATGTAGCTTTACATTCTACGATTATCACAACCACACTTCACAACATCAATTTGCCTTCAACTTAATGATCAACACATATATAAATCTACAATATGTAAACACCTCCACCATAAGTGGACCATAACACACAATGCCAGACAAAGCCAATTCTACAAGCAATACTATCTAAAGGTAAATGAATAGAGTAATCATACCAAATCTCCATTACTTTGATAATCAATGATCAATAATCACAATTAATCAACAATACCAATATAGGTAAGTTACTAAATGTATCATAACATACACAAAATCATGCTTTAACCATCCTAGAATCGTGATCACATTGGATTCACTACTTAACAAGCGACAACATAGGTTAATCTTACAAACTCTTCAAACCTTGATCCACATTTATAAATTAAAAATAATTCACCATCAATATACATAATTGGAAGTAGATATAAGCAATTAAACATGCTATAATCATAATTAAATAAACATAGAGTCAAGAACACAAGACCCACATTATTGGCCAATTTGGGAAAATAAGGGGATCAGGGGTTATTAATTGAATTGGATTTAAATACATCTTAAGATCTTTGATTGATTATAAATTTTTCATATAAAATCAATTTGACAATGAACCAATAACTAGATTGAAATTTGGAACTTTGCTCTTTGAATCACTTTTGAAAAACCTTCAGTGAACTCCTAAGATGAATGTATAGCTAAGGATGAAGGATCACCATACCTTATTGATTGAAGACCCATGATAAATTTTAGAATAAACCATGATGATCCATCCCCTAGCTTGAATTTGAGTTTTCCGTCCAATGAAGGTTTGAGAGAATTTGGGAGAGAAGAGAGTTTTTGGGATTATGATTTTTCTTATTGGGTGTTGGGGTTGTTACTTGGGAAAGGGGTTAAATAAGTCTTAAAAATTATTTATAACCATCTCCCTTTATTACCGAAACACGCCCACACTTATTTGGACATTTAAACATGTCAAACTTAACTAACATTTTTGAAATCATCATCGGGAAGCAAGTTCGCGATGTGGAAATGTTCCCACATGATTTCTTAAAAGTAACATCCGGGGAAGTTTAATATGAGTTTCATCCACGATTCGGACCAGCATTTTTACCTTTGGAGGACAAAGTCCGTGATGCAAACCTCTTTACCAAGGAACAAAAGTCACTCCCTTGCACAACTTGTTCGCCCAAGGTTAGGTCCTCCTCATGGACCCTTTGGTTGATCCTTGTGGAGCTTTTCCCAGAGTTTTTAACCTCAAATACTCTAATATACATGTGAGGAACCTCTAACATATATTTAAACTTCAAACAACACATAAAACATATAAAAACACACTAAGACACACAAGCATGTTTTAAGTGCTAACTTTCAAATGTCTCAGACATTCTTGGACGTTTGACCTCCAAATGACATAAAATAATGTATGAGAACTATAAAGAACTTTCTGGATATATTTTAAACATTTTTAAACACATGTGAGGCTCTAATAACCTAAATTCATTTTGAGGGTCCTTACACAATATAAGGTCACTATGAGTTTAGGGTGATGTCTTTTGGGTTGACTAATGCCCCGGAGACATTAATGGACCTAATGACTAGGGTTTTATGAGACTACATAGGTTCATTTGTGATCCTCTTCATAGATGAAATTTTTATATATTTGAAGAATGAAAGTGAGCATATGGACCATTTGAAGGTCGTTCTGCAAGTCCTTAAGAAATACAAACATTTTGCCAAGTATAGCAAATTTGAGTGTTTGTTGAGATCAGTGGCTTTTATTGGCCTTATCTTGTATAGTGAAGGTGCAGAGGTGGATCCAAGAAAGACAGAAGCAGTCAAGATTTGTCCTACACGTTTGGCTCCAACTAATATTAGAAGTTTCTTGGGTCTTGTCGAGAAGAGTAGGAGGTTTATGGATGGTTTTGCATCCTTTGCTTCTCCTTTGACCACTTTTACCCAAAACAATGTTAAGGTTGAATGCTCGGAGGCTTTTGAATGAAGCTTCAATGTGCTGAAACATAGGTTACCTCCACTTGGGTATTGACCTTACCAAAGGGTACCAATGGTTTTGTCGTATATTTTGATACATCATGAATCGGTTTGGGTTGTGTCCTTATGCAACATAGGAAGGTCATAGACTTTGCCTCTAGGCAATTTAAGATTCATTAGAAGAACTACCCAACTCATGATCTTAAGTTAGCGGACGTGTTGATTGCCTTGAAGATATGGAGGCATCATAAGTATGGGATTCATGTTGATGTGTATATAGACCATAAGAATCTTTAATGTGTGCTTACCAAAAAGGTGTTGAATCTCTGACAATGAAGGTGGGTAAATTTTTTGAAAGATTACACCATGAGTGTGCTCTATCACCCCTGTAAATCCAATTTGGTTGCGGATGACTAAGTCATATGACTATGGGTAGTGTATCGCATGTATAGAAAGACAAAAGATACCCAGTGAAAGATGTTCATAGGTTGGCTCGGTTTGGTGTTCGATCGGAAGATTCTCCGAATACTAGTTTTATGGTTCATCATAACTCTGAATCACCTTTGGTGGTTGGGGTGAATTCTAAGCAAAACCTTGACCCATTATTAATGGATCTGAAATAATCGGTTATTGGTTAGCTAAATGAGTCATTCTCCCAAGGGGGTGATGGTTTCTTGAGGTACCAAGGTAGGTTGTGCGTACCCAATGATGATGATTTGAGAAATTGAATTCTCGATAAAGCTCATGGTTCCTGTTATTTGATTAATGTTTGTTCTACAATGATCTATCATGATATTAGGGTAATATTTTGGTGGGATGGCTTAAAAGGGACATAGCAGATTTTTTGGCAAAGTGTCTAAATTGCCAACAAATGAGAGCAGAGAACTAAAAGATCAGTGGTTTACTCAAGGAAATCAAAGTTCCCACTTTGAAAGTGAGAAGACAATAATATGGAATTTATAGTGGGTTTGCCTATGACTTGAATGGAATAAGACTCTTTATGGATGTTTGTGGATAGATTGACCGAATATGCTCATTTTATTCTTGTTAAGTCTACTTACTCAATGGAGGATTATGCAAATATATATATATAGATGTGATTGTGACTCTTCATGGTATTCCGTTATCCATCAAATTGGATAGGGGAACACAATCCACATCTAGATTTTGGAGGTTGTTCCAAAGAGGATTGGGTGCAAAAGTGAAGTGAAGCACAATTTTTTATCCCCAAACAGATGTATAAGGAGAGCGTACTATTCAAAGTATTCAGTATATTCATAGAACTTGTGTCATTGACATCAAGGAAAGTTGGGATTAGCACTTAACTTTGGTTACCTTTTTTAATAACAATATTTACCATTTCTCAATATCCATGGCTCTTTTCAAAGCTTTGTATGGTAGGAGATATAGATATTTGATGGGATGGTTTGAAGTTGGCAAATCCTCACTTCTTGATCCCCAATTGATGTATAAGAACTAGGAGAAAGTTCATTTCATAAGAAACCGATTGCAAACAACCTTTACCCAGAGTCTTATGCCGACAATAGGAAGAGGGAATTAGAATTTGAAGATGGTTATAAGGTGTATTTGAAAATTTCACCCATGATAGGGGTGATGAAATATGGCAAGAAAGTGAAGTTAAGCCTTGTTCATGTGGGTCCCAATGAAATTTTTCTATGGTTTTGTAAAGTTTCTTATGAGTTGAGATTACATAGTGAGCTAGCTTCGTTTCACCTAGCTTTAAATGTATCCATGCTTAAAAAGTGCATTAGTGACCCCGAGGCCATTCTTCCTTTTGAAGGTCTTAGTGTGGATGAGAACCTCTCCTATGAAGAGGTTCAGGGTAAAATCTTCGATCGACAAGTGAAGAAATCGAGGAACAAAGAGATGTCCTGCGTAAAAGTTCTATGGAGAAACCACCTAGTAGAGGGAGCAATATGGGAGGCTGAGGCTGACATGAAGCTTTAATAACTAAGGTTAGTTGTTCCTATTGATAATGAAAATAATGAGTGATTTTAATTTTACATGTTTTTAAAAGATATGCATATTATGGTAAAAGGTTTTTGCTAAAATGAAGTTTATGGAAAAAAGGTCTTTTTCTTGTTTTTGTACTTATTGTGTACTTGTCATATTTTTTTCCTTTATGAAGTGATCTTTAGCATGTTGATAGATCAAATTGATTCATAATTTATTCTTTGATGATATATTGAGCCCATTTTGCGGTGAGAAGGAAAATTCCTCATGTTGTGGTTTTGAGTTCTTATGTGGAGTAATTGAAGTTTTGAATTGCTATGTTTAAATGTCACGTCTGAGTGGTAACTCATGTTGAGTGTATATATTGTTGGTTGGGCAGCTAATATTGAGTCTATTCTTTAATTCTAAAGATTTTAGTTTATTCGGAGACGAAAGTTCTTGATGGGGCGCGGGGGGGGGGGGGATAATGTAACACTTTGAAAGTCTAAGCCAAATCTAGAGTCTAAAAAGTGTATCAAAGATTTTTAACAATTTTTAAAGGTCAATAATAGTGTATAAAAGTCATTTGGGAAGTTTTAGAGTTAAAATGTCAAGGAACGTCCATGACGTCCGGAGGCTAGTGCCAACGGTACTATCATGCCTAAGCATACTTGACGAGGTTTTAGAAGTCGTAATTTGATGAAATTTTTTTATGGTGTCTTACACATATTAGAGATGGTTTAGAATTTAAACATCCAGCTAGGACTCCCCATGGACAAACCAAAGGGTCCTTGAGGAGAACCTTTTAATTTTGACCCAAAGCTGCCAAATGGGGCAGTTCAGGTAGTTTCCACGTATACTTGCCATCCACAGGGCATAGGTGAGACGATAGGATATTGATTCCTCCATCCTTGGATACTTGGACATTTTGGAAAAATTTACAATTTGGCTAGTCTTTGAGAAAAACCACCGTGGACAGTATGGTGGGGGGCCTGCAGTTTGGCTAGTCTCGTAGGTCAGACCTGCAATTTCTTGAGTATTAAGTTATCTCATTTAATTAGTTAGTATGTTTTTTGGTTAATTAGGGTCTAAGAGAGGTCAAATTAATTTGTTAAGTACCCATATAAAAACATAAGTCTAATTAAATAAACCCAACACCTCCTAATCCCAAAGCACAATTTCTCTTCCTTCTCTCTTCTTTCTCTGTCCCAAAATGACGTATTCTATTGGAGAAATAGGTCAAGGTCATTAGGTAATAAAGAGTTCAAATTTATTCCATCAATCTTCATGAAATACCATGATATGGGAACCCTTCACCTTAGGGATTTATTTTCCTAAAGTGTTCTTCCTAATTTGATTTAAAAAAGATGAGTTGCATGTAGGTTTCTTTTAGTTACAAATTTGGTCTTCTAAATTGTATTTTTTATTGTTTTTTTGGAATATAATGCTTAAATTATGATGTATCTAGTTCTTGATTATTTAACTTCGTATATAAAGTAGATCATAAAATTGACCCAAGTCCCTAACTCTAGGTTAAGCACTAGTGTGTAATTGAGGTGTCGTGATGCAATTGACTTCATTAGTGTTGTAAATAATATTGTGTTATGATATTACACCCATTGTTGGGTTGAATTGTATGGTTTATGGTAAAACCTTGGAAGGTAGCTTGTGAAGGAGATTTATTAAGTCTTTGTGATCTCAAACTTTTACTGCAATTATCGTGGCTTGTAATTGGTAATGAAGTTCGATTGAAGTGTACATTATGCTTGATTTAAGTAGGTGTTGATATGATGATACAATTGAATTGTCTTGATTATGCATATTGTGATATTATGTTATGGTGTAATTATATAAGGTTTGTTATGAAGTACCTATGTGCCTTACTTTATGATGATAATGTTAAAGTGTTAATCTCACATTTTTAGGGTTGTAATGATAAAAAATTTTCATGCAGTTTCTATTGAGCTAAAGATTATAACTGTATTAGGAGTAGTCTCCTATGTCCTAAACCATGTTACGATTATTGGTGGAAGACATTTCAAAAGGGACTTTAGCCGAACACTGAGTGAAATGGTAGTAAGAAGTGTCCCTTCCCACATAGGGAAGGTAGTTCAGTATTGTACTCATAATATTAGAGAATATAATGCATGGAGAAAAAAAAGGGTCCCAACTAAATCTCCTAGTTCTTGAACTATGTAGACACCATATGAATACTAGCTTGTGGATCCACATCGATGCTATGTTCATGTTTTTGTAATACCTTTGCAAGTATTCCACCTTCTTTTGGTGTAGCGTTCCATAACACCGGATTCCACATTATCTCATGTGGTCTATGTCGGTTACGGAAAGATTTTCTCAAAAGTAAAATGAAGTAATAAAGTGAACTCTAACTAGGAGGACTTGAGGGGTTTGAGTTAGTCTAGGTGGGGGTATGGGACTCTACCAACACATTGTCTTACTTAGCCTTGAGGGAAGCCTTAGAAAGACGTTCTTATGTTCTTATGTGCTTATAATTTAAATGATATTCATATTTACATCATACATGTTGATGATATTATATGATATTTCTTTCACTTATCAACATGTTGTTGGTCCGTATTGTTAAATGTGATGATGGCTACTCCTTATGTTATTGTATGTAAAGTTAGATATTTCTTGTGGTCCTTGTTTGGTTTACTTGTGGACTTTATGTGGTTTTATGAGGAAGGGTGTTGCATATATTTTGATGTTATAAACTCTTATACATGCTTGTAAATGTTACAACTTGATGTCGGAATTGACTTGATTATGTTCTCAAATATGTTGATATGCATGTTGACTTGACTAGAGTAGATGATATTTGTCTTGTTTTGTACATGATCTGGGCTTAAAGATTATGTGCTTATCGTCTTGTATTGGTTATTAATTGTGCACAAGGATTTCCAAAGTGACTTTGCGTGCTTTTGAACAAATGTACCTTTTTAGAATGATTTCTATGTTTTGTGTGAATATGTTTCCATACTTACTACAAAATATTTGCTAACCCCTATTTCACCCTCTTTCGCTAACATTTTAGGTTTCCATCGTTAAAGCTGTAAGACCTTGAAAATGAAATAAGATATCTAGAGCCTAACATGTTTTTTTAAAGTTATAAATTCCTAAATAAGCTTAAAATATAGTATATAGGCAGTAGCTAAAATATTAGAGGTATTGGAAGTCGAATGTTAAGGGACGACTAAGACGTTCGACGACTAAGTCACGTAGATGCCTAATACGTGGTTCTATGTGTTTGATTAATTAATAAGCTTCTAAAATGTATTATTTTATTGTTTATAGGCAGTGTAAAATGTTTAAAGTGTTTTGGAAGTCGAATGTCAAGGGAAGACCTAAACATTGAATGACTAGTCGCTTATGTGTCTCATGTGTCTATGCATTCTTAAATTGTATTAAATGAGTTTAACATGTCTTTAAATGGTTTATAATAATTTTAAAGGAATTATATGAAGTTTCGACATGTTTTGAGGTCAAACGACCAAAAACGTCCAAGGAGTTCAAAAGATAGCCCTTAAGATGTTCAACGTGTGTCATGATGGGGGTTGGACTGTCTGGACGTCTTATATGTGTTTATTTTGGATGAAGTTTATGGTTAAGGTGTATAAATTTTTATGGTTCGTACTCACGTTTGAAACATTTGGGTACGAATTCTAATGGGCCCCACAAGAAGCCTCAAAACAAGGACTCAAAGTTGCCTAAGACACTGCCTGGGCAATGTCCGTTGACAGACCCAATGACGGATCGTTGGTCAACCAACGACACGTGGAGAATGTCTCGTTGAGGGATACATGAATTGGTCAGGTATTAAGCCAATTTTGGCTTAGTGTCAGGCGACGGAGGCCAGGCACGGCCCCTCATGGCCTCGATGCCCCGCCATTGCCATTATAAAAGGTTGCCTGCAACTGGCAGCCTTCGTTTGTTTCATTAAAGGGGTGAATGGGAAATTCACCCCACGTCCTAAACTGATTATTATGGATTTATTTAAGTAATTTTGTGTGTATATAAGTCATAAAAAACGTGATCACCCCATTCTAGTATCTTCTCACACGACTGAAACCTTTGCCTCCAAAAATGTTTCCCTTCAAACCTCTATTGTTGGTGACGCTAAAGAAATACTTGGAGCTGTGTTTTATTTGGATAAATTATAAAGGTTCAGAGGTTTTAAACTAGACAAAGGTATGGTGATCTTCATCTCTAGTTATCTTTTCATCTAGAGAGCCATTCTAAAATATTTCGAAATAGAAAAATATGACGAAAAGCCTTCTTCTTCAATCTGCCATGGGTTCTTTCCCAAAAGTTTTTGAACGATTGAATCATTATTAATTGAAGTTAGTACAATACTTTTAATGTTAAGTTTACTTCAATTTCATGATGAACCCATACTCCTTCACCCAAACGACTTAGCCATGCATGGGCTTTGTGATCTGCATTGCTATCGATTGAATTATGATCCTATTACGTTAAAGTGATTGTATATGCCCTTATTTTCATGAATTTATGTTTAAGTATCCATGAGGATTAATGTATGAAAATTTGAACATTAATAGCCTATGTTTCTATTTGTTGCGTTGAAGTCGATTTTGAGATCAGTTGTGTACAGTTTTGATTATGTATTAACTGTTGTAGCTACTGTTTTAGGGTTATATAATGGATGAATTTTGTTGGTATAAATCATTAATGATCAAATTAAGTAACTCTTTCATGATTTGATCTAGATTCTTATAGGTTATGAAGTCAAAAAGCTAAGTGTGTAATGGATATCGAATTATGATTAGATGAAGCATGATTTCGTCTTTTTTTCTTATATAATTAGATACTGACTAATAATTGTATTAATTATAAAATATGAATGATAATAAAAGCCTTAGAGTGTTAATTGAATTGGTGAAGTCTTCTGTACTATAGTAAAATCGCTAAGCTTAAATGCCTATGTTGTAACCTTAATCTTGAGGGTATGTAATTATGATTTCAATAAGGCTAAATGAAGGTTTATATACTGACTTAGACTTATATTATGTATGAAATATGATCTAAAATCAATGCAAGGGAAATTAGATAATGATCTATGTTATTCTACTTTCCTTGTATGTTGATGTATTGTATTATGTTATAGTATAATGTTATAGCGGCTTGTACATGGTTTCTTCTATGATTAAAGTACATTTAGATAATTTCCTATATATTAATTATTGATTTACAATGTGTATTGATCAATGATGATCAAAGGGTGAGAAATTGGTAAGAATGCTTATCTTTTCTACTTCCCGTGTAGTATTCAAGTTGATGAAGCCTTGTCTGGCGTTGTGTGGTATGGTCCACTTATTGTGGAGGTGTTTACTTTATTGTCAATCAATATATGTGTTGACCATGACCATGAAGGAAAATTGATGAATATATGAGCATGTACTTATAATGATACTATGTGAAGCTTATGCCTACTTTCCTATTCTATTTAGGTCGTATGGCTATTGCGTAAGCATGTTTATATCCATATTAGGTAAATAATAGAAGCTGCCATTGATGAGTTAAAAATGGTTAATTATCCCTTACCCATGTACCCCTATGTAAATAAATGCATGAATAGCACAATTTAGGAGTCTTAAGTGTAATATGAAGTTAACTTGTCTCCTATGCTATTATGTGTTGTGTGATTTACTCTTGAAGGTATATTATGTCCTAAGAGGGTGGCTACCTCAATATGTTTTGATAGACATTATGTGATCATGTAGACAAATGTACACACACACTCACTCACATGCATATTACAAGTAGTATAGGTCATAGTGCCTAAAGTAAAGGTTGTTCTCATATTCACTAATGTCTACTACTATGTATGTAAAGTATATCTATGTAAAGTATGTTATGTATTCTTTACTAGCATGACTACATAGGTGTACTAGTATGGTCAAGGTTATGGGACTTTGCCAATCCATTAGACATGCGTACCTTGATTGGATACTTCTAGTTTTGGTTTCTATATGTATGAATATGTATGTATGAACTTGTATGACTTAATGTGTTATGTGAAAGGTTTGCTCACATATATGTATACACACACACATGTATAAAGATATTGTCAAGAGAGGGTCCTTGAATGGTGTATTCATGTGTACCCTAAACTAAATGATGCTTTACATATGCTATGTTCATGTGAATGGATTTGTTTACATGATTTGGATTGATGAACATCCATCTATGACCTATGAGTTAAGAATATGAAGGGATGACCCTCTTAAACATATGATTTATAAATTAAAAATACAATAAAGGTTTTTAATGAAGGGAATTTAGTAAGCACCGAGTGAGATTTAATATGAGTGTCTGTCCCTTCCCATGGTAGGAAGGTAGGTCACCATAAATCTCATGAGGTGGATAACAACAATGCCTCAATGGGAATAAATAGTATTTCCATATGTGAATAACTACAATGCCTAATCATGGCATAAAGAGGATTTTCACATGTACCTCCAAGTTCCATAACTATGTTTCTACCACAGGATACTATCTAGTGGATCCACCTAGAAAGCTATGTCATATTTGGTTCTACTTTTGCCGGTAGACCACCTTCTTTCAGTGTTGGTTCTATGACACTAGATTCCATGTTTAGAATCACATAGTCTATGTTTGTTAAGGCTATAGTTTCCCTGAAGTAAAATGGAAAAATGAAAGTCAAATGACAAGGACCCTAAATAGGATGACATAAGGGAGGTTACTTAGTGTTGGTGGAAGTAATGAACCCATCTAGACATTGCACAAGTAAGATCCTTAGGAAGTTCTCGAAAGTTGTTCTAATGCAAGTCACTAGGTATGTGTTCCTTATCCATGACACTGTAATATTTGTCTAATTGTTAGAAAGATGTGCATGATATGAGTCTTTATGAGTGATGTTGACCTTGTTGACTATATGATGAAGGTCTTGACTTAACTATGTTTATGTTGTATTATAATTCTATGATGGTATGTGTTTTCTTATGTAGATGATATGTATGATTTTCATTGTGATCCTAAGGTGATACATTGCACAAAGTATCATTAAAAGACTACTTGGGATAATGAATTAAAGGGGAGAGTTTCAATGTAAAGCGGAATGAGCTCACTATAAATTGACCTCAAATTTGACTTAAATTCTATATGTACTTTTCTCTGATATTTGGCCTTTGACTGTGTTTCTATAAAGCATGAAAATTATATATATTTTATTGATTAAGGTTTTATGATGATTTACTCAAAAAGGCATAAATTATGATTTCAAAGAAAATGTCCATTTAAATGCTTGTTTCTACACAGTTGCAATACTTAGTAAATTCTTTTGCTAATCACATTCTCCTCCACTTTTTACAATGAGTATAGGTTATGGATGATTAAAGGATGTCTTGAATGATGAAGATCTTTATAGGTGATTCCCAAGCTCAAGGAAAGGAATCCTTAAGTACAAGGATATCCTAATGTGTATTTATTGTAAAGTCTTTAAATATTGTATAGTTTTGCATTATGTCTTAAAGGATAGGTCCCTAACGTATTCAAATGCCTTTGAGTCTAAGATGGCAAAGAGAATTAGAGTCTATATATGTATTATGACTTATATTTTATATGTATATGAAGTAAAGTTTCTAGCATATGAGGTGCTATGAAAAGTTATAAATTTTCTACTAAATTTACTATGTCGATGAAATAAATGTGAACTATGGGCTCGAATGAGACCTCCGAGAGGTCAAGTACGCCATATTGCTTCTGGGGTTTGCTACCATGTTGTGACAAATGTGGTATCCGAGCACAAGGTTTTTTAAGGTTTTTATGGTCCAAGAAGTCTCAAATCGCTATGTGTAGTAGAGTGTTGTATCATTGGTGGTGAGTCGCGGCACATCAAATGGTACGAGAGGCTATTGGACGATACAATTTCCCTTCTTCATCATTCTCATATCGTGCCATAAAACGTAACTCTATAAGGTCTCTCTCTTATATATTCTTGTCCGTTGGTCTTTTAGATGTGATTGCTTGGATGAGATTATCTCTATGCTAGAGGGAGAAAAGATGAGTTTCAATTCCTATGTTGGTGTTTTGATTTGAATGAGTATGTGGAAAAGTGATTTTGTCATGTTTTCATGATGTGATGCCAACTATGGCTATATATGAAAACTATGGGAAATAGAATGTTACGTTAAAAAATATGTATCATGATAAAGTTGAAGTATGTTATAAGTTCTTCAGGATAATATGAGTTCTTTTGAAATGATGTGTCTAAATGGTTTTGCATGATGGTAGCCTTATACTAGGATTTGAACTTGGAATGTTTAAAAACTACCTATGGAAGCATGCTACCATAAGAATGTATGTAGTTAAAAGTGTGCATTGTCTCCTTTTTTATACATGCGGTCCTTGATAAGGTGCCTAGTATGGATTGGAGTCCTTTGTATAGACTTGATCCTAGGTGAGATGATAGTATGCTTGTTTTGGTAAAGTTTTGTATCCCATAGAGTCAAGATTTTCTCATCAATTGCCTAAATGTTGCATTTTTGAATTTGAAAGTATGCTCATTGTAAATCTAATTAGCTTACTGTAAGATTTTTAAAAAATCAATTAAATTGATCTTTGATTGGATGTTTGCTGAAATGTGTATAGAATTGATGTATATGGACATAATAATGAATTTTAAAAAGGAGTTTTTCTATTTGAAAAAAAGAATGAGAATCTTATGACATGATGAGTCGTAGAGTTATTCCTAAACTTCTTATTGTGTTATGAACCTCCTTGTAGTTTTCCTCAAATGATGTATGACCTTAGTGTCTATTGCATTGTAGGAACGCCCTATGTGAATTGAATAGTATGATCAAAATTGATGGTTGAGGATGATCTGCCTAAAATTACAAAGTTTAGAATGCCTTAGTATTGCTAAATTGAAATAATGAAAATTCCCTCTAAATTAGTAATCACTTTATGTGATGAAAATGAAGGTTGTGTTGTTAGGATCCTCTATAGATTGGGTTAAGTTGCTCTTAATTGGGTTTACCCTAAGTGATGGATGGTGATTGAGTAGTGAGGTTGTAGAAATTGTCTACCTTGTCCTTCTATTCTTACATGAATTGGAAAATAATTAATTCTTAGTAAGCTTGTTCATGAATATAGTCTTGCATAAAGTGTGAATCGTATGACCTTTATATGACTGATATAAATTGATTGATATCATCTTGGAGACATGGTGAATTTTTCAAAGAGCATGAAAGGAAATTTTTGATAAAGTCCATGTTGCTCATGTTGACTTGCATTTTAATGTGCTAATTGTGAAGTTTACTTCATGAGGTAAGACAAGAAAGTTGTTTTAGTCACTTGAGAGGTGTAATGTTTAGCCTTATAAAAAAAGAATGAGTCTCTTTCAAATTAATTATGATGAGTCTCTTGAAAACTATGTGACTTTTATGATTTAGAATGCATAATTGTAGGCTCATTCTTGAAAAGTGAAAGTATGTTTAGCTAAGTGCTCATGTGTGTGCCTATAATTTTTTGATTCTTCTCAAAATATGTTTATCGTAAAGGTGAGTACTATTTTAGAGACTGAATTTTTCATGAAATGGCTTCCTATTTGTTGTGATGTACTTGGTGTGACTTACCATTTAGACTTCACTAGGAAGGAATCCTAAGCAGGTCTTGGTTAAAAGATGAGAATTTCTCGTTTTAAGAGGAAATTGAACTTGTACTCTCTAAGGTGTGAAACTCATGATACATGTTAATGTGTTGAGGAGAAGGACATTCCTCCATGGACACCACTAAGTATGGTATGATTGAGTATAACCTTTATGGCACTACGTCTAACTAATGAAGATCTTTGTTGATTCAATTAACTCGAGTCTACGTGAATGTAAGTATGATGCCTAAAATTGTTCTTAAATGTTGTTGAAATCATCCTATGTGTGACTGATAGAATAGTTGCAAAGTTGATTTCTTAAATGAATTAAGGTGTATTGATCATCTTATGACTAGGAGAAGGGTGTTTCTGCTATGAACATGATAGGAGCCTTCGTGTTTGATGCATTAAAGAGTGAGTGAGTAAAGGATTTGCTTGCTTGTGTGCATTGAGTGCTAAAATTACTTGATGATATTAATGTTATAAACTGCTCTATTATGCATTGAAGTCGTTGTGATTAAAGAGACCTAAGTGTCATTCGAGGACGAATGTTCCCAAGTGGTGGATATTGTAAGACCACAAAATTAGATCGGGTGTCTACAGTCTAACGTATTCGTCTTAAGGTTCTAAAATCCTAAAATGTCTTATTATATGATATAGAGTTAGTTTGCATTGTTTAAGTGATTTGGAAGTCGAACGTCAAGGGACGTTCATGAGGTTCCACGATTAGTCAGTTATGTGCCTCATATATGCATCCATGCTTAAATCTATATGAAATAAGTCTAATAAGTCTTGAAATGTTTTAAAATGATGTTTAATGTTCTTATATTAAGTTTCTTGAATTTTGGATGTCAAACGCCAAGGAACGTCCAAGGCGTTCGAAAGATAGCCCCTAAGACGTTCATCGTATGTAATGATGGGGGTTGGATAGTTTGGACGTCTTATAGGTGTTTGTTTTAGATGAAATTTATGTTGAAGGTGTATAAATTGTTAAGGTGCATAACCACATTGGAATCGTCCGGGTACGACTTGTAAAGGGCCCAACAAGAGGCCCCAAAAGAAGGACCCAAAGCTGCCTAAAACACTGCCTAGGTAGTGTCTATTGACGGACCCAACGACGGATCGTTGGTCCACCAACGGCCTGTCGAGCAGGTATCATAGATGGATGCTTTCCTTGGACAGGTCTTAATCCAATATTTGCTAAGTGTCAGGATGCCAGTCAAAGCCCGTCATGGCCGCGACGCACCGTCATTGCCATCGTCGAAGGTGGCCTGCAACTGGTAGCCTGCGTCTGTTTCATTTAAGGGGTTAATGCAAAATTCACCCCACGTACTAACCTGATTATTATTGGCTTTTTTGAGTAATTTTGTGTGCGTATAAGAAATAAAAAACGTGATCAAGCCATTCAGGAATCCTCTCACACGATTGAAACATTTCCCTCCAAGAATATTTCCCTTCAAACCTCCATTGTTTGTGAATCTGAAGAACTTTTTGAAGCAGGGTTTTCTATGGGTGAATCATCAAGTTTTAGAGGTTTTAACTAGACAAAGGTATGGTAATCTTCTTCTCTAGTTATGTTTTCATCTAGAGAGCCATTCTCAATGATTTCAAAAGAGAAAAATATGATCAAAGTCCTTCCTCTTCAATATAACATGGGTTCTTTCCAAAAATATTTTGAATGATTGAATCATGATTAATTGAAGTTAATACTGTGGTTTTAACTTGAATTTTACTCCAATTGTATGATGAACCCATGCTCCTTCACCAACACGATTTATCCTTTCATGGGCTTTGTGATCTTGAATTTCTATCGATTGAATTATCATTCTATTATGTTGAAGTTATTGTTGCTTTTATTTACTTGATTTTATGTTGAATTTATATGAAAGTATCCATGAGCATAAATGTATGAAGATTTGAAAATGAATAGCCTATGTTTCTAGCAAATCGATAAGCCTAAATGCCTATGTTGTAACCTTAATCTGTAAGGTATGTAATTATAAATTCAATATGGTTCAATGCAGTTTTAGATACTTCCTTATGCTTATAATATGTATGAAATATGATTTAAAATCAATGTAGGGAAAATTAGCTAATGATTTATATAATCTACGTTTCTAGTATGTTTATGTGTTTTATTATGTAATATTATAATATTGTAGCAACTTGCACATGGTTTCTTCTATGATAAAAGTAAATTTAGATACTTCCATATATATGAATTGTTGATGAACACGGTGTATTGATCAATGATGACCAAAGGTTGAGAAATTGATAAAAATGCTTATCTCTTCTACTTTCCGTATAGCATTGAAGTTGATGAAGCCTTCTATAGCATTGTGTGGTATGGTCCATTTATGGTGGAGGTATTTACCTTATTTTAAATCTATATATGTCTTGACCATATCCATGTCCATGAAGTAAAATTTATGAATATATGAGCATGTACTTATAATGATATTATGTGAAGCTTATGCCTACTTTCCTATTCTAGTTGTGATTTAGGTCGTATGGCTATGTGTAAGTGTGTATCCATGTAAGGGTAAAGTGTAGGCTCTGTCATTGATGAGTTAAAAATGGTTAATAACCCCTTACCTATACAACCCTTTGTAAAGGCATGAATAGCACAAGTTAGGAGTCTGAAGTGTATTATGATGTTGGCTTGTCTCCTATGTTGTTGCGTGTTGTGTGGTTTATGCTTGAAGGTATATTATGGCCTAAAATGGTGGTTTCCCCAATATTTTGTTGATATCCATTATGTGATCATGTTGACCAATGTACACACACACTCACTCACATGCATATTAAAAGTAGTATAGGTTATGATGCCTAAATGAAAGATTGTTCTCATATTCACTAGTGTCTACTACTATGCATGTAAAGTATATATATGTGAAGTATGTTTTGTATTCCTCAATAGGATTACTTGATAGGGGTACTAGCATGGGCAAGGGTATGAGACTTTTCCAATGCATTGCACATGTATACCTTAATAGGATAGTTCTAGTTTTTGTTTCTATATGTATGAATGTGTGTTTGAACTTATGTGACTTAATGTATTATGTAAAAGATTTTCTCACATAAATGTATAAACACACACATGTATGAAGATATATTCAAGAGATGGGACTTGAATGGTGCATTCATGAGTACCCTAAACTAGATGATGCTTTACACATGCTATGTTCTTGTGAATGGATTCTTTACATGATTTGGGTTGATGAACTTCCATATATGACCTATAAGGTAAGCATATGAGGGGATGAATCTCATAAACCTATGATTTCTAAAGCACAAATATAATAAAGGTTCTTAATGAAGGGAACTTAGCATTGCATTGAATGAACTTGAATATGAGGGTGTGTACCTTACCATGGTAGGAAAGAAGGTCACCATAAATCTCATGAAGTGGATAACCACAATGCCTCAATGGGAATAAATAGTATTTCCATAAGTGAATAACTACAATGCCTAATCATGGCATAAAGAGGGTTTTCACATGTACCTCCAAGTTCCATAACTATGTTTCCACCACATGGTACTATCTAATGGATCCACCTAGAATGCTATGTCATATTTGGTTCTACTTTGGCCGGTAGACCACCTTCTTTTGGTGTTTGTTCTATGACACCAGATTCCATGTTTAGAATCACATAGTCTATGTTTGTTAAGGATATAGTTTCCCTAAAGTAAAATGGAAAATGGAAGTCAAATGACTAGGACTCTAAATAGGATGACATAAGGGAGGTTACTTAGGATAGGTGGATGTAATGAACCCATCTAGACATTGCACAAGTAGTTCCTTAGGAAGTTCTAGGAAGTTGTTCTAATGCTAGTCAGTAGGTGTGTGTTCCTTATCCATGACACTGTAATATTTGTCTAATTGTTAGAAAGATGTGCATGCTAAGAGTCTTTATGAGTGATGTTGATCTTGTTGACTGTATGATGAAAGTCTTGACTTAACTATGTCTATGTTATATTATACTTCTATAATGGTATGTGTTGTCGTATGTAGATGATATGTATGATTTTCCTTGTGATCCTAAGGTGATGCATAACACCATGTATCCTTAATGGATTACTGTGGAGACTAATGGATTAAAATAGAGAGTTTCACTGTAATTTAGAATGAACTCAGTGTAAAGTGACCTCAAATTGGACTTAATTTCTATAAGTACTTTTCTATGATGTTTGGCCTTTGACTCTGTTTCTATGAAGTATAAAAATTATATATATGCTATTCATAAAGGTTTTATGATGATTTACTCAAAAAGGAATGAATTATGATTTCAAAGAAAATGTCCCTTTTAAATGCATGCTTTTGCATAGTTGCCATACTTATTACATTCTTGTGCTAATCCCATTCTCCTTTATTTTTTACACAAAGTGTAGGTTATGGATGATTAAAGGATGTTGTGAATGATGAAGAGCTTGACAGGTGATTCCCAAGTTCAAGGAAAGGAATCCTTAAGTCCAAGGATGTCCTAATATACATGTATTGTAAAGTCTTTTAACATTGTATGGTTTTGTATGTCTGAAGTGTCGTGCCCCAAATGTATTCTCATGTTGTTGAATCTTCGATGGAAAGAGAATTAGAGTTTATATATGTATTATGACTTATATTATATATGTATATCAAGTAAAGTTTCTACCATATGAGGTGCTATGAAAAGTTTTAAATTTTCCGCTAAATTTACTATCTTATGTGATAAGTGATAACTATGGGATCGTATAAGACCTCCGAGAGGTCAAGTACACCAGGTTACTTCTAGGAGGTGCTCCCCGATTGTTACATATGTACCCCTATTTGAATGTATGAATAGCACAAGTTAGGGGCCTTATGTGTAATATGAAATTGTCTTGTCTCCTATGCTTTTGTGTTTTCTGTGGTCTATGCTTGAAGGTATATTATGGTCTAAGAGAATTGTTGCCTCGATATGTTTTTGATAGCCATTATATGATCATGTTGACCAATGTACACACACACTCACTCGCATGCATGATACAAGTAGTATAGGTTATGGTGTCTAAATTAAAAGTTGTTCTCATATTCACTAATGTCTACTACTATCCATGTAACGTATATATATGTGAAGTATGTTATCTATTCCTTACTAGGATTACTTTATCGATGTATTAGTATGGGCAAGGGTATGGGAATTTGCCTATGCATTGCAAAAGAATACCTTGATAGGATAGTTCTAGTTTTTGTTTTTATATGTATGAATATGTTTGTATGAACTTGTGTTACTTCATATGTTATGTCAATGGTTTTCTCACAAATATGTATACACACACACAAGTATGAGGATCTAGTAAAGAGAGGGGTCTTGAAAGGTGTATTCATGTGTACCCTAAACTAGATAATGTTTTACATATACTATGTTCATGTAAATGGATTCTTGATATGATTTAGCTTGAGGAACTTCCATCTATGATCTATGAGTTGAGCATAAGAGGGGATGACTCTCCTAAACCTATGATTTATATAGTAAAAATATAATAAAGGTTTTCTATGAAGGGAAATTAGCTTAACACCGAGTAAACGTGAATATGAGTGTGTGTCCATTCCCATGGTAGGAAGGTAGGTCATCATAAATCTCATGAGATGAATAACCACAATGCCTCAATGGACATAAATAGGGTTTCCATAAGTGAATAACTACAATGCCTGATGTTGGCATAAAGAAGGTTTTCACATATACCTCCAAGTTCCATAAATATGCTGCCACCATAGGATACTAGCTAGTGGATCCACCTAGAAAGCTATGTCACATTTATTTCTACTTTGGCCGGTAGACCACCTCCTTTCGGTGTTGTATTCTATGACACCGGATTCCATGTTTAGCATCACATAGTGTATGTCGGTTAAGGTTATAGTTTCCATAATGTAAAATGGACAATGAAAGTTAAATGTATTGGACCCTAAATAGTATGACTTAAGGGAGGTTACATATAATAGGTGGACGTAATGAAACCATCCAGTCACTGCACAAGTATCTCCTTAGGAAGTTCTAGGAAGGTGTTCTAATGAATGTCATTATATATGTGTTCCTTATACGTGACATTGTAGTATTTGTCTACTTGTTATGCTGATCTGCATGATATAAGTCTTTATGCATGATGTTGATCTTGTTGACTAGATGAAGAAGGTCTTCAATTAACAATGTCAATGTGCTATTATACTTCTATGATGGTATGTGTTGTCTTATATAGATTATATATAGGATTTTCCTTGTGGTCGTAAGGTGATACATTGCACTAAGTATCCATAAAGGACTTCTTAGGAGCGTAATGAATTAAAAGACATAGTTCACTTTAAAGAAGAATGCGCTCACTGTAAAGTGATCTTAACTTGGACTCAAATTATATATGTGCTTTTCAATGATGTTTGGCCTTTGGTTGCATTTCTTTGAAGTATGAAAATGATGTAGATTCTATTGTTTAAAGGTTTGATAAGGATTTACTCAAAAAGGCATGAATATAGGAATTTTAAGAAAAATGTCCCTTTTAAATGAATGATTTTGCATGGTTGCCATACTTGGACATTCTTGTGCTAATCCTATTCTTCAGTACTTTTTACACAAAGTGTAGGTTATGGATGCTTAAAATATGTACTGAATGAAGAAGAGCTTGATAGGTGATTCCCGAGGTCAAGGAAAGCAATCCTTAACTCCAAGGATGTCCTAATGTGTATTTATTGTAAAGTCTTTAAATAATGCATAGTTTTGCATTATGTTTTAAGAGTCATGTCCCTAGCATATTTAATATATATTTGAAGTAAAGTTTCTATTATATGAGACGCTATAAAAAGTTTTAAATTTTCCTCCAAATTTACTATGTCGATGCGATGAATGATGACTATGGGCTTGTATAAGACCTCCGAGAGGTCAAGTACGCCATGTTACTTCTAGGGGGTGCTCCCTGGTGTTGACAAACATGGTATCAGAGCACAATGTTTTTAAAAGTTGTTTATGGTCAAAGAGGTCTTATATTGCCACGTTTAGTAGAGTCTTGTATCTTTGGTAGTGAGTCGCAACACATCAAATTGTACGAGAGGCTATAGGATGAGGGAGTTTCCCTTCTTCATCATTCTCATGTCTTTCAATAGAACTTAAATATATAAGATATTGTATATGTTTTCTTGTCCGGTGGTCTTTTAGATGTGATCTCTCGGATGAGATTGTTCTATGCTTGAGGGAGGAAATGTGAGTTTAAAATGCTTATCTTTGTTTTATAGTTTGAATGAGTATGTTGAAGGGAAAATATGTCCTTATTTGATGATGTATAAATTAACTGCTGCGAATTGAAGGGTTAACTAGACTTAGGTAGGGGTATGAGCCTCTACCGATGTATTGCACTAGTTTTCCTTGATAGAGATCGTAGGATTTTAATATTATGTATGTGTATGATGATAAAAGTAAATGTCCTTATGTGTTGATTTCTATGATTTTAAACATATAAATAGCCTAGTGTGCTAAAGATACAGAGTTATGCATGCATGAAGGTAATAGATGAGTGGAGTATGGTTCTAATTGTAGTTCCTGTTAGGTTACTTGACTAAGTAGGGTTATGGGGTTTTACTTGATCATTGCACATGTTAACTCTATGGGATTACGATATGTTATCTTACCATACTTGTATGAAATATCTCTTATTTGATGATGTGGTGCCAATTATGGCAATATATGAAATCTATGTGAAATAGAAAGATATGCTGAATAGTGTATGTCATGATATAGGTAAATCATTCTAGAAGTTATGGTGGTGAAACTGAATTTTCCTAGATTATTGTACTCCTATATCGTTTTGTATGATGGTAGACAAATACTAGGATTTGAACTTGGAATGTTTAATAACTACCTATAAAAGCATGTTATCCCATGAATTTATGTTATTGAAAGTGCCCATTGTCTCCTTTTTTATATAACAGATACTTGATAATTTCTAGTGTAAATTGGAGTCCCTTGTAGATACTTTATCCTAGTTGTAAAGATAGTATGTATGCTTATGAAGGATGCGTTTGTAAAGGTTTGTATCTTATATTTCCAGGCTTACTCAATCAAATGTCTAAATGTTGCATTTCTTGATTTTTGGAAGCATGATCACTACAAAGACTAGGAAACTTATTTTAACATGTTTAGAGAACAAACTAAATTGTCCTTTGATTGGATGTTGTTGAAATATGTGTAGAATTGATGTATATGAACATGCTAATTAATGTGAAAAGGAGTTTTATTATTTGGAAATAAAAAATGTGAGTCTTTTGACATGATGAGTTGTAGAGTTATTTCTAAACTTCTTATTGTGTTATAAACCTCCTTGTTTTTTTCCTCAAATAATGCATGACCTTAGTGTCTATTTCATTGTAGGAAGACCTTATGTGAATTTAATAGTATGATCAAAATTGATGGTTGAGGCTGATTTGCCTAAAATTATAAGGTTTATAATGACTTAGGGTTACTAAATTGAATTAATGAAAAATTCCCTCTAAAGTAGTAATCACTTTGAGTGATGAAAATGAAGGTTGTGAAGTTAAGATACTCTATAGATTGGGTTAAGTTGCTCTTAATTGGATTATCCTAAGTGGAGGATAGTGATTGAATGGTAAGGTTGTAGATATTTTCTACCATTGACCTTCTTTTCTTACTTTAGTTTGAATCTATTGAAATTTTAGTAAGCTTGTTCATTAATAAGAGTTTTGCATAAATTATGAATTTCATGACCTTATATGTTTGGTATAAATTGATTGACATCATCTTGGAGACATGGTGAATTTTTTAAAGAGCATGAAAGGAATTTTTTGATAAAATCCATGTTTTCTCGTGTTGAATTACACCTTGATATGCTAGTATGCATTTTCCTTCATGAGATAATACAAGGAACTTGGTAATAGTCAATTTTAAGGCAAATTGTTTAGCCTTAAAATAAAAAGTTGAGTCTCTTTCAAATGAATTATGTTGAGTCTCTTGAAAACTATGTGACGTTTATGATTTGGAATCCCAAATTGTAGGCCCATTCTTGAAAGGTGAAAGTATGTTTAGCTAAGTGCTCCTGTGTGTGCCTATGATTTGTGTAATCCTTCTGAATTATGCTTATCGTAAAGGTGAGTACTATCTTAGTGATTGAATTTTCATGAAATGGCTTCCTATTTGTTGTGATGTACATGGTGTGATATACCATATAGATTTCACTTGGAAGGAATCATAAGCATGTCTTGGTAACAAATTGAAAATCTATAATTTTAAGAGGAAATTGACCTTTATTTCCTCATGTGTGAAACTCATGATACTTGTAAGTGTGTTGATGATAAGGACATTCCTCCATGGACACCACTAAGTATGGTATGATTGAGTATGGCACTAGGTCTAACTAATGAAGATCTTTGTAATTTATCTACCTCAAGTTTATGTGCATTGAAGTATAGTGATTATGTAACTTTGAGTATAGGTTATGATTTTCCTATGAGTAGCTTTTAAAGATTTTATTATAATGATTTAAGATGTAATGATACTATTATGATTAGGAGAAGGATCTTCTCCTGTGAACATGACAAGAAGCTTTGTGTTTGATGCATTAAAGAGTGAGTGAGTAATGGTTCTTCTTTCTTGTTTGCATTGAGTGCTAAAATGATTTGATGGTGTTATTAATTTTATGAACTGCTCTAATATGCATTGAAGTCCTTGTTGAGATTAAAGATCTTTACGTGTCATTCAAGGACGAATGTTCCCAAGTGGGGGATATTGTAAGATCCCGAAATTGAGATAGGTTTATAGAGATTAACATGTTTTTCTTAAAGTTCTAATTTACTAAATATTCTTAAAATATAGTATATAGGCAGTGGCTAAACTATTAGAGGTATTGGAAGACGAACGTCAACGGATGACTAAGACGTTCGACGACTAAGTCACCTAAATGAATAACATGTGGTTATATGTGTTTATTGGTGTTTCATTATGTTATAAGGTTCAAAAATGTCTTATTATATGGTTTGTAGTCCGTGTACAATGTTTTAAGAGATTTGGAAGTCGAACGTCAAGGGACGACCAAAACGTTCGACGACTAGTCGCTTATGTGACTATGTGTCTATTAATGCTTAAATTGTATGAAATGAGTTTAACAAGGCCACATTAATTCACATAGTACTAACACCGTAAGTGGACCATACAAATCAAAACATAAGTGAAGTCTAATTAACATAAAAATAAAACGAAATTAGGGTAGAATACCCCCATTCCATCTTACCACTTCGATTTCGAGGTGAGATCATCAAATTCAATATCATAAGGACCTTACCCATAGACATAACAAATAATTCTATGCAATTATAAAAAGACATAATGAAACTAGGTCAAATCAATACATATTCATAAATATAATAAAACCTAGATGTCAATTTACTATAATTATCACATGTATCAATAGCCTATGAAAAACTACACTAAGATTAATAAGCCTTAAGTCAATATCATTTCAATAAGCTTAACATCTAATGTATCTAAGAATATGAAATACTAAATTGATAAAATTGAAATATCCTATAAACCAATCAATCATAATCTATACATGATTAAAAAGCTTATAACAAGGTACACTTGAATTTATTACTATCAAAACATAATCACCTAACCCATATTTTAGTTAAATTGGGAGATTTGTGAAGGTCAAGGGTTCATGGAGAATTTCAGTGGAAAACATAAATTATACATCAATTACATCATGTCTTAATGTTTGAAAACCTTTCAAGCAAAAACCAAAGACTTAGAGTAGAAATTGAACTTTTTCATCTTTTTTCATCTTTGAAAATCATCTTTGAAATTGACTCTATGTTGATAGCAAGCATTAGATAAAGAACTCTCATACCTTATTATAAGAACTCAATAATAATTTAAGAAGAAACTCTATTGAAGAACAATCTTCAACCTCCATTTTCACCTAGAACTCTCATGGAGGTTTTTTTGAAGAATCTTCGGGAGGGAATGTGTTTAGATTTAGGTGTTAGGGTTTTAATTAGAGTTTAATGACTTATATTGCCTTAAAATAATCATAAACACTCAAAGCAACCGTCCTCCCATTTTATAAGACTTGGGGTGAATTTTCTAAAAAACCCAAGCCTTAATTGAAATTTGCGGGAAAGTCATAGCACCAACGACGCCCAACATCGACGGTCCGTGATCTCAACCACGGCCCATCGATGGGATTTCGTAGATTGCTTCTTCAGCCTCTCCACCTGCAGACTAGATGTATCTACAGACGCCCCAAGTCGAAGAGCCGTCGTTCCATCGACTAGCTGTCGTTTGGGTCGTCGTTTTGAACTGCATGCAAGCTGACATGCAGCTCCAAGTCTTAAGTTAGGGTCCTTCTCTAGGACCCCTTGTAGGTTCTACATGGAGTCGTACCCGAACGTTTCAATCAAAAATATTTTTGTATATGATTTTACGAGCTATCACATCAATTTTATTCGAAGAAGCAAGTAAAACTCGACGAAACATGCATAGACACACTTGGTCATTTCAAGGTAAACCTTTCAAACGTCATGGACATTCTTCGACGTTTGACCTCCAAACTTCACGAAACATGACAGACTTTGTATATACACTAAAATAACAAATTTGAGTACCTTATAAACACATTTACAACACATCAACTTATAAAACTATGTATTAGGTACATAGGTGACATAGATATCGAAATCATGGTCATCCCTTGACGTTTGATTTCCAATGCACCTAAACTCTTAAACAATGCCTAAAACCCACATTATAAATCATTTTATGTCCTTATACAATCATGAAAAACATGTTAGTCTCTAGATTCACCTATTTCATTTTTGGGGTCTTACATTTGCCAAGTCATGTGATAGGTGCCAAAGAGATGGATTAATTTCAAAAAGACAAGAGCTCCCTTTAAATAGAATTATAGTGATTCATTTATTTTTATGTATGAGGCATGGATTTTATAGGTCCGCTCATGAATTCTCATGGGATGAAATATATACTTGTGGTGGTGGATAACGTGTAAAAATAGGTGGAAGCTACTGCTCTTTAAAAAATGAAGGGAAGAGTGTCACCACGTTCTTGAAAATGAACATTTTCTCCTGATTTTGCACACCTTGGACCATTATTAGTGATGGAGAATCTAACTTTGCAATAAGTTGTTCCAAGGGCTATTGGAGAAATATGAGGTTCGCCAAAATTTGGCCACTCCTTGCCATCCACATGCTATTGGGCGTGTTGAGGTGCCCAATAGAAAGATCAATCAAATCCTATTGAAAGTGGTAGATGCAATTAAAACATATTGGTCAAGGAGGATTGATGATGCTCTTTGGGCCTATAAGACTGCATACAAGAACACATTGGTATATCTCCATACCAACTTGTATATGGGAAGGCATGTTACTTGACAGTTGAGTTAGAGCACAAGTCCATGTGGGCGATGAAGAAACAGAATATCGATTGGTGTGAAGAAGTGTAGCATGTACTTAACAGGTCTAATAAGCTTGATCAGTTTTGGCTAAAAGCATGCCATCTATAAACAGAAGATGAAGAAGTACCCTCACCAAATGATTGAAAAGAGAGAATTTGCAGTTGGCGACTATATGCTTCTATTCAACTCTAATGGGCCATTCCTTATCACTAAAGTGTTCTCATATAGAGCGGTTGAGTTGTAGAACAAGGAGGTTACAAAGTTCACTGTGAAGGGGCAAAGAATCAAGATCTACCTAGGCTATGCGAAAAGTGTCCATGAAGTTGTTGAGGCATATCACCATGATGAAGTCTGAGTAATCAAGGATCATGTGTTGTGCCGCGATGTTAAATCAAGCAATTTTTGAAATGCAACCCAAGGTGTATCCTCTAGCCAAGAATAGGTTTTATGTTTCTTTGTAGGAATAGTTGCATTCTCATGCTTCGTTTTCGTTTACTTATCGTCATGCGTTCTTTTAAATGTGTTTTCTAGAGATTAGTTTCGGGTCCGTTTTTATAAAGTGTCCAGAAAACACAAAAAGAATAGCTTAATGGGTATTCAATGTGCATGGACCAAAACCATGAATTCTGCAGAAAATGGTCTAGTGCAAGGATCTACTGACCCCTTCGATGGACTGTCGATTGTATCCGTAGATACCAAGTACGTCTTGAAATTTTTTATAGTCTATGTGAAATCGACGATTCAATAAATGATCAATTGAGAGGGTGTCGTTAGTCCAAAAAGCCAGTGACCCGACCCGATTGGTTATATCAAAAGAAAATTGTTCAAATAACTTTTAAAAATATTTTAAAATTATTTCAAAATGTTTCCCTCCCTTTATTTCCTTCCTTTCCATCACAATACCATACTTTCCCATTTAATTTTCATTAGAATCCTTTAAAATCCCAAATTCCCCTACAATCCAAAAACCCTCACATCCCCAAATTCTACTTTGTCTCTGGTCTGTGTTCGAAGGCAGGCACGTAGGTTGTCGAGAAGATCACCAACTTTTTCACTTTACTACTATGTTTAGGTATTTCGTTTCCCTTTGCTCGTTCATTTGCTGTTGGAAACGAAACATTACTATTAGGGTCTTGACTTAGAGACAAAATTGAATGTAAATGATTGTTAAAATAAGGGAACTATTTCCCCAAGAATGATAGAGAGTTAATGGGGTGAGGTGTAATATATTTAAAACATGATTGTTGACTTTCCTACATAGGGGTTGCTAGCATCGTAGAATTTGAAATCGAAACTTGCAATATCGAAACCCTAAGAATGAAGAATTAGTATTGTACTTGTTATTATACATTGGGAGAACTAATTTAGGTCTAATGTATGTCAATATGTGCAACTGAAAGCAAGGTCTTAAATATTTCTCTGATCAACAGCACAAGACCCCATCTATGGACCGTCGGTTGATCAACGAGTCATCGATGGGGTCTGTCAGTTGATAAACTGTCTAAACTCTGAGACGACAAAAGTGGACTACAGTCCATCTATTGATTGACCGGCCATTCTTCATGTCCATCTTTTCTAACATAAACCCTGATTTATGAGAACTTAAAGATTAGTCTAAGTGCAAGAGCAAGGAAGTGGACAACAGTTCCTCGATTGATCGATAGGACGTTCTGTACGTCTGTCATTTTAAACTAAGAGGTCTGTAGTATGAAGACAAAAAATTTTCCTATGTGTCCAACGATGAACACTATCGACAGACCGTTTATTCATCAACAAGCCGTTGAAAGTACCTATCAACCAATGTTGCAGCTTTGCACAAGACTGTTCTTTGGTGTTAACTTTTTTTGATTATTTTGTATGTATAGTAAGATTTCTATGAGACTAACAAACTATTTTCCAGGTATATATGGCTCCCAAACTAGACCTCATCTATTTTAGGGGTAGGTCCAAGTCAGTGGCACCATCCTGTCAGATGATTGGCATGCCTAATGATGAGCAGGATCCTAAATACGTACCCCTAGGCACCTAGAGACTACACAAGACGCAAGAGACATTCGATGCACCCCCCATAAGGTGGTGTTCGACAAAGTCACTAGCAATTCGTAACTTCAATAACTACACAAAAGAGCTTTACATCACACTATGAGGAATTTCCATCTCACAATAACATGACTTGAATATATCATTAAGGAATAAATCATGCCAAAACTCAACCTATCAACATGCTCAATATCATTTCATAAAGTCACAACATACTAAAATACACAAAATAAGCTCAAAACAAGTAAAAGTGCAAAATTTCATTTTTTTAGGCATAACATGCAACTTTTTGCAAAACTTGATAAAAAATCGAGACAACTTCAAATTTAAATATTATTTTCATTATTAGTAAGAACCACTACACTTTGTTGGGAATGAAGTGAGGATAACATGACTTCATGTTAGTCTCGGCCTTCCATGTTACTCCTTGAACTAGGTGGTTTCTCCATATCACTTTTACGGAGGCCACCTCTTCGTTCCTTAACCTCTTCACTTGATAATAAAGGATTTTAATCCAAACCTCCTCATTAGAGAGGTTCTCTTTATTACCAAGACCTTCACCTCCTCATAAGAGAGGTTCTCTTTATTACCAAGACCTTTAATATGAAGAATAGACTCAGGGTTACCAATACACTTCCTAAGCATGCATACATGGAAAATAGTATGAACGAATGATAGTACACCAGAAAGTTGAAACTCATATGCAACCTTTGAAAAATATCATAGGGAACCACATAACGAGGACTTAACCTTTCCTTTCTTGCCAAAACTAACCACCCCTTTCATGGGTGAAATTTTCAAATACACCTTATCACCCTCTACAAATTCAAGGTCTCTTCTCCTATGATCGGCATAAAACTTTTGCCGAATATAGGAAGTTTGCAAATGGTTTTTTATGTTATGAACTTTTTCTAAGATCTTATACATCAAATCGGGACCATGAAATGATGACTTGACAACCTAAAACCACCCAATAGGATATCTACACCTCGTACCATACAAAGCTTAAAAAGAGCAATAAATATGGATGAATGAAAATGTTCATCCCAATTTCCTTTGAAGTCAATCCTACAGGCTCTAAGCATATCCTCATGAGTTTGAATAGTACGCTTCGGTTGACCATCTATTTGAGGATGAAAATAGGTGCTTAACTTCATGTAAACTTAAACCTCTTCGAAAAGACCTCCAAAACCTAGATGTGAATTGAGCACCCCTATACGATATGACGGACAAAGGAGAACCATGAAGACCCACAATCTTGTCAATATAGATTCTTGTGCATTCTTCCGCCGAATAAGTGGACTTTACGGGGATAAAATGAATGGATTTGGTCAATTTATCTCCAATGTACATTCATATTGCTTTCAAGTTCGAGGCAACCCAACTACGAAAAACATGTTAACATCTTCAACTTCCAAGTAGGAACTTTGATTTCTTGTCGTAAACCACTCGGATTTTGGTGCTCGACTTTCAATTGTTGGCAATTTGGACACTTTGTAACAAATTCTACAATGTCCCTTTTTAAGACATCCCAAAAAAACACTGCCCTAAAATCGTGATACACCTTAGTAAAACATGGATGAATAGAGTAACAGACTCCATAAGCTTCCTCAAGAATCAAATTTCTTAAATCATCGATTTTAGGCACAAACAATCTCCCTAGGAACCTAAGAACAACATTCCCTCTTGGAAAAATGACTCATTTATCTTTCCAACAACTTATTCTTTCAACTTCATCAATAATGGATAAAGGTGTTGCTTAGAATTCACTTCAATCAAAAAAGACGACTCGGAATTATGAAGTAGCACAACACACCATTAGGAGAACCTTCAATTCGAACTCCTAGAAAAGCCAAGCTATGAAAATTCTTCAACAGGTTTCTCTTGGTTTCTTACATATGGGACACTTCCCATTGACAATAAACATAGAGCATCTTCTACGACATTAGCCTTGCCGGGGTGATAGCGAACACTAATGTAATAGTCTTTCAAAAACTCTAACCATCTCCTTTGCCGGAGATTAAACAACTTTTGAGTGAATACATATTGAAGACTTTTATGGTCCGTATGCACATCAATATGAACCACATAGAGATAATGCCTCCATGTTTTCAAGGCTAATACAACCGCCGCTAATTGAAGGTCATAACTTGGATAATACTTGTCACGAACATTGAGTTTCCTAGAACCATAGGCTATAACTTTGCCATGTTGCGTAAGAACACACCCCAACGCGACTCAGGATGCATAACAATATACAACAAAAACCTTAGTACCCTACGGTAGAGTTAATACCGGAGAGTAAGTAATCATAATTTTCAATATTTGGAATCTCTTTTCACATGCTTTCGACCACTCAAATTTCACATTCTTTTGTGTCATTGTTTTAAAAAGAGAATCAAGAGAAGAAAACACGTCGACAAACCTTTTATAATAACCTGCTAGACCTAAGAAACTCTTAATATACATAGGATCTAAAGTTCTAGGACAATTATTAAATTGAAAAAATAATAGATTAATTCAATTTAAGATCACAACCTAGGGTTAAGGGGAAAAAGTCATCTTTCACAAACTAGGTAAATTCATCAAGTAATAGTATAATTGAATCATAAAACATGTTTATAAACTCCTAATAAACAAAAGGAATTATAAACAAAGCAATTTATAAGATCATTTTTGTATTGGAAGGAAACTTACATGAAACTCAATGTTTTGAAATAAATTTTGGAAGAACCCTTTGGGAAAGGAATCCCAATGGTGAAACGTTCCCATACCTTTTAAATTGATGAAGATTTATGGAGAAAATTTGAAGTTTTATTCCCTATATTCATCCTTGACTTGGTATTTGATGGAATTTCTATGGGAGAAAGAAAGAAGAGAGAAGGAAGAACAATTTGTGTATTGGGAATTATGTGAGTTAGGTTAGTTTAATTAGGTAAGGGTCTTTATATGAGTCATTAACTAATTTAATTAGACCTACCTTAACCCCTAAATAATTAACTAAGCACCAATTTAATTTAATTTAACCAACTAAAATGTCGCAGCAAAAAAATGTCCTAACCTACGAGACCTCGACCTACGGGTCGTTGGTCAGTCGACAGCCAAGCCCCCCTTGTGCTGCTCATCCGTCATTTACGAATGAGACTTGACCAAATGACTTCCCATGAAATTTTATAAGTTTCCATCTACGGCGTCCATCGACACCCCATTGATTGGACCACGCCTCGTGGTTTTCCCCTCGTCGATGGCTATGGTCTTAGACAACTTTTAGACATTCTTGACGGGTCCTCCTCAGGGGACCTTGATTGGTCCTTGGGGAGTCGTACCGAAACATTTCGATTTTAAAAAAGCTGTAACACGTATTATACCCCTTAATACAAAATTCCATCAAATTCCGACTCCTAAAAACAAGTCAAATATGCTAAGTCACACAAGCACCTCTTGAACTAGTTTCCAGACGTCATTGACGTTCTTTAACGTTTTGATTCGAAAACATTCTAAATGACTTGTATTCATTATTTTTGACCTCAAAAAAGTGACCGAACCCTTATAAACTAATTTTAGGCCCTAGATTACATATTAGATTTCTGCAGTGTTAGAATGTTGATGATAACCCAATTTGAGGTCTATTTTTGAGAAACGACTAGAAGCCTAAATTTAGTTAGACAAGTCAACAATACTTGTGATGGGATCTTAATATTTTTTATTACCTTGTTCAACTGCCTATAGTCAATGCACAATCTGAGATAACCATCTTTCTTCTTCAAGAACTTTAGTTGTATACCCCATGGAAAAATACTAGGTCTGATGAAGCTCTTATCTAGAAGGTCTTTATATTATTTATCATAGATAGAGCCACTCATTAATGAGGAATAGATAGAAGCTAGGTATTTAAAAGTAGATCAAATCCAACGTCAATTTCCCTCTCAGATGAAACTCCACCAAGATCTTCTGGAATAATTTTTGGGAAATCGTTCACTCCAAGAATTAACTCAACATTTGGGTTATTAGAGCTTGAATCCTTAAACCCAAGGTAGATGATAGAAATACCCTTAGAGATAAATTACAAGTATTAATAGAAAAAAAATAGTATCGAATACAAACATACTAAATATAAGGGGTGACACAAGCGTCAATTAACAATGGGGATTTAGCAATCTATACTTTATAGCTAAATACAGTAAAAATAATGAGAGAGACTAATTGGAGAACGGATTCTTGAGATGTTATATGAATATAGGATAGACTAAACTATTGGACCCAAGCTTTGTACAATTAATTTGTTGAAAATTTGTGACTAGGATAAAATAAAGTTTGGTATATTCTCTCACGAGGAACTTACCCCGAATCAAATGGGTTCTTTTCATACACCCATTTGTCGCATTAAGCACATCTTTCGCCTTAACCAACTCACTCTCTAGATATATGGTGAAAAAGTACATGGATTCAATTTCTCAAGTTGAAACTCATGTCAAACTACTACCATCGACAATAAACTAAGTATTCTTGTTTTTACGACCTCTCTCCAGCATGCCAAAAACATAGAGGTGAAATTGTATTTTAACCTACAAAAACCTTAACTTCGCACACAACTATAAAGCAAAATGATAGTTAAACAACATATACATCATCGACAAGCAAAACCCAACTAATAATCTATCCCATATTCACAAAATTATACCCCATGACTAGGGATTTTAGATAGAATTAAAAAAAAGCAAGGAAAATATGCAAAAAAGAGTTGCATTCACATGACTATATGTAGTTTAGTCTTGATAAAAATAAAAAAGTGAAGAATCTGAGAGACCCAAGCCCATATTCTTAGTCATGATAGCCTTTGAATCTTCAACTTTGTCAAAACGCTCTTCAAACAATGCACTCAAAACCATAAAAAAATTTAAAACTAAATATCCTCTAATAATTTGATCCAATCATAAGAATTTTACTGCTAAGTTAAAAATCCTAATTAGTATATATATAGTTTTCAAATAAATTTACTATAAAGGATCACACGGCAGAGTTAGTCGGCATAGCTGATAAACTAGTGATTCGTCCTTTTGTGGCTTTATTGTTGTCCTATGCCGACCTATAACACATTTGTCGTTTAAATCATTGTGCGACACGTAGTACTTCACGGAATTGCTATAAGACACTTTGAATGATATTTTTCTTTGCTAATTTGATTCTTTGCTTCAAATATCTTCTTAATAGAACAAAATGTGAGGTTGGGATCTTTTGGCAACACGCAAATGGGTTCGGTGATCCTCAAATCTTCATTTATTCATTATTTCTCTTGATTTTGTTCCTTTTCTTCTATATAGTGTGCATGCCTTGTTTCAAATTTCAAAAGGCCTGAAACTCAATGTTTTAATTCATTTAAGACAAAACGTTCATTTCAAGATACTAAACATATCAAAACAGATCCCTTAAATTAGTCAAAATTCTGGACTCATCATCACCCCAACTTAAACTTTTGCTTCTCCTTAAGTAAAAATTAAGTTCAGTAGTTGAAAAAGGATATCCCAAACAATGCAACACAAGTATCAATAATGAGTTAACGTAAAACTCAACTTACTCACGCAATGATCAAATGTGCATTCAAAGAATAATGTTGTGACACATCATTACCAAAGATTTTCCAGCTCACAATAGTTGCTTCAAATACAAGTTCAGTCTTAACCAAAGTGACCAAATGAACTCACATTGAGAGTTATTCTATATTCACACCCTATGGTACACAATTTAAAGCTTTAGAATCAATTTCACTGCTCACACCCACAAAGATTAACATAATGCATGAATTAACCTATAGGTTTGCCCTTATTTTCCAATCAACTTTTGTTTCAGCTCAATCAAGATCAAAATATACATTTAGGCTTGTAAATGCTTTGAATTCACAAGTATGGTCATTTAGGCTTACTAAATTTTATCCACATGAGATATGGTGCTCATAGCACATCATATTTCCTTCCTTACTCATTTTCTTTTATGCTCCTTCGTCATCCACTCATTCACTTTCCATGGTTGTTCGGAAAACCCCATTTCTCTTTCTATTTACAAAATATTATTCCAAGACATTCTCTATTTCAATTTTTCTATTTATCTCTCTTTTTTATATGGAGAGGTTTCGTTTTTCTCAACACCATGGGTTAATTGAGACTATTTTTGCATTCTTGGACAAAAGACATTAGTTGTCTATTCAATCAACGACAAATAAAAAGGACTATGGCTAAAGGATTAAGAAAGGTAATATTTTCTACATGTTTCATCAAACGAAAGGTCAGGTTAAAGGGGTATTCCAACACCATTCCCACACTCACAAGATAAGCAAAAAAATAGGTTTATGTCAAATTGGTTCACCCTCTTACAATGGTTCCTAAGACCAAAACATGAATTCACATCACGTAGTCGATCTGACTAACGGGGAAAATTCTAGGTATCACCATCAATGGTTCACAGTAAGGTCAGCACACAAGTCATTTGCAATAAAGTAGAACGATACTCTATACTTTTGCTGGGGTACAATGCTAACTGCAATAAACTCAATTTAGAAATTGGCTAATCACAACGAGATTCAACGAGTTCGCATATTGTCTATGCAAATTCATTTGGCCTCGTTGTAGCCGTACATTAGTGTTTGTTCGATTGTAAAAATATGTAAGTCATCAATATTGATAAAATCGGGACTCAAATTTTCCTAATGACATCCAAAATCAAGTACATGAAAGAGGTGGTAGAAAGAATTTTTTTTCAAACGGGTCAAAGTAGTTGCAATTTAAAAAAAAAAGTGGATCTATAATATCAAACATCTGAAAAAATCAATATAAAACACAATTTAATGCATAACAACCAAAATATATATAGAAAACACTAGTTATATATCATTAAACAAAAGGTGATCCTCAATCAAGAACGAATGAAAAGCAATTTGCCGTCAAATGAAAATAATACAATTATCCAGAATGTAAGCCAAAGAAAGACAGAGAGCGAGGTAAGGAAATAATATGTCTATGTAGTGTATCCATCAATTGTCACTTCAGTGCCATGTGTAGTGCTCTAAAATGGGCATCGGTGCCTAGAGTAATCTCAAAAGAGACTTCTCTAGTAGTGATAGCAATAGGTGCCTTTGCTAGGGAAAGACTACACCACAATGTATATCATTACTTCCTCAGTCGTTGTCAGATCCTTATCCATAGCTTCCTCGGTTTCCTCAAACATCTCTTCATCAATTTCTGCTTCTAAGTCTGGTTCTACTGCCTTCTTTTATCTATCCTTATGTTTGGTGGTAGTCTAAGGCATTTTGGGCACATGTAAAATCTCCACTGTTCCAAAGACAATGTATATATTGGTGGACATCAAATAGTCCACATATTTTCTTATCTCTTTAATCGAAACTTTTTAAGACATCACCTCCTTTATGGCCTCTTTATTGTGCTCACACACCTCTATATTGACTGCTAGGGTGTTAATGGTAATGCTTGAAGGTTTCACTGCATCAACTTAGGTAGTCTGAATCATGCCTATGATAGAAGACTCTAGACTAGCAGTCCGATGATCAACAAAAGTAGACATTTATTCCATCCCAAGAAGGGAAGCAAGGGTGAGTTGCGACTAGTACATATTAGCAACAATATAGGTCGGGGAGACGGTGAAAGAGTAGATCAAATTGGAACGTCAGCACTAGTGCCAGTTAATATAGATGTACCTAAAGGCCTTGGGCCAGAGTGTGAAAACATGTCTATACAAGTATGGATCTAGTGTCTACAACTTCTTATTTCCTCTTCTCTTCCTGATCATTTAGATATTCCTCTTAAATATTCTAGATATCGGTGGAGGAGGTGGGAATAATATCCATATAATTCTTTGCATCTCTAGGTACCCCAGCTTTTTTGAATAGCTAAGTGATCAATACCAACAAACAGAAAGAGTTTCGTCTGTACTTAGCATGCGAATGGATCTCTAAAAAAATATCATCCCAAAATTAATGCTAGTTTTCTCAATGATGCACCCTAGACAAGTTGATGTAGAAAGGAAAAGGATCGATTCATGGGTATGATTGTGTGGTTAATAAACCATAAGGAGTATGTGGAAGATACGTTAAGATATTTGTTTTCAATTAGAGCTCCATCATTTAACCACTTCAGATTATAATCTTAGATTAGCGGGGCTAAAAAACATGTCATAATATGCAGTTCTCTATTTTGATCACGGTCTGGCAGTGATCTATGATCGTAGTGTTCCTGCCCAAGACTTTGTTGATAGCAACACTGTCACAATCTACCTTATTTCCTCTGACAATAATATAGTCAATAGCTTTAAAAGATGCTAGTAGCCTCTTCCTGTGAGGTACCAATGCACTATAAAACTCTTTTATCTAGTTTGGAACATACAAACCACGGGGTTTAATGAAGATTTTGAACTTGTTGTGTTTCGAGAAAATCATTATCTCTATGCACATATTAATAACCCTATATATATGGACTTATAATCTTCCTCAAGTATTGGTTTTAGACCGTCAGCCTTTGATATAATATTTTACTTTGTTGGAGGACCTCTCTACTGGAGGTGACAACACTATTGGCTTCCCTTGCTAGAAGACTAGTAGTGGTAGGTTGAGAATTATTTATAATGGATAGATCATTTAGCTTTTTAGTTTTCCGCTCAGCACTGTGTGCTATTGAGAGATCATCCCCATGAAAACTTAAAATGTCATTTTAAGTTTTGTAAGGGTCATTTTTGTGTAATCCATCAATGCTTATGCTTGCGTCTCAGAAGTCAAGGGTCTTTTAATTGCCTATACCTTTCCCATCAATTTTTGAAAGGTTGACAACTCTTCTTCTCGATGAAACAACATTCTCATTTATTATAATCCATCTTGTTTTCCACTGGGGTGACGATCTTCTTCCTGAAAATTTAGATATAGCCATATATTAAATTTATATGGAGAAATTAGGATAAAATCAATAAAACACTCCGAAAATCTATTACAAACTCACTCCTCGATAGTCTTTTGCGAGCTATATTGGACTCACCAAAGGGAGTATCTTAAAATATAGCTAGTCTATGATGGAAGGACTTTTCGATGAATAAATGATGAATTAGGTATGGTTCACCGAAAGTTATAGTTCACAAAGGGTGATGAGTGTATTATTGTTGAGTAGCAGAGTACTTTGGGTGACTAAAGGATTGTCAGCAAAAGTTATACAAACTAATAACAGATGGAGTATGAAATTAAAGGTAATATATGATTACTAGGGGAATTGCCGAGTAGTTGGTGAGATTGATCTTGATCGCCTAGTGGCTGAACTTTCCTATCTCAAACGTGTATTCTCGATTTAAAACTAGCAACACCTCAAAACAATATAAAAGCATTAAATAGTAATATTATGGTTAGGCACATAGCACCCATCACCAGAAAATACACAGAGTTCTCATGTTTTAGCAAGACTTTGCCATTAGACGACAATTTAACTTAAGTAAGGCGTCACCCACTCTATCCTAACAAATATATGTCATTTATCACAAACATGAGCTACTTCGACTTCACCTGATCCATTTTACTAACAAAAAGATAACACAATAAAATTTAATTCCCTTAATCACGCATAATGAGCATTTGATAATCAAAGCAATGTAGAAGAGATTTTCCACTTAACATCGGCATTAAGACAATATATTACTAAAACACTTCAACATACTAAAATTATAGCAAACGAATACACAAATTTTTAATCTAAGTTCTAGATTTAAAAACCAACCATATATGCCGATAAAAATGCGATTGAAAAGCTAGAAGGTAATGTAATCAAACTCCGAGCACAAATCAACTACCAAAATACTTATAGAATGCAAAAATAAGGACATATACTACCTTTGTGTGAGTTTGTGAAGTTGAATTGTGAGGAAAATAAAAGAATATCAAATTCTAAGTCTTTTGACAATTAGAAATCGTCGTGTTTGCATACATTTTGAGATTGTAGTCTATGTCGCTAAATGTTTCAGTGATTTATAGATATATCACTTACCTTACTATGTTTTACAAGACCTTATTTGGTGTTGATGTCTAAATGGAGGACAATAGGAAGATGGCAAATCATCTCAGCGATTCGCAAACTGGATTTCTAACTCCCTAACATGCACTTTCAACACTTCTCCCAGTTTAACATATATAATCAACAAACAATTTTTCTATCATATTAATTGAAAGAGATAACGGGTTGGGTTGACTCTCAAGGAGTGCCTTATTTATAATCGGGGTACAACTTTCCTTTTTGAATCTTTATATCTGGGGTTGAGATGTGACATCATGTGACCCAATTATATCTCTAGAATGAGTGAGAGTGTCTCAGCTTGTTTTCCACCCTTATGAGGCGAGGTATCCCGCTATTTATCTTTATTTGTTGTTCCAAAATCCATGATTTTTCTGGTCACTAGATCTAGCTAGATCAACAGTGTGGAAAAAATGTGATTCTTCTAATTCTCATCATTATGTCTAGCCAGATTATCGATGCGCAGGGTTGCTATAACATAGGGAAGTAGTGAAATATCTCATGGGAATAGTTGGTGAGTCATTCTTGTTTTCCAGACCGAGACTTCTATAGAAGTATTCCAATAGCACACTTTTAACATTCCATGAGTTTGATGGTGAATACAAATTTCTTTAAAACGATATACCCAATAGTTTAGTCTATCAAATATTCATATGTCATCGCAAAATATTCGCCTCCCATTAGTCTATCTTATTATTTTTACTTTTGTTAGCAATAAATTTAGATTTCTAAATCCCCCATTCTTAATTGAATCTTGAGATACTCCTTAGATTTAATTTACTCTAGCAAGTTGAGTGTGTGAAAAAGGACTAAGGTTCACTCTCCTTAAACTAATTTGTATTGTTTTTATGACCTCTCTCTCAAGAATGATGAAAACACAGAGCTGAAATTATATTTTAAACTTCAAACCCAACAATTTCATACAAAACTACTAAGAGAATGTCACGATTGGAATCTATACCCTAGACGAGACCGGCGTCGTTGATCTCTCAGAGGTCAGAATCAAGCCTACTTACGTCATTCTTACTTTACATAGGTTAATTTTACCAGAAAATTTTAAACTTTTTGTTTCATAACATATTTATAAAAACATTTTCATTAATACGTAATTGTTCACCATCAATCATCTAAATTTAAGATATAAGCAATTGAAAGAAATAGTTCAATTCTTATTAAGTGTATAATTGCCACAATGGCACCAATACAAAGTCTGAATAAAAAAAACAAGAAATAAACTCTAGTGGAACATGCTCCACCATCTCACCTCTAAAACTAATCTAGAATATAAAACAACAACATTCGCAAAAGCATGAGTACCTACCAATTCTGGATGACTACAGCGATGATCCTGTATCTCTATCGTCCACTTGTTCATGCATCTAAAATAGTAGAGTTTGCATAGGGTTAGTACACACTTGTACTAAGTATTGGTATATTCAAGCACACACCAGGGATATGCATGAGGAAGAATATCTCTTTGCTAACAACATAATTTTTGGAAGTCAAGTCAGTGGACTTGCCAAATTTAGACTAGGAAAGTTCCAAAATTTGGATCAGGAATGTCAATGAGCTCCCCAAATTTTGATTAGGAAAGTCAGTGACCTTTCCAGATTTGGAATAGGAAAGTTATGACATGAGAATATGTCACGACCCAAATCCGGGCCGCGACTGGCACCCACACTTACCCTCCTATGTGAGCGAACCAACCAATCTAAACCTTAACATTTCAATGTAATATCAACATAAAGTAACGCGCAAGATTTAAACTCATTAATAAAATCAATTCAATAACTTCTAAAATCCAACATCTATTATTTCCCAAAATCTGGAAGTCATCACCACAAGAACATCTATAATCAAATGACTAAACTAAGAGTATTCTAAAAGCTAAAACAAGTAAAAGCTAGTCCATGCCGGAACATCAAGGCATCAAGACGTGAAGAGGAAGTTGCAGTCCAAGCTAGAAGCATTAGCTCACCCTGATATCCGGAGTAATGAAGACTGGCTAGAGTTACTGTTGAGTCGAAGATGATGGCACGTTTGCCGCACTCCACAAATAAACAAGAATAAAACGTAAAAGTAGGGGTCAGTACAAAACACGGGTACTGAGTAGATATCATCGGCCAACTCAAAATAGAAAACAATATATACCAAGTAATATCATAAAATCAACTATAATACTCAACATGTAGCAACAACAAGCACTATATCATTAACAATTACCGTCAAGTTCACACATGAGGACTCAAGCCTCAATACCATACTCATTTGGGAATCATGTTCATTAGATTGAGTGTATTAACATCTTTCAAGATTCATTATCTTTATTTCTCTTGTGTCGGTACGTGACACTCCGCTCCCTCATATTCATTAATCCTCTTGTGTCGGTACGTGACACTCCGATCCCCTAAATCTACGTGTCGGTTCGTGACATCCGATCCCCTAAATCTACGTGTCGGTTCGTGACACCCGATCCCCTAAATCTACGTGTCGGTTCGTGACACCCGATCCCCTAAATCTACGTGTCGGTTCGTGACACCCGATCCCCTAAATCTACGTATCGGTTCGTGACACCCGATCCCCTAAATCTATGTGTCGGTTCGTGACACTCGATCCCCTAAATCTACGTGTCGGTTCATGACACCCGATCCCCTAATTCTACGTGTCGGTTCGTGACACCCGATCCCCTAATTTCATTCTATCGATTCATCAAGCCTTCTCCCTTACCAAGGTATCATCAATCTCATTACTTTAGTTCATCAAGCCTTCTTTCATACCAAGGCATCATCAATAACAAGAGATTAGGTTTTTATCAAGATTTGGGATTCAATAGCTTCATCATGCTTAATTCATCACAATCATATAATCACATTCATGCATGCATACAATTAAGCACATAGAAGGGTTTACAATACTACCCAATACATATCATTCTCTATTAAGAGTTTACTATGAAAACATGAAAACCATAACCTACCTCCACCGAAGAATTGCGATCAACAAGCTATCTTCTCAGAATCCTTGCTATCCTCTTCTTTTCTCTCTCTCTCTACTCGTTCTCTTTCTTTTTCTGTCTCTCTTTGTTCTTTCTTATTTTTCTTATTCAAACCCTCTTTCTTTTACCCTAATTAACATATAATTAAGAATAAAAGATGGAAATAATAAACCACTAATTAACTTAAGGTTACCTCTTTTAACCCCCAAGTAATTAGACTTATTAACATTAACCCACTAACTTTATAATTAAAGCAGGAATAGTCAAAAACGTCCCTTAAAACGTATAAAGAAATCCAACCCAGCCTGGGATTGCGTAGCCCGTGACGGGCCGTCGTGCCTGCGACGGTCCGTCCTGCTGTCCGTCACATGCTACAGAAACTCGATTTTAAGTGAATGGCCTGTGACGGGCCGTCGAGCCTGCGACGGTCCATCCTGCCACTCCGTCACGAAGTTCAGAGAGTCGATTTTCAGTACCCAATTTCAGATTTTCTAAGTGTTTTGAAACGGGACCCTGCGACGGTCCGTCGTGGGGTCCGTCGCTTCTGCAAGTTTTTCCAGAATTGAAGTCTGCTACTCAAAACGACTAAACAGGTCGTTACAATAGATACCAATTTACCCATCGTTCGTCCCCGAACGATCAGAAGAAGGAATACAAGGGCGAAAAGAGTAACTGAATTTGTAAACAGGTGTGGGTATCTTTCTCGCATATCGACCTCCTTCTCCCAAGTTGCTTCTTCAACCGGCCGATTCTTCCATTGCACCTTGATGGATGCAATCTCCCTTGATCTCAACTTGCGAATTTCCCTATCTAGAATGGCAACAGGTTCCTCCTCATAAGACAAATTCTCGTCAAGCAAAACTGAATCCCAACGGATAATGTAGTTTCCATCCCCATGATATCTTTTCAACATAGACACATGGAATACCGGATGTACCCCGGACAGCCCTGGAGGCAAGGCTAACTCATAAGCCACCTCCCCTACTCGTTTAAGTACTTCGAAGGGACCAATATAGCTTGGGCTTAGTTTACCTCTTTTACCAAACCGCATCACCCCTTTCATTGGTGAAACTTTCAACAAGACTTGTTCACCCTCCATGAACTCTTAGTCTCTAACCTTTCGATCTGCATATTCCTTTTGTCTACTTTGCGCCGCTAGATGCTTTTCTTGAATAGACTTCACTTTCTCTATCGAATCCCTCAAAAGGTCAGTACCCCAAGGTCTAACCTCGAATACATCAAACCAACCAATGGGAGACCTACATCTCCTCCCATACAATGCTTCAAATGGGGCCATATCAATACTTGAGCGATAGATATTATTGTATGAAAACTCCGCTAAGGGCAAAAAGCTATCCCAATGGCCACCAAACTCTATCACACATGCACGAAGCATATCCTCCAACACTTGAATCGTTCGCTCAGACTGACCATCGGTCTGAGGATGGAACGCAGTACTAAGGTCCAACCTAGTACCCAATTCTGCATGCAATGTTTTCCAAAACTTAGAAGTAAACTGCATACCTCTATCTGATATAATGGAGAGTGGAACCCCATGCAATCGCACCACTTCCGAGATGTAAAGTTTTGCTAACTTCTCTGCATTGTAAGTCACCTTGACCGGAATAAAGTGAGCAGACTTAGTTAATCGGTCCACAATTACCCATATAGAGTCAATCTTTCCCAATGTCTTTGGAAGACCAACCACGAAATCCATTGCAATTCTCTCCCACTTCCATTCAGGAATGGGCATTCTCTAAAGTGTTCCTCCGGGCCTCTGGTGTTTATACTTTACTTGATGACAGTTTGGACATTTGGCAATAAAATCAACAATATCACGTTTCATTCTACTCCACCAAAAGTGTTGCTTTAGGTCACGATACATCTTGGTTGCACCCGGATGTATCGAATATCTTGAACTATGAGCCTCTGTCAGAATAGTGTTGATCAAATAATCGACGCGGGGTACACATACCCTTCCCTTGATTCTCAAAACCCCTTCCTCATCGATTTGTGCTTCCTTAGCCTCTCTTCGCAATACCTTATCTTAGATTCTTCTTAGTTTCTCATCATCAAACTGTTTTCCCTTAATCTTGTCAAGAAAAGAAGATCTTGCCTCCACACAAGCCAACAATCCTCCCTTCTCATTTACTTCTAATCTCATCAAGTCATTAGCTAGAGTCTGAACCTCTCTAGCCAATGAGCGTCTAGAAGCTTGCAAGTGAGCTAGACTTCCCATGCTTCCCGCTTTTCTACATAAAGCATCTGCCACAACATTCGCTTTTCCCGGATGATACAAGATAGTGATATCGTAGTCCTTTAGTAACTCCATCCATCTCCTCTGTCTTAAGTTCAAATCTTTCAGAGTAAAGACATACTGAAGGCTACGATGATCCGTGTAGACCTCACACTTAACCCCATATAAATAGTGTCTCCATTGCTTCAATGCAAACACTACCGCAGCCAATTCCAAATCGTGGGTCGGATAGTTACGTTCATGCACCTTTAATTGCCTTGAAGCATAAGCAATTACACTCTTCTCTTGCATTAGCACTGCACCCAACCCAGAATAGAATGCATCACAATAAACAATGAAGTTCTTACCCTCTACTGGCAAGGTGAGAATTGGTGCGGTAGTCAACAGGGTCTTGAGCTTCTGAAAGCTTTCCTCACACTCATCTGACCATACAAAAGGAACATTCTGCTTAGTCAAGTTCGTCAATTGGGAAGCAATAGAAGAGAATCCCTTGACAAATCGGCGGTAGTAGCTATCTAGCCCAACAAAGCTCCTTATTTCTGACACATTAGTAGGTCTCACCCAATTCTTTACTGTCTCAATCTTAGAAGGATCCACCATCACTCCATCCTTAGAAACCACGTGCCCCAAGAAGGACACTGCATCTAGCCAAAACTCACACTTAGAGAACTTGGCATAAAGCTTTTTCTCCCTCAACATTTCCAATACCATTCTCAAATGCTCTTCATGTTCCTTCTTACTCTTTGAGTATACCAATATATCATCAATAAATACGATCACAAATAGATCCAGAGATGGCTTAAAAATCCCGTTCATCAAGCTCATGAACGCAGCAGGGACATTCGTAAGACCAAAAGACATCACTACAAATTCGTAATGCCCATACCTCGTTCGAAAAGCAGTCTTTGGCACATCCGTTGCCCGTATTTTCAATTGATGATAACCGGATCTCAAGTCAATCTTAGAGAAGACACAAGCACCTTGTAACTGATCGAACAAGTCATCAATGCGAGGAAGAGGATACTTGTTCTTAATAGTTACCTTGTTCAATTGCCGGTAGTCTATGCACATCCGAAAACTCCCATCCTTCTTCTTTACAAACAAAACCAGAGCACCCCAAGGAGATGCACTAGGTCTAATGAAGCCTTTGCTCAACAACTCTTGAAGTTGGGCTTTTAACTCTCTTAACTCCGCGGGAGCCATTCTATAAGGGGGTATAGAAATGGGGCGAGTACCCGGTTCAAGATCAATACAGAAGTCAATGTCCCTATCTGGTGGCATACCAGGAAGATCTGCAGGGAACACATCCAGAAACTCACGGACCACCGAAACCAACTCAATCGAAGGCACTTGGGTAGTGTTATCCTTGAGATGTGCCAAGAAAGCTAAACACCCTTTACTAACCATTTTCATAGCACGAAGAAAGGAGATGATACGCACCGGATTGGAAATGTAGTCACCCTCCCACACTAACGGATCTGTCCCAGGCTTGGCTAACGTCACCGTTTTAGCATTACAATCCAAGATCGCAAATTGCGGAGAAAGCTAAGTCATACCCAGAATTACATCAAAATCAACCATTTCTAAGATAACCAAAACTACATAAGTGTTGCTCCCCACAAAGTTCACCAAACAAGACCTATATACCTTTTCAACTACCACAGACTCACCCACCGGAGTAGAAACACGAATAGGCATATCAAGTAATTCACAATGTAAATTTAGACCATTAGCAAATGAGGAAGATACATAAGAAAATGTGGATCCAGGATCAAACAATACAGAAGCCATGCAATCACAAATCAGAAGATTACCTGTGATGACAGCATCAGATGTCTCCGCCTCCGATCTCCCAGGGAATGCGTAACAATGGGCCTTATCGTTTGTCTGTCCGTTGCCCCTACCATGTTGTGATGTAGTGGCTCCAGTTTGCCCATCACCCCGGCCGTTTTGGTGACTACCATTACCTCGACCACCACGTCCTCCAGAATGATGGCCTCTACCATGACCACCTCTACCTCTAGCCATTGGGGGTCTATAACTCTGTTTTGGACAATTCCTCCTAATATGTCCAGTCTCTCCACATCCATAACACTCTCTAGATTCAAGCATGGGTCTCTCATAGAAGTGTTGACCGGTCTGAGGTGGTCCCCCAACTACAGTCTGTAGTGAAGACTGAATGGGTCGAACTGAGTAACCTCCGGAACCCTGTCCTCTAGAGTAAGAACCATTAAACTCACCTCCCTTTCGAAATCTCTTTGATGTCGATGCCATGGTGAATTCATATTGCTTCACACCTTCCACCTCTACCACGAAATCTACCACTTCTTGGAAGGATTTTGCCGTAGCCGCTACCTGTAAGGCTGAAATCCGCAACTCTGACCTCAGTCCCTTCATAAAACGACGAATCCGCTCTTGTGGACTGAAACAAAGTTGGGTGGCATATCTGGATAGTGCACGAAACTTAGCCTCATATGCATTGACCGACATCCTACCTTACTCTAGGCTCAAGAACTCATCCTTTTTCCTATCCCTCAAAGTCCGGGGGATATACTTCTCCATAAACAAGCTAGAGAATGAGGCCCAAGTCATAGGTGGTGCCTCTGTTGGTTGACACTCAACATGTGACCGCCACCACATTTTGGCGTTCCCTTGAAACTGATAACTCACGAACTCAACACCAAACCGTTCTACTATACCCATCTTGTGTAGTAGCTCATGACAGCCAACCAGAAAATTGTAAGCATCCTCAGACTCAGCACCCTTGAAGACTGGAGGTTTCAATTTCAAGAACTTACTGAAAAGTTCATGCTGATCACTTGTCATTATAGGCCCTGTAGTCAGACGAGGAAATGTGCCTATTTCCAATGGAACATCCATGCGGGGAGCCATAGTAGCCGCACGTTGTACCTCCGGAGCCTGCGGTGTTGGTGCAGAAAACACTGGAGGTGTTTGACCTTGATCAGATAACCCACTAAGATAAGCAAGAACCTGATTGATCATGTCTGGGGTAGGTTGGGGAGGCAATCCCTCATTCTGTACTTGTTCAGTTTCCCCTTCCTCACCCTCTCTCACTACCTCTTCAGTCGGTGGAGGAGTCACTGCCCTAGTATCAGATGGGCTAGGTGCTCGTCCTTTTCCTCTAGAGGACGTCCTCCCACGACCTCTACCACGGCCTCTTGCCGTTACTCTTCCTCGAGCTACAGCCCCAGTGGCTGGCTTAGACGCTTCTTGTCTTGCCGATGTTGATGTTGGCGCAGTCGTTGCTCTAGTTCTAACCATCTGCGAAATAGAGTGAAGATGGTCAGATACCAATTTGTATCACCTAGATACCAATTGGATCCAAGTAATAGCATGAAAGAAAGAATGAAAGAATGGAATTTTCCTAAAGTCTTATAGCTTCTCAAAGAAAAGTAAAGGCGTCCCCCTACCGTTCCATAAGACTCTACTAGACTCGTTCTTGTGTGATGAGACCAACGAACCTAATGCTCTGATACCAAGTTTGTCACGACCCAAATCCGGGCCGCGACTGGCACCCACACTTACCCTCCTATGTGAGCGAACCAACCAATCTAAACCTTAACATTTCAATGTAATATCAACATAAAGTAACGCGGAAGACTTAAACTCATTAATAAAATCAATTCAATAACTTCTAAAATCCAACATCTATTATTTCCCAAAATCTGGAAGTCATCACCACAAGAACATCTATAATCAAATGACTAAACTAAGAGTATTCTAAAATCTATAACAAGTAAAAGCTAGTCCATGCCGGAACATCAAGGCATCAAGACGTGAAGAGGAAGTTCCAGTCCAAGCTAGAAGCATTAGCTCACCATGATATCCGGAGTAATGAAGACTGGCTAGAGTTACTGTTGAGTCGAAGATGACGGCACGTTTGCTGCACTCCACAAATAAACAAGAAGAAAACGTAAAAGTAGGGGTCAGTACAAAACACGGGTACTGAGTAGATATCATCGGCCAACTCAAAATAGAAAACAATATATACCAAGTAATATCATAAAATCAACTATAATACTCAACATGTAGCAACAACAAGCACTATATCATTAACAATTACCGTCAAGTTCACACATGAGGACTCAAGCCTCAATACCATACTCATTTGGGAATCATGTTCATTAGATTGAGTGTATTAACATCTTTCAAGATTCATTATCTTTATTTCTCTTGTGTCGGTACGTGACACTCCGCTCCCTCATATTCATTAATCCTCTTGTGTCGGTACGTGACACTCCGATCCCCTAAATCTACGTGTCGGTTCGTGACACCCGATCCCCTAAATCTACGTGTCGGTTCGTGACACCCAATCACCTAAATCTACGTGTCGGTTCGTGACACCCGATCCCCTAAATCTACGTGTCGGTTCGTGACACCCGATCCCCTAAATCTACGTGTCGGTTCGTGACACCCGATCCCCTAAATCTACATGTCGGTTCGTGACACCCGATCCCCTGATTCTACGTGTCGGTTCGTGACACCCGATCCCCTAATTTCATTCTATCAATTCATCAAGCCTTCTCCCTTACCAAGGCATCATCAATCTCATTACTTTAGTTCATCAAGCCTTCTTTCATACCAAGGCATCATCAATAACAAGAGATTAGGTTTTTATCAAGACTTGGGATTCAATAGCTTCATCATGCTTAATTCATCACAATCATATAATCACATTCATGCATGCATACAATTAAGCACATAGAAGAGTTTACAATACTACCCAATACATATCATTCTCTATTAAGAGTTTACTATGAAAACATGAAAACCATAACCTACCTCCATCGAAGAATTGCGATCAACAAGCTATCTTCTCAGAATCCTTGCTATCCTCTTCGTTTCTCTCTCTCTCTCTACTCGTTCTCTTTCTTTTTCTGTCTCTCTTTGTTCTTTCTTATTTTTCTTATTCAAACCCTCTTTCTTTTACCCTAATTAACATATAATTAAGAATAAAAGATGGCAATAATAACCCACTAATTAACTTAAGGTTACCTCTTTTAACCCCCAAGTAATTAGACTTATTAACATTAACCCACTAACTTTATAATTAAAGCAGGAATAGTCAAAAACGTCCCTTAAAACGTATAAAGAAATCCGACCCAGCCTGGGATTGCGTAGCCCGTGACGGGCCGTCGTGCCTGCGACGGTCCGTCCTGCTGTTCGTCACATGCTACAGAAACTCGATTTTAAGTGAATGGCCTGTGACGGGCCGTCGAGCCTGCGACGGTCTGTCCTGCCACTCTGTCACGAAGTTCAGAGAGTCGATTTTCAGTACCCAATTTCAAATTTTCTAAGTGTTTTGAAACAGGACACTGTGACGGTCCGTCGTGCCCATGACGGTCCATCGTGGTGTCCGTCGCTTCTGCCAGTTTTTCCAGAATTGAAGTTTGCTACTCAAAACGACTAAACAGGTCGTTACAGAATAACATATATAATCGTACGTTTCACATTTGCACACAACACATAAAATTTGAGCATCATGAAATCCAGTGTCATGAAACCCCACACCTAAAAGAGGTGGAATCACCGGACAAAGTGACTCAAAACATGCTAGCGTACGTGGGAACTGAACCCTGCTAGATCCCTATATTGGACGTTTAGGTTTTAATGCTAGGATATATAAAGAGACCCATACCCGGCATCCCGGACAGTCTCATCTCATCAGAGTTACGTGAACCTCCTCCCTTCCCGAAATAAGTCATCACCACTCATATCTAGTCTATCGGTGCTCACTATGAAGATCAATTTCATTAAACTAATACATCACGGAAGCTGGCTTCTAGTATGAGGACATCATACCTCATTAGATGATTTGTCATCTCTTTATTTGTATTTAGTGTGTTTAGCTCAATATCTCCATTTGAGTGTTCGTAGAGATTGGTCTCTTCATTAACATACATTAGCCTTATATCATGTTGTCACCACATTCATTAACATTAGCACATTTGCTCTTCATAATTACTCATCCTTGTTTAAACGAATGTCCATTTCATCATAAGTCCATGCACTTGACTATTGGTGTGTTTCACACTTCTACTTGACCCTTCTAGGGTTTCATCATTTCATCACATAATAATCATTTCATCGTATGCAAATGCACTTGTCCATTCAATGTGTTTTACACTTGTACTTAACCCTTCTAGGGGTACATTATTTTATTACATACATCTTAGGTTCACTCCTTTTAAACGTATGCTAGACTTATGATTCTATACACACAAGCCATGAGGCTTCATTCATAGTTGATTAAGTGATTTATATATTCCTAAGTTTATGTAGTACAACACTTATGTATCTTGTATATATACCATGATCTTGATTTTGATTTTAGTAGGTGGCGTTATTCTTGGATATTTTGTTCACGTATGACTTATGTATCAATACGGAAGTTTGGTCAAGGAAAAGAATCACTTGGATAACATTTATATTTTTCATTGATTTTATTTTTAATCACCATGCCATTGGGACTCTAGATTGAACCCCAACATTAACATTGTATCTTTACTTTTCTACTTGGTTTTCCACTTAATTTGGCCGAAGGGTTGTCGGTTCAAACTCCCACAACCCCTATTAATTTTTCATTAACAACTCATTTCCCTTTTTCGCCCAAACCAAGAGGTTGTAAGGTCAAACCCCCACACCACTTTCATTTTATTCTTTATTATTACTTTTTCGCTGGGCATTGGGAAGTTGTGGGTTCGAACCTCCACAACCTAATTATTTAAAATTTTAATAAAAACTTCCTAGGCTAGGAGTTCGGTAGTGAGGTTGTGAAATCGAGCCCCCACATCCTCACCTCATTTTTCTTTTTTAATTCGCCTTCTCCTTTGCATCCTTGAGGTCATGGGTTCGATACCCACACCTCACATTTTCCTTTATTTTTTCTCTTCTTTCACTCGCTGCCAGGAGGTGGTGGGTTCGATTGCCACGCCTCCCATTTATTTATTCAATTATTTGTTCTCTCCTTACCCAGCCAGTCGCCGAGTTCGATTCCTCGCAGCCCCATTTTCATTTTTTTTCGCGAATCACTTTAGCTACCCGAGTTCGATTACCCCCTTAACCCATTTTCCCCCCATTTACGTTTTTAGCATCCTTCATATGTGAGGTCTTGGCTTCAATACCATGTGACCTCACCTATTTAATTTTCATTTTAAAAACCCAGATACTTAGCCTTATTTTTAACCGAAACTTGAGTACTGCAAGCTTGAAGTATAATCCCAACTTTAGCGTCCTTTCATCACCTTCTAATGTTAGTTTCCTTGGGGCATTTAACAAAACATCTAGTGTTCTATTAGGTGTAGTTTGGTAGTTACATTAGTCAAGCATTTTCACTAAAAGTTAGTACACTCACACCCCATATAAACATCACATTTTGTACAACTTTAGCACATAAAAAAAGGATTAACATGCCATTACACATCTCCAAAATTTACTAACTTCAGTATCACATATTGCACACACACATCACTTTCTCACATGATTTCGAACAGCATAATTAATATTCACAAAATTTACAACATGAATACTTAAACATAAACATCACAAATATACGTTTCATCCCTACTTTGTACCATCAAACATACCCAACCTATGATTTAATGGGATCTAGTGACAGCGACATGCAACGGGGAAAAATCCTAGTTTTCGGAATAAATATCTTGAATCTTAAGGGGTCTATTGGGAAAATGACCAAGAGGGAAGAAACCCGTACCTTAGTTGATGTTCAAACGTTTCTCTTTGCCTTAACGTTTTTTTCTTACTTTATTTTTCTTAAAATTTCATGTGAGTTTTTCAAGTGTCAAGAACTCTTAATATAATTTCTGTTCATCTAGTTGTTTAGGCAGAGACAAATGTGAAAGATATGGTTAAACGTGAGAGAGAGATCATGAGAGAGTGATACATGTGAAGGTTTTTAGGCTTAGATAATGACATAGTCAATGTAGGACTCTCCTTAATACTTTAATTATTAATAATAAAAATGCAATTTTCCATTTTCTTAAATCAGCTAATAAATAATAATTAATTATATTAAGTTACCAATTTAAATAAAAACAATTTCGATCATTTCTTACACCTAGGTTCGAACCCAGGTGGAGCAAGACTTCACTTCAAGAGCTCAATTTTGGCTCTCTTTCCCAAAATTACCCCTCCATCTTATTAAATAATTAATTATTTATATATTTAGGATTATTACAGTATTACCCTTAGTCTGGTAAAATGCCATTTTACCTCTAGACCCTCCAAACATAAGATTTTCTCATTTTTATGTCTGGTAAAGACTCCTTCGATTAAATCTGCATTTTCGAGAGCCCTATATGGTTTGTTCCAACCTCTCCAAGATCAACTAACTCCCCAAGTTAGTTGAATTAGTCGTAGTAAGGGTTCTGAGGTCTGGTTCTACGCGTATCAATTCGTTCGAACCTTGGTCTAATCGCAAGCATTCTAAACATTAATTTATTCATTTTTAGGGTTGTTACAGATAAATCCCACGTAAAAAACAAATACATCATCAACATGCAATATCATAAAAATGATCTAACCCACATTTAAAAAATCACACTCCTAAGAATAGGGGTTTTAGATAGACATAAAGAAAAGAAAGAAAAGATACAAAATGAGTTTGCATTAAAAAGGGTATAAAGATTTTAGTCTTGATACAAGAAAAAAATGAAGAATCGTAGAGACCCAAGCCAAATTATTTGAGATGAAACCGTTTGAATTTTCAAAATTTTCAAAATTCTCTTTTAACTTGGAACTTAATAACTTAAAATTGTTTAAGACTCAAAAATGATCTAAATATTCCATACATTCATAAATACTTGATTACTAAGTAAAAAATACTAATGATTATTTAACCACTACAAAATATTATGCTACAAAGGACCACTTGGTGCAGTTAGTTGGGATCGCTGATGAACTCGACAATCCACGCTTTTGTAGCTTCATTGTCATCTTGTGCTGGCCTAAACCATCTTGACTTTTTGGATCATTGAGCGACATAGTACGTCCTCGCGCACTACTCGGTGACATGTCGAATGCTCATTTTCTCAGCCAATTTGACCTTATCCATTAGGTCACATCTCCTAGAACTAAAGGCGAGGATTGTTATTTTTTGTGACACGTCAAATAGGTTCGACGATTCTCAAATCTTCATTTTTTAATTTTTAGCTGTATTTTCCTTTTTCCTATATAGTGTCCATACCTTGTATCCGAATTCAAAATTCCAAAAACCAAGGTTTTATAAATTTTAAAGACAAAATATATATTTGAGGAAACTAAACCTATCAAAATAGATTCCTAAATGTGTCCATATCGTGGACTCATAAATTTTCCCTAATTTTAATTTCTTCATCCTACTGAGCATGAGTTATGGCCTATAGATATTAAATTCCTCAAGTAACATGACATTTCTACACACTGTTTTAAGAAGATCGGATACCCCATGCATGAATTAATTCATTTGAACGAATGAATTAGCAAAAATGTGATGGGAATATCTTGAGAGTTGGGTAAACTTGAGTCCATACTCTTGACCGTCATAGAATCCTCTCTTAAATTCATAAACTCTTAAGCTTAGGTAGACCCTTTCAAAAATGGTTTCACTAAAGCAATCGATGTTGTGGGTACTGCATCTGTACCCTTGTTCTCTTTTCATTGAGTGTACAAGATATAAGAAACATCCTTAAGCTTAGATTAACACAACTAGACGCGATCATTCCCAGTAACCTCAGTTAATACAAAGATCTTCTTGACCTCATCATGAAGTTTTTGGGATCTTCACAAGTCTGGGATCCTAAAAACTCAAGCAGGTTTATATTAATAAAATCACAAATTATAGTTGAAGCTAACCCAACTTTAGTATTCGATTGAATTTGAGCTTCCTGGTAATTCTTGTTGGTCACACTCCGAGCGAACGACTGGACATCATTCAGAAATTCAACATTTGAAACTTCGTAATCGCATAATGGAGGATATACGTTAGCATTCTTTTCATTTGCAATCCTAGTATAAGCTCTACAAGGAGTCATGATCTATTTCGTAGAACGTCGAGTAAGAAACAGGTAATTAGATAACACCTTATGCATGATAAGAGTAATAAGTAAATTATTGTTTTCCTAAGAATATTTGTAGCCTCCCTCTAATTATATGTGGTACACTTTATACCCATGAAAAATACTCTAGATAGTGCGATTTTGAAGACATCCTAGGATTTTTGAACCTAATATTATGATACCAAGTATGTCATACCTTAAGTCTATCCCCAGGACGTGCACACTTGACGTAGGATCACAAGTGACCCCAAGCTAACCCTTGCATATCATAAGCATACTTAAATAAGCTGAAGTGAGATAATTCTTAGCGATCCATAAAACATTATGTAAGCTGAAATAATGGGAACACCAACATACTAAATACACAATTTTTTAATGTAAGTTCAAGATTTAAAAACCAACCATATAAGCCGATAAAAATGCAATTGAAAAGCTAGAAGGTAATGTAATCCAACTCCTAGCAAAAATCAACTACCAAAATACTTATAAAATGCAAAAATAAGGACATATACTACCTTTGTGTGAGTTTGTGAAGTTGAATTTTGAGGAAAATAGAAGAATATCAAATTCTAAGACTTTTGACAATTGGAAATCGTCGTGTTCGCATACATTCTGTGATGGTAGTATATGTCGCTGAATGATTAAGTGATTCATAGATATATCACTTACCTTACTATGTTTTACAAGACCTTACTTGATGTTGATGTCTAAATGGAGGACAATAGGGAGATGGCAAATCATCTTCGCAATTCGCAAATAGGATTTCTAACTCCCTAACATGCACTTTCAACACTTCTCTCAGATTAACATATGTAATCAACAAACAATTATTCTATCATATTAATTGAAAGAGATGACGGGTTGGGTTGACTCCGAAGGAGTGCCTTATTTATAATCGGGGTACAACTTTCCTTTTTAATCTTTATATCTGGGGTAGAGATGTGACATCATGTCACCCAATTATATCTCTATTAGTTGTAATGATATTAATTGGGAAGAAATTATCTCATTTATCTTTGTGTCACTTTTTCTTATAGTATTAAACACCTTTTTATGACCCTCAACAATTTGGAGAATGAGTGAGAGTGTCTCAGCTGGTTTTCCACCCTTATGAGGTGAGGTATCCCGGTATTTATCTTTATTTGTTATTCCAAATTCCTTGATTTTTATGGTCACTATATCTAGCTAGATCAACAGTGTGGCAAAAATGTGATTCTTCTATGTCTCATCATTATGTCTAGCGAGATTATCGATGCGCTGGGTTGCTATATCATAGGGAAGTAGTGAAATATCTCATGGGAATAGTTGGTGAGTCATTCTTGTTTTCCAGACCAAGACTTCTATAGAAGTATTCCAATAGCACATTTTTTACATTCCATGAGTTTGATGGTGAATAAGAATATCTTTAAAACCATATACCCAAGAGTTTAGTCTATCAAGTATTCATATGTCATCGCAAGAAACTCGTCTCCCATTAGTCTATCTTATTATTTTTACTTTTGTTAGCAATAAATTTAGAATTCTAAATCCCCCATTCTTAATTGAATCTTGAGATACTCCTTAGATTTAATTTACTCTAGCAAGTTGAGTGTGTGAAAAAGGACTAAGGTTCACTCTCCCGAGCTAAACTTCAGGTGGACCTAATACCGCCGGCCATAAACTAATTTGTATTGTTTTTATGACCTCTCTCTCAAGAATGATGAAAACATAGAGCTGAAATTATATTTTCAACTTCAAACCCAATAATTTCATACAAAACTACTAAGAGAATGTCACGACTGGAATCTATACCCTAGACAAGACCAACATCGTTGATCTCTCAATGGTCGGAGAAAAGCCTACTTACGTCATTCTTACTTTACATAGATTAATTTTACCAGAAAATTTTAAACATTTTATTTCTTAACATATTTATAAAAACATTCTCATTAATACGTAACTGTACACCATTAATCATCCAAAATTAAGAGATAAGCAATTGAAAGAAATAATTCAATTCTTATTGAGTGTATAATTGCCAAAATGGCACCAATATAAAGTCTGAATAAAAAAAACAAGAAAGAAACTCTAGTGGAACATGCTCCACCATATAACCTCTAAAACTAATCTAGAATATAAAAAAACAGCATTCGCGAAAGCATGAGTACCTACCAATTCCAGATGACTGCAGCGATGATCCTGTATCTCTATTGTCCACTTGTTCATGCACCTACACTAGTAGATTTTGTATAGGGTTAGTACACACTTGTACTAAGTATGGGTATATTCAAGCACACAACAAGGATATGCATGAGAAAGAATATCTCTTTCCTAACAACATAATTTTTGAAAGTCAAATCAGTGGACTTGCCAAATTTAGATTAGGAAAGTTCCAAAATTTTGATCAGGAACGTCAATGAGCTCCCCAAATTTGGAGTAGGAATGTCAGTGGCCTTTCAAGATTTGGAATAGGAAAGTTATGACATGAGAATAACATATATAATCATACGTTTCACATTTTCACACACCATAAAATTTGAGCATCATGAAATCCTGTCTCATAAAACCCCACACCGAAAAGAGGTAAAATGACCGGACAAAGTGACCCAAAACATGCTAGCGTACGTGGGAACTGAACCCTGCTAGATCCCTATATTGGACGTTTAGGTTTTAATACTAGGATATATAAAGAGACCCATACTCGGCATGCCGGACAGTCTCATCTCATCAGAGTTACGTGAACCTCCTCCCTTCCCGAAATAAGTCATCACCACTCATATCTAGTCTATCGGTGCTTACTATGAAGTTCCATTTCATTTAACTAATACATCACAGAAGCTGGATTCTAGTATGAGGACATCATACCTCATTAGATGATTTTTCATCTCTTTATTTTTAGTTAGTGTGTTTTGCTCAATATCTCCATTAGAGTGTTCACATGACTTGGACTATGCCATTCACTTTAATTTGTTCACTCTAATAATTCTTGATGTTAATATAATTTGTTCTATGATTCAAAAATTATTAGATTCTTTTATTATGCGTTAAGTGATGATAAATATACTATTTCAACTCTTAATTCATGAATGTTTTACTTATTTTGCATGAAATGTTATTTTATTAAAATTTCCCTTTTTGCATTTTTTTTGCATATTCCATACATAGTACATTGTTTTGTACTAACCCATACTTTTCTATGCTGTATAAGTATAGGTTGAAGGCATTTGGAAGACTAGAGGGTGAAGCTTGGGAATGTTTTTCTCAAGGCAAAGTATGTCCTCATATATTTGAGGGCATATTCCTTTTCTTAGTTTCTTCATTTAAAAACTTATTATGTATTTTCTTTTAATGTAAAGGGTTGTGTATTTAAGATATTATGTTATGTCTTAAGTTGGCTTGTGACGGTGAGATTCTTTATTTATTTATGAAAGATTTCCTTTTATTAATTTATTTGTGTAAAGTTTTAATTCCGTATTACTTTTAATGTCTTATGTAATGAATGATAGTTAAGGTCTTGTACAAGACCCCAAAGGGTCTAGTACGCCCAATCATGATCTGAGGGTTCTTCCTAACTTCTTGGGGGTGATTTCGGGTCGTGAGATCAAAGCACCTCAAACATCATGTTATAACAACAAAGCATGTATAAGAGTTCATGACATTTCAACATATGCAAGACACCTAGTAATAACCATTAAAAAGCTTACGGGTGCAATGACCAAGTAAAGCCCCATGACCCCACTCAACCAAGTAAACCAACCAAAGGGTCACAAGTAATGTGTTACTTCATAAAACATAGAATCATGAGTATTAATCATCATACATAGATATATAGACAAATAATATGTTTATAAGTGAAACAAACATCATATAGGATCATCAACATACAAATTCGAGATATATATATCATATACTTTATAAGAATATAAGAACATTCACCTATGACTTAGTGCAATGTATAGGTAGAGTCCCATACCCGTACTTAGACTACATCAAACCTCTTAAGTCACCCTAGTTAGAGTTCACTTTATTTATTCATTTTACTTTCAAGAACAATTGCCTTAACCGACATAGAGCACATGAGATAAATGTGAAATCAAAATGTCATCAAACCCTACACCGAAGAAGGTGGATTACTTGCCAAGGTAGTACCAAAACATTAATGTAGAATTCCAGATGGATCTGCTAGATAGTATTCCTATGGGGGCAACATAGTTCAAGAACTAGGAGACATGCTTGAGAACCTCTTTATTCACCATTTCATTGCAATCTAAATCTCATGAGAACCATTGTAAACCTACCTTCACACATTTGAAGGGACACTCTCTAATAACTAGTTCACTCAGTGCTAATCTAAAGTCCCTTTCTGAAATGTCTTTAAGCCTTTATTAATTATAATAGCTTAGTATAGGTTATTGAGGAATAACCCCTTGTATATCATAATCATTATCTCATTTTGAATTGCATGAGAAATTCATTTCATAACAACCATCATATGTGATATTAACACATTTTCATCATCATGTCATTGTTAAACACATAAGTGATTCACAAGCAACCTTTTATCATTAAACCTTAATCATATTCTCACAATCCAATAATCAAGAAATTTCAATAACACTCATCATACAACCATCTATATAATCTTATCACAACCGAAAATTCAATTGAATGTAATCATTAAGCATAAGAAAACGCAATTGAAGTAAGGATTCAAGATTATAGGTCTTACCACTACACCTTCGCAAGCCTTCATCGTCATACAATCAAACTACCATATTAATCCAATAATACTCTTAACAACATAACAAAATAGTAATTAACACTAGAAAGAATCCAATTGAATCATCACTAACCAATTCAACATCAATTCATAACCTAGGGTTCGGGAAATAGGGACTATTCATGATCTCTTTCATAAAACTAGGTCTAAAATCAAGAACTACCCAAATTCACAAATATCCATCATAATTAATTCATTATAATCAAAATAAATCAAGAACAATACATTTTAGAAAATTAATTTTGGGTTAATAATGAAATCCTTCTTTTCTCAACTTTTTGGAAATAAATTTGAAAGAACCCTTTGGGAAAGAAGTCCCAAAGGTGAAAAGTTCCCATACCTTTATAATCCATAAAAATTGATGAAAATAAGCAGAAATCTTGAATCCCTAAACACTTTTACCTTGGTCTTCAATGGAGTCTTTTTTTGGCAAGCGACAAAGTAGAGAGAAGGAAGAGAATTTGAGTTTTGGGAATTGAAGGTGATGGGTTATTTTAATTAGGCTTAGGTCTTTATATAGTTTCTTAATTATGTTAATTATAACTAACTAAAACCTTAATTAATAAACTAACCTAATAATTTATAAAATGACCCTACTTAATGCCTACGAGACCTCGACCGACGGTGAGTAGGTAAGTCAACGGAATCCATACCCCCCTTCCTGTACTGCACGTCTGTTGATAAGTTCAGAGAGTTTGTTTTTTTCATTTTAAGAAAATGGCAAAGTATGGTATGAAAGAGCAATCGATGACCCGTCAACAAGGCGGCGCACCGTCGTTTGACTCGTCAATTGCCACTGTCACTTGACAACTTTTTGGTTACTTTGGAAGGTTCCTCCTCAAGGACTATTAAGATGGTCCTTTGGGAGTCTTACCCAGAAATTTTTATAATAAACATATTATAACACATGTTTATCACCTTCATTCAAAATTTCATTGAATTCATACTTTTAAAACCACATGAAACATGCAAAGACACACTAAAATCTTTTTCCTTTATCACCTGATGTCATGGACATTTCTTAACGTTTTGACTCCACAACTTCCTCAATTTTTATATACATTAGATTTGGTGTTAAATTATTGTTTCAAGAAATGGATAATTATGCGTGTATCTATTATTAGGTCTTGGACTTTAAGAATATTACATTATCCCCCCTTAGGAACATTCGTCCCCAAATGACCCTAAATTTCTTTGAAAAGAAAGAATAGACTCCAGACTAGCAACCCAACCAAAAACATACAAAACAAACATGAGTTTTAACTCAAATAACATTTAGATATAGAAACTCAAATCATAATTTACCACATATGTGAGCTCAACATCACAACATGAATAATTTCCTTCTATATATCAACATGAGCTCAACATTATTATCAAGTAACTTATGCCAAAACTTCTTAAAACACATAAACATTCTCAATACTAATTCATGATTGTAACTGTACACCAAAAACACAAATAATTGAAAATCCAGCAAAAGAGCATTTTCCATAAAAACTCATTTTACACTATATCTTTTACCATAACTATGCATATTTTGAAAAACAAGTCAAATTCAAATGTACTTAGTATTTTTGTTCTTAATAGGAAAAACTAACCTTAGATAGGAAACAAATGAGGATAACAGGACTTCATGTCGGCATCGGCCTCCCGTGTTGCCCCTTGACTAGGTGGTTTCTACATAACACCTTTATGGAGGCCACCTCTATGTTCCTAAACTTCTTAACTTGTCTATCAAGGATCTCCACTAGAACCTCTTCATAAGAGAGGTCTTCGTCCACCCCAAACACATTAATAGAAAGTATGTACATAAGATCAACAATTCAATTCTTAAGCATAGAAACATGGAATACCGGATTAATCGAAGCTAGTTCACTAGGTAATATTAAATCATATGGAACGTCTCCGACACTTTCCAAGACCTCATAAGGACCAACATACCGGGACTTAACATCCTCTTTTTGCAAAAAATCTCATCATCCCTTTCATAGGTGAAATCTTCAAATACACCATATTACCTACTTCGAATTCAATATATCTTGTTCTATTATTGGCATAGGATTTTTGTATACTATAGGCTATGTTCAACCTATCCCTTATCACCTGAACCTTCTCTAAGGCATCATAGATTATATCGGGGAGGGAAGACTATCCAACCTCAAACCACCCTACTGGAGGCCTAAATCTCCTACAATATGGGTCTTTAGATGGAGCCATTGCAATACTCAAATGATAGCTATTACTATAGAAGAAATCAATAAATGACAATTAATCATCCCAATTCTCTTTGAAGTCTATCACACAAGCTTTTAACATGTCTTCAAGAGTTTGGACAGTAATCTCCGCTTGACCATCTATTTGTCGATGAAATACAGTGCAAAGATTTACTTATGTACCCAACCCTTACTTAAAATATCTACGAAAATGATATGCGAATCGAGCAACTCTATAATATATGATGGACAAAAGAATCCCATGAAGACTCAAAATCTCATTTGTAAGGACCTAAAAATGTAATACGTCAAAATAGATCATAACATGTGTGTCATGAGATTATAAGGTTATATAATTACTAATATTAGTTATTAGAGTAAGTATATAGTGCCTGGGAGAGGTTGGAGGTAAAACATCCAAGAACGTCCAAGAGGTTTGAAAGTTAGCCTTGAGAATGTGCTTTCGTGCCAAAGAATGTTTCATGAGGTTTTAAGTAGTGTTTGGAGATCAAGCTGATTGTAATGGTACCTATCATTTAGATGTACTTGTGTAGTGTTTATGCTTACAGATATGACCCCCAAAAACCACCTTAGCGGTCTTTGAGGGGGACCCCAAAAATAGACCTCAAAAACTGTCAAATTGGGTGAACTACGGTTACTATCTACGTTTAGTAGATCTATACAATCCCCATAGGTCATGGGAGTTGATGGGTTAGTAGTCTAGGAAGGTTTTACCTAATTATGATACACATACCCATTCAATGGAGATATAGCACTGCCTGTACACCCAACCAAGATCCGTGTATGGGAAATCATACGTACTACCAGTTCTTAGAGTCTGAGTTTATATTTGGTGTTTTGGAGTTTAGTTGGTCCACTGATTAAGGGATTATGGAGTTATTCATTCATTTATTTAGTATACCTTTTAATTTACAAATACCTTATGTTTAATCATGAAATCGTTTGGGAAAAAGACCCCCAAAACAGTCCCCCCTATGCTGCCTTGACAACTTTGTGTTCTCACCTTTGTTGTGATCTATGGAGACAAATTAGTCAATTGATTAAGACATTATGGGGTTGTTTAGTATTAGTCTAAAAATACCCTAATTTGAATCATGAAATGTTTTGGGAACAACACCCCCAAAATAGTCCCCTTATGCTGTCTTGAAAACTTTATGTCCTCACTTTTATGGTGATCTACGGAGCCAAACGACTCCCTTTAGATCAAACCATGGTCCGTGGATGGACCTCATGGGTCAATACATATAATATTTGTAGGCCTTCGAAATTTTTATCTTAAGACTCCATCAACGAGACCAAACAACGAATTTTAGATTAATCTATTGCAAGTAGATGGCCAAACCGTAGGTGCTACCAGATTTCTATATTTTAGTTTTAAGATAGGAGTTAGGGGTTGGGTTATTGGTTAATTAGTTGTTAATTTGAGTTTTTAGTAGGTTATTTATATACATATATAGCATAGCATAAACCCTAAACTAACCATTCTAGCATCTCTCTACAATATAAAAAGAAGAAGAAGAGAAGAAGGGAGGAAGCAACCTAGGTCGAATTTTCCATTGAATCAAGATTAGTTTATGGATCTAATAAAAGGTATGTGAATATTATTCATCAATTAATTCTTCCGTACATGGATTCCCCTAGTTTCCCTATAATTGTTAATCCAAAGAACCTCATTCTAGAGAAGGTTGAGATTGCATTGTGGGTAAAGCTTGATTATGATCCCAATCTAGTGGGTAGCATTCAATAATATTTATTTTATTATTATATTCTTTTTTAGGATGATTTCATGGTGAATTATAGTAATTGATGTTGAACTTGATCATGGTGATTTTATGCCATTAGAAGTTAGATAAAGGTTCTAGGTTTATATTCTTAATTCAATTGTATTATAAACTAAAATGTCATGATTGAACCACCTAAATATTAATTTAATTAGACTTAATGGATTAGGAGTTTTCTTGATTGATTGAATCTTAAAGTTGAACAATGTCTATATTAACCTAGTCACGAAGATTGTGAAAAGAAAGCTAAGGCTAGAAGATCCTTTATTCTACCTATGAATTAATATAGAATGACTTGATAAATAGTGAACCTTAGTATTGATGTTTTTGTTGTAGATGTAGGATGATTGAATGAAAGTGATAAATTCACTTGAGCATTAAGGATTGTCAAGGACATCCCTCCATGAGAGAAAAGTGTTGAGCAAGGCTTGACTAAAAACATTAAAGTATATGCTTGTCTCCAAGTGGATATGCAAAGTGAAAGAATATCCATGCCTAGAAAGGTTCCGGAGTCCATGTATAAAGAATATCCATACCTAGTAGTTGTGATGACTATCAAAGTGGGTCCCCTGAGACGGGAGTCCTTCACGTAGTTGAGTCAATGTATCCTAGTAGATATCAATATATCCTATGAACTTAGACGTGCTTGAGAGGCTTCTCGTATAGTTCAAAGCAATGAATGAACTTAAACATGCCCAAGAGGTACCTCATAGTGTTCATAATGTGTGGATGAACTTAGACATTCCCAATTGGTATCTCGTATTTTTTGTAATGTGTGAATGGACTTAGACATACCCAAGAGGTATCTAGTAGTGTCCATATGCAGTAAGGGATCAAGACATACCTTAAAAAAGTATCTCGTAGGATCCATATTACTAAGAAAATTATATATACTTAAAGAAGTATCTCATAGTGTTCAAAATATGAAGATAGGGGCTAGGCTCAATCATATGAAGTAACAGAGAAAGGATACAAAAGTAGTACCTTGCACGAGTGGTGTTGCGGGGCATCATCAGTGCATTGCACAAGGTATAACCTAGGGTAATTAAAGAAGAAGAGATTGAAGATAGGATTTGACTAGAGTTGCCTATCCTTGTAAAGAAGACTAAACATAAGAGAATCTTATTGAATGAAGTTATGTAATGATAAGGTTATTGAAGGTGGACATGTTTAGGATAACTTTTAGAGAGGCTTAGAATGTGAGGTAGTATGGACTGTCTTAAGTACATTGTACAATCCTATTTTGAGGAAAGGGTATAGTACTTTTTAGTAGGAATAACTTAGGCTTACTAAAGATTTTTAAGATAACATGAAACTGGATAGGGTGACTTTATGACATACTTAGTGTGTGAGGTATTAGAGGACGCTTCACATGCGATGCACAAGTGTGCTTTGTGGTGGCCTAGGGTCATAGTGATCATATGTGATAATGAACATAGGTCTTAATTATTATAGTAGGCTATGATCAAGAATGACCTAAGAGATGTACTTAGCTTTTGTAGTATTATGGGATGATATTTTAGCCTTGCACAAGTATACATAGAGGTGTCTTGTATGGTATTTCATTTTAGTAAGAAGGACAATGAGTTATGTATAAAATCATATATTCTTTTTGATGCTTTATTATGCTTATGTTATTCATGTTATGCTTATGAATTTATCTCTTATGATTATGTCTTTTATTGACTAACCCTTTGAGATACTTTAGGTATGATAGTTTCCATACTTAGTACATGTTGTACTAACACATATGTTTTCCTTTATTATAAATAAATGTAGGGTGTTGAAGAGATTGAGTTGCTTACACGGGTAGAGTTTTCAAGGCTTGCAAGGAAAGAAGATTGGTTACTCCTCATAAAACCCGAGGACATCACTAATATTTTATTTTTTAGGTTCTTTCCTATGTTAAGACTTTTATGGGCTGTGACCCAAGACTATTGTACTCATAATGTCATAGATGTTTGATACATAAGTTAGAAGTTTTATGAAATTACTTACCCATTACTTTTTGAACAAAAAACTTTAATTTTATGTACTTTTCATATATATGCAATGAATGATGTTTAAGGGCTAGTTCAAGACTTCCGAGAGTTCAAGTACACCGTTCCACGACTTGGGAAATGCACTAAATTCTATGGTGTATTCTCGGGTCGTGACATAATCAATGTAGATTCTTTCATAATCTTCCGCCGTAGTGGTAGACTTAACAGGGATAAAATGAGCCAATTTTTTCAATCTATACCTATTACCCAAATTTAGTAATTTTGCCTCCAAATACGAGGCAACCCAACTATAAAGTCAACGCTAATTTCTTCCCACTTTAAAGAAGAAACACCTATTTGCTTGATTAAACCACCAGGCTTTAGATGCTCGGATTTCATTTGCTGGCAATTTTGATACTTAGATTCAAACTCCGCAATGTCCCTTTTTAGTCCATCCAACCAATATACCTCTTTAAGGTCACATTACTTCTTGGTGGAACACGTATAGATAGAATATCAAGAACCATGAACTTCAAGTAGCATCTTACTCCTCAAACAACAATATCCGATACACATAGTTTATTTTGGTACCTTAGCACACCATCCCCCCTTGGGGGAGTGACTCATTCAACTTGATAAGTACGGATTCCTTTTACTAACTCGGATCTTTATCAACCACAAATCCACCATTTGGGGAATCTTTTAAACGAACACTCAATCTAGCAACCCTATGAACATATTTAACTATGTCTTTCTTCTCTTCTTGTATATGAGATAAACTACCCATGGTCATATGACTCAGAGAATCTGCAACCACATTAACTTTGGCGGGAAAGTAGAGAACACTGAAGTCATAATATTTTTAGCAATTTTAACTATCTTCTTTGTCACAGATTCAACTTCTTTTTGAGTAAACACATATTGAATACTTATGGTTTGTAAAGACATCCACATGAAAGCCATACATGTAATGCCTCCATATTTTCAAACAGAACTCTACAGCTTGTAATTCAAGATCATATGTTGGATAGTTCTTCTCATGCACCTTAAATTTTATGGAGGCATAGGCTACAACCTTCACATGTTGGATAAGAACATACCCCAAACCCACTCGGAATGCATCAAAATATAACAGAAACTCCTTGGTACCCTCCGGTATAGTTAACACCAAAGTAGGGGTAAGGCTATGTTTCAAAATTTTGAAGTTTTTTTCACATGCCTCCGACCACTAAAATTTCACTCTTTTGGTTCAAGCTAGTCAATGGAAAATCAATTGATTAAAAACCAACCAAAAACTCCTATAGAACCTGGCTAAACCCAAGACGTCTAACGTCGTTTGAAGTCAATGTTCTAGGCTAATTCTTAACCCCTTAGTTTACTTTGAATCGACCTCTTTATCCTCACTTGATATAATATGACCAAGAAAAGTCACCAATCTCAACCAAAACTCATATTTTTTATACTTGGAAAATAGTTGGGGTTCCTTAAGGACTTGTAAAACTACTCTCAAATGACCCATGTGTTAACTATAATTCTTCGAATATACTAAGATGTCATCAATAAAGACAATGAAAAAAACATCTAGGTTGTTTCCAAAAACCTTATTCATTAAGTCCATAAAAGATGAAGGGGTATTAGTGAGACCAAAAGGCATTACTAGGAACTCATACTAACCATACCTAGTTTGAAATGTTGTTTTAGTTAATCCTCACCTCTCACCATAATGTTGTGATACTCCGACCTCAAGTCAATCTTTGAAAAGTAGCTTGCCCCTTCGAGTAGATCAAACAGGTCGTCAATCCGAGGAAAAGGATACTTGTTTTTAATGGTGACTTTATTGAGTTGATGATATCAATGAACATCTGAAGGAACCCATCCTATTTTTATGAAACAACAGTGAAGGACCCTATGGATAATTACTATATTGAATGAAACATTTTTCTAGCAAATCATTGAGTTGAACCTTAAACTATTTAAATTTGGCCAGAACAATCCAATAAGAAGGACTTGAGATGGGATTTATATTCGGTAATAAGTCAAGACAAAAGTCAATTTCCCGCTTGGGATGAATTTCGTGCAAGTCATCGGAAAGACTTTCGGAAATTCCTTCAGTACGAAGAAAGACTCCATTGAAGGCATGTTTGAGTCAAGATCTTTGACTTTTACAATATTGTAAAGACCCCCTTTAGAAATCATTTCGCTAGCTTTTAAACAAGAGATGATATGACCTGTATGAATTTGGTTAACCCCTTTCTAGTATACGACGTTTTAATTAGGAAAATTGAACTTAACCACACTTGTTTAAAAAATTAATGGAAGCAAAACATGCATGCAATCAACTGGTTCCCAAAATAACATCAAAATCAACCATACAAGTTCTACCAAATTAACCCATGTAACTCTATTGGAAAAAGATATAGGACAACTTTTAAAGATTTGTCTAGCTATAACAAAGTAACCCACTTGGGTTATAACAAAAAATGTTTCAACAAATATATTAAGTAGAAAATTAAACTTTTTAGCTACTAAAGAAGTTACAAATGAAAAGGTAGCACCGGGATCAAGTAAAGAATAAACATTAATAGAGAATACTTGTAACATACGGTGACCATGTCGGAAGACTCCTCTTGCTCATCCCTAGAGCGAAGAGCATAAAGAGGTTCCTCTTTGGAGATTTGTAATTAGTAGCACTAGGTTGATAATGACCACTTTCCTTTCTTGAGTACTTCTATTAGGTCAATTCTTCACCTTATGGACCTCTTTTCCAGAACTAAAGAAATTCTCATTTCCAACTGCACACTAACCCTAATGCTTCTTAACACATATGGAACAAGTTGGTTTCTTTCTAGGTGAATTTCCACATCTTGCCGTTTGGGAATAAGGGTTAGAAACCCTCTTTTGCTTGACTTTAGGAAATTGGAAGGAACTTTGTTAGAAACCCTCATTTGAAACCTCGAATTTTCTTGAATCTCAAACCTACCCTTAAAAGACCATTCCACATAAAACTTTGCCCTTTTAAATTCACTATTCTTCCTGTTGAGTCTAGTATCTTCAAATTTTTGTGCATGAACCATCAATCTAGAGATATCCATGTTCCAATGGATCATCACCAAACGACACTCTCCAACAAAATTATTCGACACTGCCTGATAAAGCAACTCATTTCATCCATTGGGTTTGACACTCAAAAATGAGCATATTTGAACAATTTGCTGAACTTCAAGGAGTACACTTTCAAACTCATACCTCTTTGACGAAGGTGGATAAATTCTTCCACTTTCACCTCCCTTTTATCTATATTAAAGAACTTACCAAGAAAAGCCCTTCTAGACACCTGCCAAGTGATATGAACCGCTCTCAAGGCTCTATTGTCTCTTCATTGGTTACACCATGTTTGAGATACATCCTTGAATTGATAGGAAGCTAAATCTACCTTTTCATTTGATGTCAATCCGATGGCATAGAGAATCTTATAAAGTTCATATGAAGTCCTGGGGATCTTCATTTACTTTTCACACATAGAACGTAGAAGGGTTCATCGTCATAAAGTTTCTTAAGTCAAAAGAAATGGTAGTAGATTTAGATAAACACGAGGTCCAACCTCCTGATTAGCTTCTGCAACCATGGCATGGGATTTAGAGGCTACCTCTTGAGCTTGGGTAGTCATGACTTGTGCCAAATTAAAAAATCCCGACCTTATCTCTCTATCCTCATAAATGTAGGAATGAATAGAGCTTGGACTTGTGGAGGAATTTGGTTTCCCCGTGGAGGGACTTGGTTTTCTAGGGAGGAACTCCCACGTTAGCAAAATATTCCTCTGTGACACCCATAGAGTACGCCTATCACATTATGGGAGCATGCTTTAGAAGTAACCGGTGTCGTTGTCTGTCTACATTGAAAGGATCTCTTAAGGAAACGAATCCCAAGAGTGAAGAACCCATACATAAATGAAGATTAATACATGAAATTCTAGTGAATTCCTAGAGAAATTTGGTGTTCTGTTCAAGCTATCTTCTTCCTTCAATGGAGGTTGAATAGAGAGAGAAAGTAGAGAGATGTGAGAAGTTTAGGGTTTTGATTTGGAGATTTGATTTGAGTGAGTGAATGTGAGGTGATACTTTTTTAAAATCAATATATATACCTCTCATGAAATATACAAAAGACCCATAACTTAAGTTTACCCTTTAATGAAGTAAAACTTGAATTCCAAATTTAAGGATTTTAGTTACGGAACAAGTTTGCGACGTGTAGCTTCTCCCGCAAGATTTTGTAAATTACATTACTAGACAATAGAGTCTGCTACCTGCCCGTGATAAAGAATTTATTGTTCACCACAGGACCACTAAGTCCGCGACTCTAACACATTTCTTCTATGTGTATATTGGTAACTTGCCAAGCCAATTTTTGGGTCCTTTCATGGACCCTTAGGGTGACCTTTAGGGGGTCAAATCTAGACATTTAAATCCTAAATAGATGGTTTTACCTATTTAAAGTTATTTTACAAGTATTACTTCTAAACCTTGCGGAAACCTAAGGATGTTTCACTATCAAATTAGACTAGCTTCCGAACTTCTTGGAAGTAATTTGACGTCTTGACTCTAAAACATTCTAAATGGTTTATAGACATTATTTTAGGCTTACAAATAGTTTGTTAAGGTTTAGTTCATCATGTGAGACTACAGTTTATGTCATGGACTCTTGGAGTGTTACATTATCCTCCCCCCACCCCACCCCACCCCGAATCAGGAACAGATGTCCCTGAGTGATAATAACACTTTTTGAACGGAAACAATAGAATCAATACTAGAAGACCAACAAACAACATGTATATTCTGAGTCACAATTCGTAGGAGTACTCTACAACTCCATTCAACACATATCAACAACATGTATATTCTGAGTCACACCCATAGAAACTCATGTCACAACACATAAGAGCTCAACATTTCATAATACATTATGAGGAACTAGCCTCTCAACATCAACATGATCTCAAAATAACAACAAAAAAATATTATGCTATTCTTCTCAAGACAACCTCTATAGACCAAAAATCTCTAGAAGGAAAATTATATATTCACATAAGTGCAAGTTCACACAAAAGGCCTTTTTCATGAAAATTCATTATGAAATCAAAATACAAAAATATGCATATACTTGGAAAACAAGACAATTTCATATAATTCACAATTTTTCAGCATTAATAGGACTGACTTACAATAATTAACATAGAGATTAGAGTACCGAGACTTCATGTTGGCCTTGCCTCCCATGCTTCTCCCTCAACTAGGTTGTTCCTACATAGGACTTTTACGGAGGCCACATCTTTGTTCCACAATTTCTTCACTTGACGATCATGGATTTTTACCAAACCTCTTCATAGGAGAGGTTCTCATCCACACCTAGACTCATAATGGGAAGAATGGACTTTGGATCACCGATGCACTTCTTAAGCATAGAGACATGGACCACCGGATGAATCGAAGCTAGTGTACTAGGTAATCTCAACTTAAATGAATACTTGCCAACCCTTTGTAAATTTCATAGGGACCCACATAACGAGGACTCAACTTGCCTTTCTTGTCAAATCTCACCATTCCTTTCATGGGTGAAATTTTTAGATACACCTTATCCCCCTTATCAAACTCTAAGACCCTTCTTTTATGGTTGGTATAAGACTTTTGCCAACTATAGATTGTTTTTAATTGGTTTGTTATTGAATGAATTTTATCCAAAGTCTTATTAATCAATTCGGGATAAAAGAGTAAAGACTCGCCCACTTCAAACCATCCAATCGAATATCTACATCTCTTACCATACAATTCCTCATAAGGAGCCATCGATATAGTTTAATGTTAACTATTGTTATAAGAGAATTCAACCAAATACAATATAATCTCTAAGCATATCCTCAAGGGTTTGAGTAGTACGCTCCGCTTAACCATCCTTTTGTGGATGAAAAGCAATGCTTAACTTAAAGTTTGTACCCAACCCTTTGTGAAATGACCTCCAAAACATAGATGTGAATTGATTAACTCTATTCAATATGATGGATAATGGAATACCATGAAGGCTCACAATCTCTTTGATATAGATCCTTTCATACTCTTTTGTCGAATGAGTCGACTTAAGGGGATAAAATGAGTGGATTTCGTCAACCTATCCACAACCACCCACATAGAGTCATTTTGCCTTCGCGTTTGAAAAAAACCCACTATGAAATCCCTGTTAATGTCTTCCTACTTCCAAGAAGGAACTCTGATTTCTTGAAGTAAACCACTAGGCTTTTGGTTCTCAGCTTTAACTTGCTGTTAATTTGGATACTTTACAACAAATTCTGCTATGTCCCTTTTCAAGGCATCAAACCAAAACACTTTTCTAAGGTTATGATACATCTTAGTAAAATCCGGATGAATAGATTAATGAGAGACATTATCTTTCTAGGATTAGATTTCTCAAATCATCCACCTTAGGCACGCACAACCACCCTTGTCTACATCAAAACACCATCCCCCCAAGAAGAATGACTCTATTAACTTTCATAGAATCCATTTCTTTAACTTCATAAATGACAGATCAAGGTGTTTATTAGACTTCACCTCAACCACATAAGACAATTCCGAGTTATGATGGACCATAAAACCACAATTGTGAGAATCTTCTCATGTAACAGCAAAACGAGCCAACCTATGAAAATCTTTCACTAGGTCTTTCTTGGCTTCTTCTACATGAGACACACTACCCATGGTCATACAACTTAGAGCCTCCAAAACCCCATTGGCTTTGTCATGATATTTCAATAATTAAAATAATATTCATTGTCGGATATTCAACTCTTTTTGAGTAAAAACAAGTTGAAGACTCTTATGGTCGGTATACACATCAACAAGAAAGCAGTAAAGATAATTTCTCCATATTTTCAATTCAATCAACATGGTCGCTAACTCAAGATCATGATTTGGGTGATTCTTCTCATGCACCTTAAGTTGGCTAGAAGCATAAGCTACTATTTTCAATTGTTTTGTAAGGACACACCTTAAGCCCACTTGGGATGTATCACAATATACAACAAAGACCATTGTACACTTTGCTTAAGTAAACACCGGAGCGGAGGTAAGCCTATCTTTACTGATTTAAAAGCTTGTTTCCCTAGCCTATGACCACTTAAATTTCACACTCTTTTGCATAAAACTAGACAAGGGAGAATCAATGGACGAAAAACCATCAGTAAACCTCCCATAGTACCCATCTGGACCCAAGAAACTTCTTATGTTTGTTAGAACCAAACGTCTAGGAAAATTTTTAACCGCCTTGGTTTCTTTGGATGAACCTCTACAGCGTGACTAGAGATGATATGACCAAGAAACTCCATTGACCATAACCAAAACTCATACTTTCTATACTTGAAAAATAGTTGGTCTTCCTTCAAGACTTGTAACACCACTCTCAAATTCCCCATGTGATCATCCTCATTTTTTTAAATATACCAAGATGTCGTAAATGAAATCACTGACAAATAAAACTAGGTAACTTCAGAACACCCTATTCTTTAGGTCCATAAACATCGCTTGGGCATTACTGAGACCAAATGACATTACTAGGAACTCATAGTGACCATATCTAGTTCGAAATGCTGACTTTTGTATATCCTCTCCTCTCACCCTAAGGTTGTGATGTCCCACCCTCAAGTAAATCTTAGAAAAGTAGCTTGCACTTTGAGTTGATCAAACAAGTCGCCAACCTAAGGGAGAGGATTCTTGTTCCTAATAGTGACTTTATTGAGTTGGCGATAATCAATGCACAATCTAAGGGACCCATACTTTTTTTTCACAAACAATACAAGAGCACTCCTCTGAGAAATACTAGGTCTAATAAAGCCTTTATCTAGTAAGTCTATGAGTTGAGCCTTCAACTTTTTTTATTCGTCCAGAGCCATCTGAAAAGGTTAGGGAAGACCTCTAGAAATTCCCAGAATATCGTTAGGGAAGACCTCTAGAAATTCCTTCACTACGTGGAATAACTCAAAGAGAGGATTTTCAAAGTCTAACTCTTAGAGTCTTATAATATGGTATAAACACCCTTTTGATATTATCATACAAGACTTTACACAAGAAATGATACGACCTCTAGGAATAGAACTTCCACTCTTCCACTCTATTAAGGGCTCATTAGAAAAATTGAACTTACCACCTTTTTTGTAAAATCAATGGATTCAAAATAACCATCCAATTGTATAAATTATGAAATCTTGATATGAATTATCTAGTGTTGGTTCAATTGACTTGGTTATTTGTTGGATTAATATCCTATGATGTAATTGTATAAATTATGAATAAATTAAGATTAAATTTATTCCTATAATCCTAGTTCTTGAGTAATTGATCTAGATCATGGCTTTGACCTAAGTCTCTTATCTTAAGCTTTGAACTAGTGATGGATTGTGATGTAGTGATTCAATTGGATTTATTTTCATGATGGTTATTGTTGTGTGATGACATAACACTGTTATTGGTTTTAGTAAAGGTTTGATCTCTATTTTGTATTCTGAAGGAGGATTGGTAAGTCTTGTGATTTCTATTCTTTACTTGAATTGTGGAAAATTTTGAGTAAGTGATAATATTGCATTGAAGTATACTTTGTATTAAGATTGATAGGGCTGGTATGATGTTTAATTGAAATTTCTTGACTATTGTTCGTGAGGTGTTGGCTAAATGTAAGTGTTATAAGCATGGTGATACTTACTAACGTGCCTTATCATAATGTGATTATGTAAATGTGCTAACCTAACTTATACAAATATAAGGAAAGGACTTTACTCATTAAATAATTATTGAGCTATGATAATGATGCCTATACAACTTATAGACCATATGACCTACAATACGTTATGATGATTAAAAATGACATTAAATACATATCAAAAGGGACTTTAGCTTAGCACCGAGTGAACTACAGTGAGGAGTGTCCGTTCATACATAGGGAAGGTAGGGTCACTAATGTACTCTTGAGATTGGACAGTATAATGCATGTACCATGAAGAGGGTCCCAAATATATCTCCTATTTCATCAACTATGTTGCCCCATAGGAATACTAGCTAGTATCAACGTAGTTGCTCTATGTTCATGTTTTGGTACTACATTCGCAAGTTGTCAACCTTCTTTATGTGTAGGATTCTACTACACCAAATTCCACATTATCTCGTATGACCTATGTCGGTTAAAGCAAGATATTCCCCAAAGGTATAATTAACTAGGAATGAACTCTAACTATGATTACCTAAGGGGTTTAGCTTAGTGTAGGTAGGGGTATGGGACTTTTCCTAAACATTGCACTAGTTATCCTTGAGGGAAGTCTTAGGAGGACGTTTTTGTATATGTATATGCTAATAACAGTACATGATATGTATATGATGATCGTGAAAATTGATGGTGCCTTATGATGTTGAATTCACTTATGAATATTTGTTTGGTCTCCATGGTAAAAGTATAATGATATGTACCCTTGATGATATGCTATGTGAAGTTAGATATTGGTCATGGTTCTTGTTAGGTTACTTGATTGAGTAAGGTTGTGGGGCTTTGCTTAGTTTTTTCCCTTGTTGACTTAACGAGGGCCCATGGGTAATTGTTTTGTTCTAGTTATGTTATAATGAACTCTTACTCATGATTGTTTCTATTATAACTTGATGATAGAGTTTCCTTGACTATGTGCTCAATTATGTTATATGCATGTTGACTTGACTAGACTTAGCATTGTTGGTCTTGTGATGTACATGCTTCTGAGTTAATGAATATTTCTTAATGATTGATATGGTCTTCTTTAATATGCATAAAGCTTTTCAAAGTAAATTGCTTACTTTAATGAATTGTCCCTTTTTCGCATAATTTCATTATATGTGTCTATATGGTCTGATACTTAGTAAATGTGGTGTACTAACACCATTTTCTCCCTTTTTTCCAAAAATTATAGGTTCCAATCGTTGAAGGGATTTCTATAAGTCTTTGATGGAAGACTTGAGTTCTCATTCATCAATGTTATGTGGATCCTCACTTTCTCAGGGCAATGCCACTATCAAGCTTATGAAGTTTTTCTACATTTAAGACTTCTATGTTCTTTCATTTTCATTTGAGTACTAAACATTGTATATCTATATGTGGCTTTATTACATTGATGTATGGGCTAGGCTAAAATTTAATACTCTTATTCGATGGTTATGAGGTAAGACATACATTTGAAACTATGTTATATTTTATATATCTATGCGCAATAAACGTACAAGGCTATCTAATCTCCCTATACGAATGGTCTATGTATACTCGATATAAATATTTTTTGTATGTAGAGATATATGTAAACATAAATTTAATAGTAATGAAAAGTTTTTAAATTTTCCATATTTTAGACCTACGAATGTTATTATATAAGCTAAGAGGCTAGTCTTTGTCCTCCAAGAGGACGCCAATACTGGTTACTTCTAGGGGATGCTTCGCAGATGTGAAAAAATTGGTTTCATAGCATGTGGATGAATATCTTTGAGCCAATGTCTCTCTCAACCACCTCTATGTGGATTCTTCCTCATTATTGTGAAGCGCACTACACTTATGGATAGGAACCTATGTGATGCTTTGGAAACTCTCACTTTCTTGGAAGTCCAATCTCGTGCCTCTAGAGTTTTGACTCTACATGATATTAGCATCTTATCCTTTTAATGTAATTATCGGAAATGAATACTTGAAGGTATGCGGAGATGACTAGATGAATATATAGTCAATGCGGGAGCTCCTCCCAGAGGGAATCAAGTCCCTTTTCTTAAAGATGATGCTAATGATGACCAAGCTCTAGTAAATCCTCATTCTTTAACGGATTGTAACATAAGGTATGCCCTTATCCACATGGCTCAAGACATTACTACTCAAGCACAAGCCATTACTACTCAATCTCAAGCCATGATGACACAAGCGAATCGAGAGGTTATACCCCAAGCAAACCAACATGTTGGTACCATGACCTTCCGTTTGAGGGACCTCACTAGGACTAATCCCCCTACTTTTTATCGGTCCATGATTGAAGACCCCCATGAGTTCAGTGATTAAATCTACAATATCCTTTATGCTATAGGGTTTACTACTACTGAGAAGGATGAGTTAGCCACTTATAACCTCAAGGATGTGTCCCAAACTTGGAACGTCTAATGAAGGGAAAATAGGGCTTATAGTGGTTCACCGGTGACTTGGGAGGTTTTCAAAAGGATTATCTTGATAGATTCTTTCCTAGGGAGAAGCGGTAAGCTAATGTGGTATAGCTCATCAAACTTCGTCAAAGAGGTATGACTGTTCTTGAATACTCCTTTAAATTCACAAAATTGTAAAAATATACTCCTTCTTTGCTTTCCGATCCTAGGGATGAAATGAACCGCTTAGTGATGGGAGTTTCGGGTGACGTCAAAGAAGAGTGTCTTTCGTTTATGCTATATGAAAATATAAACATAACTCATCTCATGGTTCATTGCTAAACATAATGAAGAGTAAAGGGCTAAGAGAAAGAGTAGAGATGCTAAGAGTGCATGATCTTTTGATAGTGGTTATTCAATGGGTAGGCTTCATATCCAAGACAAGCCTAGGTTCAACAAGAGGTTTTCTAATCAAGTTCCTTAAGGGGTACTAGTTCACCAACCAAAGATCCAACTTGTGGAAGGTGTGGCAAGAAGCACTATTGTGATTGACTTAAGGTAATGGATAATTGTATTGGTTGTGATAAAAGTGGGCAAAAGATTAAACATTGGCCAAATGTGAAGGGGCAAAACCAAGAGAGTGGACAAGAAGTGGTTCTAATGATGCTGCGAAGAAGAATCGCTTCTATGCTCACAGCTGTAGGGGGGATAAAGTGACTTTCCCCAACGTGGTGACCGGTATGTTGAAAGTATTTTTTATTGATGTATATGCTTTACATGACACTGTTACTACCTTGTCATTTTTTACTCCTCTAGTAGCTAAAAGGTTTGACATTTTCCTTGATATCTTGAATGAACCTTTTATGGTGTCTACCGCGGTGGATGAGTCGGTGGTTGCAAAGAGGGTATACAAAAATTTTCCTATAATGTTGCTCAACAGAGATACCCTTGTTGAACTATTAGAACTTGGTACATTTTATTTTGATGTCATATTGGGTATGGATTGGTTGCATGCTTGCTTTATTTTCGTAGATTGTAGAGCAAGGGTGGTGAAGTTTAATTTTCCAAATGAGCCCGTTTTACAGTGGAAGGGGGGGGAATTCTACTACTAGAGGTCGTATTATCTCTTGTTTGAAAGCTTGTAGGATGATATATAAAGGGTGCTTATAGAAGGAGTACAAGATTCAGACTCCGAAATTACTCCAATTGAGTGGGCCCGTAGTGATGGTGTTTCAGGAGGTCTTTCCCAATGATTTTCTCAGTATACCTCCTGAAAAGAAAATTTATTTTAATATTTACTTGTTACCAGATAAAAAATCCATTTCAATTCCTCCTTATTAGATGACTTAGAAAGAATTGAAATAGTTGAACGCTCAACTTAAAGATTTACTAGACAAAGGCTTCATTAGACCTAGTATTTCTCCATGGGATGATTTGGTTTTGTTTGTGAAAAGGAAGGATGGTTCCCTTAGAATGTGCATTGATTATCTCCAACATAATAATGTAACTATTGAGAACAAGTATCCTATCCCTTGGATTGAAAACTTGTTTGATCAACTCCAATGGGATAACTACTTTTCTAAGATTGACTTGAATTGGGGTATCACCAACATAAGGTGAGAGGTGAGGATATAGCGGAAATGACATTTCGGATAAGATATAATCACTATGAGTTCTTAGTAATGTCCTTTGGTCTCACTAATGCCCCAATGTCTTTTGTGGATCTTATGAATAGGGTGTTTCATAGTTACCTAGATTCGTTTATTATTGTCTTCATTCAGAAGATCTTGGTATATTAAAAAATGAGGATGAACCCATGGATCATTTGAAGGTGCGTTACAAATGTTTAAGGCGAATCAATTATTTTCCAACTATAGAAAATGTTAGTTTTGGTTGAGGTCAGTGGTATTTTTTTGGTCATATCATCTCTAGTGAGTTAGTTGATGTTTATCCAAAAAAAACCGAGGTGATGAAAAGTTGGCCAAGAACATTGACTACAACTGACATTAGGAGTTTCTTGGGTCTAGTGTGTTATTATCAGAGGTTTGTGGTTAGTTTTGTGGCCATTGCATCTCCCTTGACTACTTTGACCCAAAAGAGTAAGAAATTTAAGTGGTTGGAGGCATATGAGAGAAGCTTCCATGTATTGAAAGATAGACATACTTCTACTCCGGTGTTCACATTAACATAGGGTACCAAGGGCTTCATTGTATATTATGATACATCCGACAAAGGTTTAGGGTGTGTGCTTATGCATTATGGGTAATTAATAGCCTATGCATCTAGACAACTTAAGGTGAAGAAGAGAAACTATCCAACTCATGATCTTTAATTAGTAGTCGTGGCATTGACCTTGAAACTATGGAGGCATTACTTGTATGTTGTTCATGTTGATGTGTATACCGACCAAAAAAGTATCCAATATGTTTTTACTTAAAAGAAGTTGAATGTTTGACAATGATGATGGTTGGAATTGTTGAAAGATTATGACATGAGTGTTCTTTATCACCTTGTCAAGGACAATGTGGTTGCAGATGCTCTAAGTTGTATAACCATGGGTAGTGTGTCACATGTAGAGGAAGCCAAGAAAGACCTAGTGAGAGATGTTAATAGTTTTACTAGATTGGGTTTTAGGTTGGAAGATTCTCCAAATAGTGGTTTTATGGTCTATCATAACTCCGAGTAATCTTTAGGAGCTGAGGTGAAATCTAAACAACACCATAACCAGCCACTGATTGAGTTGAAGGAATCGGTTTTTGGTAAGCTTAATTAGTCATTCTCATTAGGGTGGGTTGGGGTCTTGAGGTATCAAGGAAGGTTGTTTGTTCTTAATGTAGATAGTTTGACGAATCAGATTCTTGATAAACATCATGGGTCCCTTTATTTCATTTATTTTAATTCGACAAAGATGTACCATGAACTTAGGGAAGTGTTTTGGTTGGAAGGTTTGAAAAAGGACATAGAGGAATTTGTTGCTAAGCGTCCATATTGCCAACAAGTGAAAGCCGAACACCAAAAGCATTGTGGATTACTTGAAGAAATCAAAATTCCTACTTTGATATGGGAAGACATCAACATGGATTTTGTGGTAGGTTTGCCTCCGACACTAAAGAAATATGAATCCATATGGGTACTTGTGAATAGGTTGACCGAATCTGCTCACTTTATTCCCTTAAAGTCTACTTACTCGGCAGAGGATTATTCAAAGATATTCATAGATGAGATTGTATGTTTTTATGGCATTCCATTATCCATCATATTTGATAGGTCTGCACAATTAACGTCTAGGTTTTGCAGGACATTCCAATGAGAGTTGGGTACCAAGGTGAAGTTAAGCATTGTTTTTCATGCGCAAACGTATGGTCAAGTGGAGTTTACTATTAAAACCCTTGGGGATATTCTTAAATATTGTATCATTGACTTTAAGGGAAATTGGTATAAACATTTGCTTTTGGTGGAGTTTGCTTAAAAAAATAGCTACCATTCATCTATATATATGGCTCCTTATGAAGCCTTGTATTGTACGAGATGTAGATCTCTAATCGGATGGTTTGAAGTGGTGAGTCTTCACATATGTGTACTGATTTGGTTTGTAAGAGTTTGGAGAAGGTTCATATCATAAGGAATCGCTTGAAAATAGCCTATAGCCAGCAAAGGTCTTATGCCGACCATAGAAAAGTGGAATTAGGTTTGAAGAAGATGATTAAGTGTATCTAGAAATTTTGCCTAAGAAAGGGTGGCTAGATTTGTGAAGAAAGAAATGTTGAGTCCTATTTATGTGGGTTCCTATGAAATCTTGCAAAACATTGGTAAGGTGGTATATGAGTTAAAGATTCCTAGTGAATTGGCTTCGATTCATGCGGTTTTCCATGTTTCTATGCTTAAGTATTGTATCGGTGATCCCGAGTCAATTATTCCTATCGAGGGTCTTGGTGTGAAGGATAACCTTACTTATTAGGAGTCCCAGTATAAATCCTTGGTCGTCAAGTGAAGAGGTTTAGGAGAAAAGAAGTGGCCTCGGTAAAAGTATAATGGAGAAACCCCCTTCTTGAGGGAGCAACATGGGAGACCGAGGCCGACATGAAGTCCCATTATCCTCATCTTTTTCCTAATGAAGGTAAGTTGTTCATTCTAATTATGAAAATAATGAATAAATTTGAAGTTGTTTTAATTTTGGGAAAGTCTTGAAAAATGTGCTTTTTTGGTGTATTTACAGTGACGTTACAGTGAATTGTGTATATTTACTTGAAAATTTCCAATTCTTTTTCTTTTGAGTTATATTATGCATTTTGATATGGTGAATTTGTATGAAATGATATTGAGCATGTTAGTAAGTTGAGCTTTGGCATAATTGAATCATATATGTTGTGTTGACCTCATATTGTTATCTGAGAAGGAAAATTCCCCATACTGTGATTTGAGTCGTATGCAGGGTAATAAAAGTTTTTGAATTGCTATGTATAAATATACCGTGACTTATGTTATAACTCACGTTCTTATGTAATTTTATTTGTTGGGATACTAGTCTTGAGTCTACTTCTTCCTTTGAAAAGATTTTAGTGTCATTCAGGAATGAATGTTCCTAAGGGAGGTGGGGATGTTACACTTTGAAAGTCTAAGACGCGTTCTAGAGCCTAACATAAGTGTCAAAAGGTTTTGACACAGTTTTATCTATTTTAATGTATATACATTTAAGAAGTTTACAAATAAAAACGTCAAGGAACATCCATGACGTTCGAAAACTAGTTCAATGAGGTGCTAGTGTGACTTAGTCTATTTAACGAAGTTTTAGGAGTCGGAAATTGATGAATTTAGGTGGAAGGGTGTCTAACATGTATTAGGGTTTATTTGTAGTCCAGATATCCGGGCACGTCCTCCCAAGGACCAACCAAGGGCCCTTGAGGAGGACCATTGCATTTTAGGGTCAAATGCTTCCCAAGGCCATGTCCACCAACAGAAGCAACCAACAATTCGTTGTCCAATTGGCGGAGCGTGGACTTCTTCCATTGATTGAAACTTCGCCAAATTCATGGAGGACTTTTTTTAAATGTCTCAGACCAAAACGATGAGTGTGCAGTACAGAAGTGACAGTGCCCGTAGTTTGACAGATGGACCATTTGTCGTGGTCTCGTGTGTCAAGGGACTATTTTGCTGCACGTTTTTAAATTGGTTAATAAAATTAATTAAGCGGTTAGTTAATTATTTAGGTATTTAGGGTGGTCTAATTAATTTTTTAATGACCTATAGACGACCCTAACTCTAATAATTCCTTAACCCTAACTCTTCTCTTTCTCTCTTCTTTTTGTCTTCCAAGTTGAAGGACACCATGGGATACAAGGTCAAGGAGGGTTCTAGGGCTTTAATCACCAAGGAACAACCATCAGTATTCATCAAACAATAAGGTATGGGATTCCTTTCACCTTTGGGACATTTCCACAAAGGGTTCCATAAAATTGATTTCCAAAGTATGAAATTCAAGTGGGTCTTTTCCAATCTAGACATTGATCTTTCAAATTGATTTTTTATGGTTTATTTTAATTGTATTAAGTAGATTATGATGATATATGACTATATTAAACTATTTATCGATGGATTAGCCTTTATTGTAGAAGATGACCTATTCCCCTTAACCCAAAGTTGTGATCTTTGATATGAAATGTCTAGTGTTTATTCAATTGACTTTGTTATTGGTTGAATTACTATCATATTGTCACATCCGGGGGGCACCCCCTAGAATTAACATGGAGTACTTGACCTCTAGGAGTTCTTATACAAGACCAAAGTTATCATTCATCACATTGACAATAGATTTAGCAAAAACTTTTAAACTATTCATAGTACATCATTAGCTAGAAACTTAACTTAATATATATATATATATAAGTCATAATATATCTTTATACCTTAAGTATCTTTTCCATATTAGACTCAAAAACATTATAATACATAGCCCTTATAACATAATACATTACTATGCAACATTTAGTGAACTTTATAGTAAGACATGTGTAGGGAATCCTTGGAACTTAAGGACCCCTTTCCTTGTGTTTGTGAATCATTTATCAAGCTTTGTACTGTTTCAAACATCCTTTAAGAATCCATAACCTACACTCTGTGTAAAAAGTAGAGAACAATGGGATTAGTATAAGAATGCACTAAGTATGGCAACCATGCAAAAACATGCATTTAAAAGGGACATTTTCTTAAAAATCAGAGTTCATGCCTTTTTGAGTTAATATTTATAAAACATTTAGAAAATGACATTCACAGACATTTTCAAAGTCAAAATATCATATAAAAACCCATATAGAATTTACGTAATTTTTTAGATCACTTTACAATGAGCTCTTTTATGTTACGATGAATTATCTTCTTTTCATTCGTTAACCTCCCAAGTAACCTTCTAGTTATACTTAGTGCAATTCATCACCTAGGGACACAAAGGAAAGCATACATATAATCTAGACAAGTCATTACATATCATTGTATTATTATATCACAAGATAGACATATTTAAGTCAAAACCTTAGGAACATCACAGTAATCTACATCAACCTACACATATAATGACTTCACTTCACATACATTATTATTAGACCTTGTTCATGACCCAATATTAGTTTACTAGAGAAATGAACATATGAAGCCCCATAACCCCATACATTCTTAGCCTTCATGTGACCACAAACCTTCACATTCAATTCATACCTTAACATAATAAGTGAAGACCACTCTATTCATATTAACAATCTTCATCAAACAATCATTAAGAGCAACATATGTATATGAGAGTAAAACCATATCATATAGACTCATACTATTCACATCTTCATGTCAAATAGACAAATACTACAATACCATGCATAAAGACATACTCATAAACATACACATTAGGTAAACTTCCTAGGACTTCCTAAGGAGCTACTTGTACGATGTATAGATGGGTTCATTACTTACACCTCCCCTAAATAAACTCCATTAAATTCTCCTTGGTATGATTCTATTCATTTACTTCCATTATCCATTTTACTTTAGGGAAACTATAGCTTTAACTTAGACTAAGACCATGGGCGCTAAACATAGAATTTGGTGTTGTAGAGCCTTAAACCAATGGAAGGTATTCTTACTTATCCAAGGTAGAACATTAATACATGCAAGCATTTTAGTTGGTATAACATCGCTAGATCCTATGTTGCAAGAATAGTTTATGAAACTAGGAGATAAGTATTCTCCCTCTATATATCACTTGGCAATTGGGGCCTTCCTCATGGAAATCCATTGGATGAGTATCCCTCTGTGGGGAGTCAACACCCATTGTAGGATTACAGGGTGAACCTTTCTGTATGGAAAATCATCAACACCCATTGTCATGTTCACTCAGTGCTAAGATAAGTTTCCTTTATGGAAAAGCCATTATAACATTGCTTTATAAGATATGGTCTTAGGAGATTCATCCCCTTAAATGCGTAGCTGAAAGGTCATAGATGAATGTTCATCAACCTAAATCATCATAGAAATCCTTTCACATAGACATAGCATGTGTATTAGGACTATCTAGTTTAGGATACATTTGAGCCCACCTTTAAATTCTGCTCTATTGACTAGATCATCATTTATGAGTATGTGTGTATACATATATGTGAGAAAACCTTTCACATAACACATTAAGGTGACACATCTTCATACGTTCATGTTCATACACAGAAAAATAAAAACAAGAAACTATCATATCAAGGCTCACATGTGTAATGCATAGGAAAAGTACCATACCCTTGCCCATACTAGTACACCTATGAAGTCATCCTAGTTAACGAAACACATATAACACTTTCATAGACATCATCTTGACATGCATAGTAGTAGGCACTAGTAAATATGAGAATTACCTTTCATTTAGACACCATGACCTATACTACTTGTAAGCATTCACAATGTGTGAGTGTGTGTACATTGGTCAACATGATCACATATGGCTATAGTTAACATCTTGAGGCAAACGCCCTTTTAATACCATAATACAGAACAAATCATAGAACACACAACACCATATAATATAGGAGGCTAGACAATCTTCACATTAGATTCAAGACTCCTAACCTTAGCTATTCATACATTCACATAGGGGTACTTAGGTAGGGCTCATACTTACTTAATATTTCATTAAAGGCAGCACCTATACATGATCTCTAATAACCATTCACATGCCCATAACATTAGTAACATAACTTAGATTACCAAGTAGAGAAGAAGAGTAGGCACAAGTTACACATAAGGTGATCATCATAACCACTCATTCATATATTCATAAATTTGCTTTCAAGGCCATGGTAAACCCATATATAATGATAATAAATTAAATACCACCACCATAAGGGGACCATACCACACAATGTCATACAAGGCTTCATCAACTACAATACTTTAAGGAAAGAAGAGGGGATAAGAATTCTTACCAATTTCTCACCCTTTCATAATCATTGATCAATATACCTATTTTATAAAAAATTCATATATAAGGAAATATCTAATGAGATCATTACTTAAACAAAATAATGCTTTATCTACCCTAACATATAAATAATGTCATACACATTATACTATTCACATCGTATGCTAGAAGAACCTAGATCAATTCATGCCATTACTCCTTTTCATTTATAATAAAAAAATTCATACCCACAATTCATTAATATCATTAATATGAGGCAGTAGTTAAGGAAAACATAATCTACACGAAATCCTACTACAATTTGCCTTAACCTCTAGATCACAATGAACATGCTACTTTAGAAATCCACGGAAATAAGAATAATCATAGGCTAATCAAAATTTATCCACATAAATCACTTATTTACAATTCATCAATAAAATCCAAGTAAGACAATAGATACAATCACCCCTACACAAATTAATTCTACATTCATGCTTAATAGAGGCAAGGTTACAATGAACTTATAGGAATCTAAGTTAGTCATGTTCAATTCTTGATACAGTGATAAACTTGGATCATTAATAATCAAATAGTAATCAATTCATTTAATAAAAGTTGATATCGACAATTCAACTTAAGAGAATCGTAATTCAAGCATTAACAAGCCATGCTTATAATTCATGCCCACGCAAGGGCTAAATTAATTTCTTGGAAGGAACATGGGTTCATCATGTAATTTGATTAAAATCACGTCAAAACATATATATTAACATCAATCATCATGACTTAACAATTTAAAACATTTTTCAAAAGAACAACATACAAGTAATGCCTCCATGGTTAATTAGGTTAGTAAATCAATTATATAACTACCCTTAGTTTAAAACCTCACTTAATATATCTCAATCCTAAAACACAACTGCTATCCTACTCTCTTCTTTATCCCTCCAAAAAAGAAGAACTCCATTGAAGCTCTAGTTCAAAGTCTGTGGGCAGCCTGAATGGTGCTTTTCTCCATTAAACTTCAACAATTAACAAGGTATGGGATTCCTTTCACGAAAGGGTATTTCAATAGTTGATTTCGACAAGATGAGTTTCAAGTGGGCTTTCTTCTATTAGAAATTTGGAATTCGAAATTTTATTGTTTATGGTTTATTTTTAATATTATGCTTAGATTATGATGTACTATGATTCAATTATGATAGTTCTTGATCAGTTGACCTATTTTGTGAAATAGATCATGAAATTGACCCCAAGTCCCTAACCCTAGGTTATAAACTAGTGATGAATTGATGTGTAGTGATTCAATTGACTTCGTGAATGTGTTAATTACTATTTTGTGATAATATTACACCAATTATTGGGTTTAATTGTATTGTTGATGGTAAAACCTTGCATGATGTTCTTGTGAATGAGATTGGGGAAAGTCTTGTGATCTAAAACCTTTACTTCAATTATGATTTCTTGTGTTTAGTCATAAAGTTATATTGAAGTATACGTTATGATATGATTTATAAGGGTTTGTATGATGATGATTGAAATGTCTTGATTTATGTATTTTTAGTTGTTGGCTAAGATGTAATGATATAAGGTTGGTGATGATTTTTCCTATGTGCCTTATTATGATATGCTGATGTAAATGTGCTAACCTTACCTGTATGAATTTTATTGAAAGGATATACTCATGCAATTCCTATTGAGCTATGACTATGTGTATATAAGGTGTATAATCCTATGATCTAAACTAATTTATGATTATTAATGAATGACAATTAAAAAGGGACTCTAGCTTAGGCCCTAGTGAACTAGAAGTGAGGAGTGTCCCTTCCAACATAGGGAAGATAGATTCACTAATATACTCATCATATTAGAGAATTAAAGCATGTAGCATAAAGAGGGTCCCAAATAAATCTCCTAGTTCTTAAACTATGTTTCCCCTATAGGAATATTATCTAGTGAATCCATGTAAATGCTTTGTTCATGTTTTGGTACTATGTTGGCAAGTAGTCCACCTTATTTCATTGTAGGGTTCATTGACACCAGATTCCACATTAGCTCGTGTGGTATATGTCGGCTAAGGAAAGATGTTCCCAAAGGTAAAACAAAGTAATAAATTGAACTCTAACTTGGATGACCTAAGGGGTTTATCTTAGTCAAGGTAGGGGTATGGGACTCTACCTATACATTGCAGTAGTTAGCCTTGAGGGATGTATTAGAAGGATGTTCTTATGTTCATATGCTTATAAATGTAAATAATATGCATATGTTGATCTTACATGTTAATTACACTATGTGATATTGGTTTCACATATGAACATGTGGAAAGTTTCTATTGGTAAAGTATGATTATGTCTACTCATAAGGATATAGTATGTAAAGTTGGACATTTTTTGTAGTTGTTGTTGGGTTTTCTTGATTGAGTGAGGTAATGGGGCCTTACTTAGTCATTGCACTAGTGGACTTAATAGGGGCGTATGAGTGATGGTCTTTCTTAGGTTATGATGTTCTGAACTCTCGTTCATGCTTGTTAACATTATAACTCTATGATGGAACTTTCTTGATAATTTTCTTAATTATGTTGATATTCATGTTGACTTAACGAAAGACATGGTATTTTTGATCTTGGAATGTACATGGTCTTTACCTATGTAATATGTGCTTATTGACTTGCATTGGTTCTTGAATATGAATAAGGTATTTCCAAAGTTACTTTGCATGCTTTTGAATAAATGTCCCTCTTCGGCATGATTTATGTGGTGTGTGAATATGATCCTATGTTTAGTCCAAGTGATGTGCTAACCCCATATATCCCTTTTTCCCAAACATTTTAGGTTCCGATTGTTGAAGGGTTCGTGAACCACTTTGAAGGGATGTTTGGATCATATCTCCATGTGTGGGTAGGTCCTCATGTTCCAAGGATGATACCTTTCTATCACTCTAGCTATGGTTTTTGTTATAGTCTAAACACTATCTTTTTATTCATGTTGTTTCAAGATATTGATGGAAGGCCTAAGTGGCATTTCTACATTTGTGTAAGGGCTTTGCCCATATTGGTTTATTCTCTTTAGATTGTTTAATATAAGACATCCTTTTTAAGACTATATTAAGTATGTTGTCTATATGTGTCATAAAATTAGAAAGACTGTGTAATCTTATTATTTGAGGATTCTATGTATACTATCTATAAATATAAAATGTTTAAGCAAGAGGCCCAAGTAAACCTTACGAAGTAGATGTAGATGAAAAGTTTTTAATTTACCGCACTTTTTAACTAATTAATGTAATGATGAATTCTAAGAGGCTAGATTAGTCCTCTCCGAGGAAGACGATCCCAGTTAGATCTAGGGGTACTTTCCGTATGTGATATTAGCTATGTCCTCGAATCATGTGAAGACATACTCAACTGTTACACCCGGGTCCTAGACCCTATATGAGAAAGGCGTCATTAACCTCTCAGAGGTTGCAACAAGCCTCTTTTTAGCTTTTATCACAATCATATAGTTAAATTAATTGGAAAATTTGAACCTTTTTAACTTTACTTAAGTGAACTTAGACTTCACATAATTTATGTCCAAGAGTGATATACTAATAGCTCAAAATACACAATCATCTAATAACAGATTGAACAATTGAAATGAAGAATTCGTTATATCATTAATAGTTGCCACACATGCCCTAATACGAAAGCTTGAACATTTGTTTGGAAGGAAACTCTAGCGACAACATCCACTAGCTATGTCTAATCTACTAAAGCTACAATATAAATCATAAACATCCTCGTATTCAAGAGGAACTACCAAAGTTAGGAGGTACTAGTCCAAACCGCTTCAACTAATTTTCAATCTTCTTCAAGGACCTGCACCTATAAAAGTAGTAATTGTATATGGGATATTACACACTTGTACTAAGTATGGGTACATACACATATTCACATAAGGACTATGCATGAACAAGGAAAGCTCTTCCTATAGCAACATGTCATTTTTGGAAAGTGAAGTCACTTTACTTCGCTAATTCGTTATTAATGAATCATGCTATAAATATGACATATTTTCATGCATTTAAGGTACACAATTTATATTCTATATGAACATAAGACCTTGGAATCATGCACATAATTTTAGAACAACTCGAGCAAAATTTTAGAATTTTGCTCCCTTTTAGACTGAGAGCTCCTCTCCCAAGACTTAATTTTTTTTAGTCTTTTCTTCTTTTTGTTGTGTAGTTCAATAATCTGCTTTGATCATATATTTTACTTGCAAGTGCAATGATTCATTGTAGTCCAATTCCTACAATGAATCAAGTATGTATTCCAAAAGACTAAGGAAATGACTTGACTACCCAACTAACAAGGTATTCTTTCCATTCTTTTTAAATTGGGCATGAAGTCTTTATAAGACAATCTTTATTGGCTATGCCCATTATTTGATCATTTGCATAATATGAAGATGCTGGGGCATATATTCATACTCCAATTGATGAGTCATTATGTTTTGCACCCTTTAATGGAATAAAGCCAATAACTGTTAACACTTTATTCTTATCATACATTGATCATTTGATATATTTATGCTTTTCCGTACTTAATTCTTTTTGTACTTACATTTCTTATTCATTGATCTAATGTTCAATTTGAATATGCTAGGTTGACTTAGTATATTTTTTGAAGACTTCCATTGGGATCTTTCTGTACAATGACTAAGAAGGCATCACATCATTACTTAGTATAACCTCACCCTTTGGTCATCCTATCTGAACACCCCTCATCTTCCTAGTTCTTTATTTCTTTCTTTCTCAATTTCTTAAAGAAGTATGTAGAATTTAAACGACATAGACCATGTGAGATAACATGAAATCTAATGTCTTCCCCACACTTAAAAGAGGTGGTTCACTGGCCAAAAAGAAACCGGATACTTCCTAGCTTTCATAGGTTGATCCACTAGCTAGTAACTTATGCTGGCAATGTAGTTCAAAGATTAGGATAATTTGGAGATCCTTATCCAACTATGTGGTATTCTCATCTCAAGAAAAAATATGTGCTTCCATAAGTTCATTACAAGTCTATCGGTGCTTATCTCAATTTATTATACTTTACAATTTTTAGAGTTGACTCATATATTATGGAAGCTTGCTTCTAGTATGAGGTATGCTTAGGTTAATGGATTACTTGTCATCCCTTTCTATACTTGATTAATGTGAAATTCAAACATACATTATCATTATGGTGTGAATAAAACTTGTCTCGGGATTTTTAACACCCTTTTATGTGAGTATCTTTAAGATAATTGTTTAGGTTCAAGTGAGACTTGTTTCACCTCCTTTAACACCCCATTCAATGTCAATTTTATTACTCATAAATTTTAATGTTATTTCATTACTCACCTTATCTTGTTCAACATTATTTGTTAGTCTTATACCATTCTTTATTAAAGTTGTAAGGACTTAGTCAATGTGCTACTATGTTCACAAGTTCATTTAGATAGGGTATGTTGGATCTTGTCCTAATCATTGGCATACCCTAGGTTATGAGTTCATTGAGTTACAACTTGTCAAGTAAATCTTCAACATGTATTTGGCCTTACAAGAAACATAATAATTTACATATCCAATATAATATTGGTATGTCTTTGTCATTGGCCAAATCTATATCATTTTTTTTGGAAATAATATCGCTAGGAAATTTATTGACATAAATATAAATTTCACTAAACACATCTAATGATATAATCTCTAGATAAGTCAATAAACTTCATATATATACTATAGTAATCTCATCATTTTAAGCAAGCCAACTTTTAACAATTTCATCTTCTCAAACACAATTGGGCAGTAAAATATTTCTTATCTCATGTAGATAATACTCTAATCATATGGATCTAACCTAAAGGTCTCATTCGACACTATCAAATCATAGAAACCGACACATAATGATAAGTTAGAACCAAATATCAACAACATGCTCGACATTTGGATTTTACATACTACTAGAATCGAAAATAGGGAGAACTAGGGAGATGAACATTAGACAATATCATTGGGAACAACTCTAGTTTTGGTTTTCTGGAATTCAAAACGTTTGAAAAGATTCCTAGGGAAAGGAATGAAAGTTATAAAACCCATTCCTTATATTAGAATTGAATCTATGAAGATTACCCTGTACTTTGCACCAAAAACTTGAAGAATCGCCTTAAAATCGCCAAAAGAGAACCGATTTGTTTTTCTTACGTTTGTTCACTATTTTTAAGTCGTGAGTTTCTAATAGATAAATGTGATTCTATGTATGAGGAAATGAATATTGACTAATTCAACTTAGGCTAATTAAAAAATAAGCTTATTACCAAAATGCCCTTCCTAAATTGACTAAATATAGGAGAACTTTTGACTTAGTCAAATTCTAAAAATTTACTAGGGTCCCGGGTCTGACTATGTTTTTTATTAATTAGTTAGGTTGCTAATTTAGTTAATTAAGTTACATATGGTAATTAATAAAGTACCCCTAAGTCAGTAGGACCATAACCAACCCGTTTGGACCATAGGTTAGATACTAGGATTTTTCTTTAGTTTGTTAATCGGCTAGTGTCACCTAGTTAGGTCTTCGGATTTGGGGCACCCTAGTTAATTTATTTTAGTTAGTCATAGGTTAGTTATCTAGTTAGGTAAATTAGGTAGATACTAGGATTGGTTAGGATGCTAGTCCCCACGTGGCTTGACCCGTGCGCGCGCCTTTCCCATAATCGCCCTTACACAATTCGATTGGGATTGGCGCTTCGTCTCTTGGTGGTTAGCACATGTTCTTGGACATGTGTTGCTGCGCAAATCCTGTTCACTTCTTGCCCACTTCTTTTACCAAGGACCCTCAGTATGTCCTGAGGCACGTCTTAATGTACATGATCATTTTAAATGATCATGTGCTATGGTGCCTAGTATTGACACTTGGATGCCTCGAACCTCATATGTGTATGGTATGAAAAAAAAAATTAGCTTAGGGTCTTCATTGTATGAACAATTTCTAAAAAGCTTGGATTGGAGTCTTTTATCATCAAAGTTTATCATAAGTTACTTGTTAATACATAAAAATTGGCTAACACCCTTATGCCAATATTCTATAACAATGCCCAATACATATGTACCCCAATACATATTCTTAAAACCTAATAGACTCTTCACTAGACAAGTACATTTTCTGGAATGTTGCATCAACCTTTGCTTGAAAGTGTCCTAGTTTCAAAGCCTTGCTTCAAGATACCTCTCACCTTCCACCTACACTATTAGAATTAGACAAAATGTGTGAAATTAGTATAATACATGTACTAAGTATGTCATAATGAAAAAAATCATGAGAAACAAATATTTTAGGCAAATATGCTCTTTTACAATAAAACATACTTTTTTAAAGTAAACTTATATTAGAATATAAAAACCAACATATCACATCAACTTCACATATAAACCACATATCACAAGCTACCATCAATTACACATCAAAATACATAAACATGAGACCCTGCTACCCAAGGTGATTCTAAGGCTTACATGAGTGAGTTATGAAGCGACCACCCATACAATCCCTTCACACACACCAAAGAGATCCTTTAGATAACCTAAAGAAAGATTATTCTGATTCCATTAATCAAATTCCCTGCCTATAATTAATCTAAGACTCACCTAAGAAAGACAAGAAGAGAACATCCATACACCCTCTCCAAGCCTACGTAAGAAATTCTCAAAGCTACTCTAGATAGGTACCTTTTCATTAAAATACCTTTGCTTATGTCATTAAATTCATTTGACCATTTAAGAGACTTTCAACAGATAAGGATATTCACATAATTGTCTTGAAGAAGACCTCGACGACTCACATACTAACATCTTCAAAGCCTAATCGTGCAATGTCAAGATAGTGTCCATTCCACTATCTAAAATGAACAGATCTTATCCAACACTGGCATGTATCCTACATGATGAAAATATACAATAACCGATATAGACCATGGTAGATACGCATGGAATCTAGAGTCAAACCATAGTCCAATGGAGGGTGTTCTACTTGCCTATGGTATAACTAGTACACATCCCATTTAGGCACATGGTTAAGTAATATGAAGGGTTTCTTCATTCTCTAATGTCATCTTATTTAGAGAAACATCCCATGCATACACATTCGGTGCTAGCCTTTATTTTCATAGAGTAATTCAATAAAGGAGAATATGAACAAGTACCATAACTTGTTCATAACCCAATCATATTACACCTTACAAAAGAGGTTCCACTAAGGCTACCTACAATGTCTAAAAGGATAGATCAATGACTTCCTTAAAGATAATTTCATGTCGTTCCATCCAACAAATCTTATGTCCACCATTCACACGAGAAGTATACCATTACGACTTTCAACTTCAAAGATATCATAACCTTCATTCTAAAAGGTTTCACATAACAACCTCCTATGATATGTTCAAGGTTAAATGTCAATAAAACATACAATACTAAGGATCTTTATCTTACGATGTCAAGGATCCATATTCACATTCTACATGTCTAAAGTAAAGCAAACAATTCTACAAAAACAAGATAAACATATGCTTTACCATATCACATATATCATATCATTCAAGAAGCACATAGGGAGAGAAAAATTAACTATAGTAACCCTAAACACTAACATATCATCATCAAAATAAACCGTTAAGAATCTCATATAAGTCATCAAGAAGTATCATACTTAAATATCAAGTAATACACATAAGGACTTCACTATAGCCTACTAAAGACACATATCATCATCTAGGAGAACTCATACTTTGACACATATATATAAACAAGTCATCAAGACCTTCACAATTCTCACATATTCAAGTTATAACATGACAATATCATAAAACATAAAGTAATGTCGACGAGGCAACATAATTCAAAAGTATAACTCATAAGAACCGTCACGACAAGTGGCCATAAAAAATATCATCACAATTAAAGACTTATACAATAAAATATAGAGTGAGTTAGGGAAGTATACCACTAATACAATCTCACAGCTTCAATCCATCGTTAAATCACCAAACACAATACTCAAAGACTCTTACCCATAACAATGATAACCAATTCAATTTAATAATCATAAAATACAATGAATTAAAAGAAATAAAATACTAATTAATCAATTTAGGACACACTACATATGATTCTATGATAATTCTTTTATAATCTAATAGCCCAAATCAAACTACACAAGAATAGAATAGTATAAAGACATGATCACCTTACCCATAATCTAGTCAAAATGTGGATTTCATGATTTCAATGGGTTCATAGAGTTGATAGGTTAAAATATTCAAATTAATATCAATTCAATCGTAATACAATGATTAAAAAAATTTTATGCAATAACCCATGGCTAAATCACAAGTTAGAAATTCATCTTTTGAGAAAGCTTGGAGAAAATCTCTTTGAAGATTGGCTCCTTGAAAAAATAAATTACATAGTGAAAACCTTACATTAATTGATGCTAGACCACGAAAATTGAGAATAATTTACGGATAAATCATCCTTCAAGCTTCAATGGTGTTCTATAATGTTCTTTAGAGGTCTTGGTGTTTTGATTTTGAATAATTAGTTGAATAGGTGTTATAAACTTACAAATCTAATTAAAGTACCTAAAATTAGATTAATAAACCGTCCAAATAATTTTAACAAGGTTAGGTTAAAACCCCATATTGCCCTTGGGCTGGCCGAGATACCTGTCGAAAATTACAGGTGCCAGTCAACGACCATCACTGATGCCCCGTAGCCCAACCAATGAAATGTCCTAATTGTACGTGGTTTGGTTCAGAAAGTTGATAAATAGGACTCCAAGCTCCCCAGCCTAAGTGTAAACATACGCCACAAACATACGAGGCGTCGACTAGACTACAGGGTGCCGATTGCGATCCGTAGGTGAGGTTGCTTTTGACAGCTTTTGGCTCACTCAATGGGTCTCTTCAAGGACCCCTTTGTTGGTCCTTTGGGAGTTTATCCCAGATATTTCTAACATGAATATACTCCTACACATGTTAAGTACCTCTCACATTAATTTCATCAAAAACAAACATGTAAAATGTCATCTCTGGGGAGCACCTCCTTCAAGTTACCGACATCTTCGTCCTTAGGGAGGACTAATACTAGCCTCTTAGTATTATTCATAACATTAATAGGTTAAAAGTTTGCAAAATTAAAACTTTTCATCAACGTCTACTTTATGAGGTTTACTTAGATCGCTCGCTAACACATAATATATATATATATATATATATATATATATATATATATATATATATAGGGAGTTTACTGAGACTCCTTGTAATAAGAAGCTTACTTAGTCTTCTACTTTTGTGTCACATATATATAGCATACACAATATAGTGTTAATATGGATGTATCATATTAAACCATCTAAACGGAATAGAGAAATATGGGCGTAGCCCTTACACAAATGTATAAAGGCCACTTAGGGCTTACAACAATATCTGGAAACAGCAAGAGTAGAATGACTGTCCTTAGAATATAACCATATAACATAGGTAGAATGAGAAAAAGGCATCATCCTGGGAACTATAGGACATACCCACACATGGAGATATAATCTAAGCCTTTCTTCAAAATTGTCACAAACCCTTTCACAACCGGAACCTAAAATGTTGGGGAAAAGAAAGAAATTGATGTTTGCACATCACTTGTACTATGTATGGAAACATACGCACACATAACATAGAAATCATGCTGAAAGGGACTTTTATATACAAACATTCCGAATGACTTCGAAAATCCTTATGCACAACCCAAGAATACATATATGATAATATTCATATATTCCTTATGATACAAGCATATTAAACACAAGACACCCCTGTGCAAGTTAAGTCATGACAACATGTCTTATAGCATCTTAGGACCATTGACAAAGAAACTCTAAAGTTATGTTACATCAACAAAGTATGTATAAGAGTTTAAATTCTAAAGTTATGTTACATCAACAAAGTATGTATAAGAGATTATGTAATGACAAAACATACAGGACCCTTACTCATTACCCACTATAAAGTCTAAGAGTGTAGTTACCAAGTAAAGCTCCAAAACCTTACTCAACCAAGTAAACCAAACAAAGAATCAAAAGCAATACCTAACATTTCATAACGTAGAATTAAGATTATCATCATTATAGTTTATCAATAATAGAAAAATAGCATGTTCAGACATGAACCAACATCAAATAGTATCATCAATGTGTAAAGTTATCATGTGCATTTCATTCACTTTATATGAGTATATGAACATATGAACATCCTCTTAAGACTTCCGTCGTAGCTAACAAGTGAAATGTATAGGTAGAATCTCATACCCCTAACTAGACCAAGTCAAATCCCTTAAGTCATCCTAGTTAGAGTTCACTTATCACTTCTTTTTAATTTCGGAAACATATTGCCTTAACCAAAATAGACCGCATGAGCTAATGTGTAATACTAAGTCATGCAACCTTACTCCTAAGAAAGGTGGACTACTTGCCAAAGTACTACCAATACATCAACATAGCATCTAGGTGGATCCACTAGCTAGTTTTCCTACGGGGACAACATAGTTCAAGAACTAGTAGATGGGTTTGGGACCCTCTTTATTCTACATGCATTACATTCTTCAATCTCATGAGTTCAATAGTGAACCTACCTTCTCAATATGATTTGGGGTACTCCTCACTACTACTTCACTCGGTGCTAAGCTAGAGTCCCATTGAAATGTCTTTCTTTAGGTCATATATGACTACTCCTTATATAGTCCTACTTTAGCTCATAAGAATTTATTAAGAACATCCTTTCAATACAACCCTCACATGTATCATAATTTAGTAAGGCATAAAGGTATTTATAAAAAATCTTGTATCATTACATCTTAAAATCTTCTAATAATATACATAATTATGAAATTTAAATTGTTCATAATACCAACACCTACTTAATTCAATTATAAGGTATACTTTAAGTCAACTTTATCAAGAACTACAAGCCATACTAATTGAAGTAAAGGTTTAGGATATCAAAGACTTACTCAATCTCCTCCAAAAGACATCACCATTGTTTTAGCATAATCTAATCAATACAATCGAATAATAGGTGTAATGAAATCAATCAATAGTAATTAACACAATCATGAAGTCAATTGCATCACTACAACTCAATTTAACACTACTTCATTACCTAGGGTTGGGGAATAGGGTAAATTTCATGATCTATTCCACAAACTAGGTTAAATCATCAAGAACTAGAATAATGGAATCATTATACATCATAATCTAAGAATAGTAATCGAAATAAACCATAGAAAATATAATTTAGAAGATCAAATTCGTATTAGACAGAAACCTATATGACATCACCATTTTGAATAATAATTTTCGAAGAACAATATGGGGAAAGGAATCCCAAAGGTTAAGAGTTCCCATACAATTTTAATTGTTAAAGATTGACGGAAAAAACAATCTTATTGCTGCCATAAAGACCTTCACCAAGACCTTCAGTGGAGTTCTTTTTTTTTCCGCATAGAGATAGAAGAGAAAAGGGAGAGCAATTTAGATTTGTGAATTTGGGGGGCTTAAGTTGTGTCTAGGCTTAGGGTCAGTTATATAGTTAATTAACAAATCTAATTAACAAACCCCTAATGGATAATTAAAAACCTAACTAACTAACTAACTTAATTGAATGTCCAAACTAAAATTTAACGGGAATGTCATAGGCCTGACCCACAAGACCCCAACCAACGGGTTGTAGGTTGGTCGACGGTCAGGACCCACCTCCATATTGTGTAACCGTAGTTTTTTTTAGAGAGTTTTATAATCGTCCTATTAGTGACAATGTCTAAATAACCGTCAATGAAGGCTTCAACTCCCCGTTGATCTGGCCACGCCTCGTTGCGTGCAATAGTCAATTGTTACTGCCTACACTGCCTCTGTTGGCAGCTTTGGGTCAAAATGAAAGGTCCCTCCTCAAGGACGCCTCGGGGGGTCCTTGGGGAGTTGTAACTGGATGTTTTGACACCAAACCTACACTTATATGTGTTATACACCTATTGACAAAATTTCATCAATTTCGGGGTCTTAAATCTCCGTGAAATAGGCTAACACTAGCACCTTTTCCCCTAGTCTCGAGGCACTATGGACGTTCCTTGACGTTTTGAATCTAAAATTTCCTCAATGACTTTAATACATTATTATTGACCTTAAAACAGTGTTATAAACCTTAGGCACTCATGTGAGTGTCTATATTATGAGGTTGTAGACTTTCGCAGTGTTACATAAAAATTGATGAAACACACTAAGGCACACAAGCACGTTTCAAGGTAAACCTTTCAAACTTCATTGATGTTCTTGGACGTTTGACCTCCAAACCTCACCTAACTTTAGACATTGCCTATAAAAATCATTATAACCCATTTTAGGACATCCAAACATCTAGACATAAGTGTTACACTCTAGATTCACCCTAGTTGTTATAGAGGTGTTACATCCTACACTCTTCTATACGTGCACACTCTTCTTGCCGCTTCATTTCTTGAAGTTATCTACTATATACACCAGAAAAGGATTAGAAGAAAAAGTGGCACATAGTTTTATAATTCATAAGGCCCAACATTCAAGATTACCAATATGTAAGGATTCCTAAGCATCACGTAGCCACTTATTCTTAAGTGTAGCGCACTTTACACCCATGAACAAGACTCTAAGTAGATGTTGTTCAATGAGACATAAATCATAATATTTCTTAAAACTCATGCTCTGATACCAAGTTTGTCACGACCATGGAGCACCCTTTAGATCGAACTTACATTGTTGTCCTCGGAGAGGACTAAGATTAGCCTCTTAGCATCAGTCATTACATTTTATAGGTTAAAAATGCAGAAAAATTAAAACTTTTCATATACATATATATAGTGAGGTTTACATCGACCTATCGAATACTACATACGGAGTTTTCGTAGATTCCTCACATAGCAAGCGGCTTTTCTTTTAGATAACATAATTGATACACAACAATTAGTCTTATACTTCATCTGATATTTAACCATTTAAATAAGTACAAATAATGGATATAGCCAATACAATGTCAACATGCCAATATAGTCTCACATAAATATCCAAATGATAAAGTAATGAACAATGTATTTCTGACAATACAACTTTAAATCTAGAGAATGGAATAATGTAACATATCCAAACGTGAGGACCTACAAACACTTGGGGAATAGGCTACAAGTCTTCTTTAATCGGATCTAAGAACTCAATGAGCTGAACCTACATAATTTTACAAATATAAAGGAAATGGGTTAGTACATTCAGTTTTACTAAGTATGGAAGCATATTTACATATAATGTTTTAAATCATGCTTAAAGGAAAATTTTTTCAAAACCATGCCAAGTTACTTTCAAAATCCTTATGCACAACCAAGAACACATATAAGAAAATAATCATATATACCTTAACACAAGATCATATACAACACAAGGCCAACATCATCACAAAGATCAAGTCAACATGTGTAGTAACATATTAGAACCCATAAACAAAGAAACTCCAACATCATGTTATAACAACAATGTATGTACAAGAGTTCATAACATTTTGACATGTGCAAGACTCTTACTCATATCCCATTACTAGGCTTAAAAGTGCAATTACCAAGTGAAGCCCAATAGCCCCAATCAACCAAGTAAACAAACCAACGGATCACAAGTAATTTATAACTTCATATAACATAGCATAATAAGTAGTCATCATCCTATATTAAAATTTAGACAAATAACATGTTCATAAATGAAACAACATTGCATAGGATTATCAACATTCAACATATACATATCATTTACTTTATAAAAAATAAGAATAACCTTCTAGTACTTCCCTCAAGGCCAACTAGTGCAATGTATAGGTAGAGTCCCATACCCCTACCTAGAGTAAGTAAAACCTCTTAAGTCACCCTAGTTATAGTTCACTTTATTACTTCATTTTACATTTTAGAACAAATGCCTTAACTCACATAGACCACCTGAGCTAAATGTGGAATACGGTGTCACGAAACCCCACACCGGAACAAGGTGGAATAACTGCCAAGGTAGTAACAAAACATGAACATAGAATTCTAAGAGATCCACTAGCTAGTATTCCTATGGGGGCAACATAGTTGAAGAACTGGGAGACATGCTTGAGACCCTCTTTATTCACCATGGCATTGTAATCTCAATATCATGAGAACTATTGTGAACCTACCTTCCCACATTGGGAAGCGACACTCACTCATAACTAATTCACTCGGTTCAAAGCTAAAGTCCCCTTTTGAAATGTCTTTAAGCCATTGTTAAACATAATAGCTTAGTATAGATTATAGAGGACTAACCCCTTGTATATTATAATCATTAGCTCATTAGGAATTGCATGAGAACTTTCTTTTGTACAATGCTCATATGTGATATTAACACATTATTATCATCATGTCATAGTAAGGCACATAAGTGATTCATCATCAACCTTACATCATCACACCTTAATAATAATAGCACAATCCATATAATCAGCAAATTTCAATTACATTCATCATACCATAACATATATAATTTAATTAAAACCAACACTTCAATTGAGTACCATCATTAAGTATAAGCCATCACAATTAACTTAAGGATTAAAGATCATAAGTCTTACCAATTAACCTTCACAAGCCTTTCTCCATGGTATTACCTTAAACAAACCATATTCATTCAATAATGAACTTAAAAATATCATATAATAGTAATAACATCAGAACTAAGTCAATTGCATCAACTCTAACCAATTCAACATTAATTCATAACCTATGTTTAGGGAAATAGGATAAATTCATGATCTCTTTCATAGAATAATGTCTTACATCAAAAACTACCCTATTTAACCAATAATACATCATAATTAATTCATAATAATAAAAAGAAATCAAGAACAACACAACTTAGAAAATAAAATTCGAATAAATAATGAAACCCATCTTTTTTGTTAACTTTTAGTAAATCAACCGGAAAGAATCCTTTGGGAAAGGACTCCTAAAGGTGAATAGTTCTCATAAAATGTTAATCCTTGAATGTTGATGGATCAAAATTATAAATCTTGCATTTCAAAACCCTCTGACCTATGTCTTTGATGGAGTCTTCTTTGGGGAGAACGAAAGTTTGAGAAGGAAGAGAATTTGAGTTTTGTGAATTGAAGGTGGTGGGTTAGTTTAATGTGGATTAGGTCTCTATATAGTTTCTTATTTAAATTAATTAGAAATCACTTAACCCTTATTTAACCATATAACAAACTAACTAATTATATGATCCTACATAAAATTGAACAACCGTTAACAGACCTGACCTATGAGAAGCGGATCTACGGTTCATAGATCATTGGACGTCAGCCATGCGTCCCCGTACTGCACGTCCAACGATATGTTCAGAGAGTCTTTTTAAGGACATTTATGGATAATGGCTACATTTTTGACGATAGATCCATCGGCACCCCATCAACAAGGTGACTCCCCGTTGTTTGTCTAGCCGATTACTATTGTCACTTGACAACTTTTTGGTCATTTTGGAAGGGTTCTCATCAAGGACCCCTACAGTGGTCCTTGGGAAAAAGTACCCAGAATGGTTCACCTTAAACCTATCCAAATACATGTTTAACACCTACTTACAAAATTTCATTGAATTCTGACTCTTGAAACCCCATGAAATATGCCAAGGTACACTAACCTCTTTTTCAATAGTCACCGGACGTCAGACATTCCTTGACGTTTTGAATTTAAAACATCCTAAATGATTTACATACATTATATTTTGTCCTAAAACAGTGTTTCAATACTTGGATACTCATGTGAGGCACAAGATTGGGTCTTGGATTGGAGTGTTACATTACCTATTGCTAATCAAGTATAGATTGTTGAGTAATTTATTTTAATTATGGGATTTTCGTGAGGATCATATCCTTTCCCCAATTTCCCAAAATCTTTGATCATGCTTATGAATTCATGAGAATTGATGAATTTGTTGATTGTTAGACTTTTTTTAGCTATTCTAATTTATTTATGGAAAGCCTAGAGTCATGTGTGGTTTGGATTGAATTCAATTCTTGAATAATCCATGATGAATTCACCCTATTCCCCTAACCCTAGGTTGCGGATTGATGTCGAAATCGTTAGTGATAACAAAATTGACTTAGTTCTTGTATAAATTATTATTGTTTGATATTATTCGACCTATTGATGGATTAATATGGTTGGGTTGATTGTAAAACCTTGAGTAAGGCTTTGAAGTGAATTGGTGTCACGACCCGAAAGTACCCCCTAGAAGTTAGGGAAACCCTTAGGTCAGAAAAATTGTGTACATGACCTTTCAGAGGTCTTGTACAAGCCATTTTCTATCATTAATCACATAAGATATTATAAATAGTGAGGAATTAAAACTTTTCACGATATTAATATTAAAAAGGAAATATCTTTTATAAATACTAAAGAGTTGTCTCATTGGCACAAGCCAACTTAAAGACAAAACATGAATACCATAGGGACACGACCATTTACATTGAATGAGAATACATAATAAATTGTGATAGTAGAAACTAAGGAAAACAGAAATTATGCCCTTGAATATATCGAGACATACATAGTCTTGATAGTGTCAATTCTCAAGCTTTCATTCTAGTCTTTTACCTTCCTCAAACCTATACATTAATAGTAAAGAAATGTATGGGTTTAGTACAAATGATGTACTAAGTATAGCATATGCAAAAACACGTAAAAGGGATGTTTTAGTAGAAATAAGATTTCATGACAGTTAAATAAAACTTTGACGAATATTTAAGTGAAATAACATATAAATCATCATTTAGCACATAGGAAAGGATTTCCAAATTTTTAACACAAAGATCCACTTAACAGTGAACTCAAGAGGAATTTCAGTGAACTCACTAAATTTCACAGTGAACTCATTTCCCTTGGAGTTCTCCTAACCATAGTTATCGTAAGACTCACAAAGGTAGACATGAAGGAATTGCCCATACTATTCCTTCGACAAGCACCTAAGTGATCCTCAAGGCTACCCATTAAAGTCTTACTTCATACAAGTAAAAAGTCCACACCTCTATAACTAAATATTAGAAAAACATACTTGTATTTAGTACATCAGATAGTTGCCCTTCGCCAAGTGAATTTGCAAGTTACACAAAGTGCCATGTGGGAATAATATCTCACACTAATACTCCTACTTTGTGCTCTTTGAGGATTTCATGAGATTAGGTACACCACATTCATCATTTATAAACATCAATATACAAGACATTGTCTTTATATGCTTTCATAACATTAGACATTTAGTCACAAAACTTCATTTTCAGTACATAATACCACACATTCATATTTTAAAGATAAAGACACACAAGGATGCCCCTTTCAAGTGTCTACTTATGCAATGGATACATAGTGTTGCTTACCACCATCTACCTTAAGTAGTACTCCTTTAAGAGACTTAGTTCTTTTACATATATTTGGGGGATCATGGAATACCGGTACTAACCCTTACAGGATGAGGGATTCCTTCATTCCTAAGGTAGGGTCATATTTTTTAACCTTTACATGGATTCTCCAATAGCTAAACCTACGAGGGCTCATATTTAAGGGATAAGGATCTTGCTACTAAGTAACTCATTCACTACTAACAAGGAGCACCCATCTCAAGAGGTACATTGGATACAACATCTCTACTCACGATGTGTACCCACCCCTTCTTCAAATACTCTCGGTGCTAATAATTACTCCCCTACGGAGACTTAAACATTCATTTGACTATAGGTTTAGGGAGAACTATTAAACATCCCATCTCATCTCACGAAGGATATCCAACCATTAAACTATATTGGTAATTCTCATAGGAAGAGTGTTCACCCAAAATCCCCCTTTTTTCATACTTATGAATAGTAGGGATGATCTAGACACGTCATCTCTACTCACAAAAAGTGTCCACCCTACAATCCCCGATTTTCACTCAGTGACTTCATTCATGCATTCAAGTTTGTGTGTGAGTACATATGAGCACACCTTTTACATAATAACCATTGTTATCATGGACTTCTAGACATGCTCTAACCCACATTCATCACAATTCACACATTATCATACTGCACATATCAAATACACACTTTATTGAGACATAAGTCTTTCAAGATACTTATTTCAACTTCCTAAAACCTATAATACATATACATATCAAAATGATTACTTTACTGAATATATGATGCCTTCAAGGCAATTTTTTTACTATACACTTGTGACTTCATAAACTTCATGTAAACACCCACAAAAGGTGGACCATACCACTCAAGAACATTCCACAAGGATTAAAAAACATAGTTAACTTACCATTCATCCAAGCTTTAACCACTTATACACAATTTATCCAACAATTCATCATAAAATATCCCTTAGGGCATTAGTTCATCCTCAATGAAACCATCAAGAAACAATACCCTTAATATTATGTAATCATGCTCATTAAAACAATTTCATAAGCTAAAAGTTGATAAAAAGAATAGACATGATCTCATTTGGGGTTTTGACATTAAAACATTTTCATGCAAAGACTCATACTTAGAGTCAAGGAATAAAGAAGTTTGTAGTTGAAATCCTTTTTTGAAATATCTTTGAAATGGATCTTTTAATGAAAGATGGGTCAAGTATGACTACCATACCTCAATGAGAAGGAACCCACAAGATTTTTTTATGAAGAAAAGTTCAAGAACTTCGTCCTCTTCCTTGGAGCTTGAAGCTTCTTCAATGGAGAATTTTGGAGGAATAGTTTTGAAGAGATTCTTATTTGAGCTTTAGGAAATTGGTGGGTGTAATGAGGTTTAAAATGATCTAAATCAGTCCATAAATGATCCCTGAAGTTCACAAATACCCCTAAACTATTTGGACCCTTTTCCGAATTCTAATTTGACATAAAAACAACCAAACAAATTTAGGACATGGTTGCGCGTCGCGTAGGAAGCTGTTGATTCTTGACTATCAGCATTTTGAGGCAGTGTACCTCGTGCCACTCGCTCGATGCACATGCAAAAAAAGTTCCAAGGGCACTACGCAAGGCAAGCTTCAGATCCTGGCCCTGCACGATGCCTTGGGTAGATCCTTTGTCCCCGTATGGGTCCTACTTGGGGGCCAATTGGGTTGTCCCCGAGGAGTCGTACCCAAATTTTTTACCCTTGGTACATCCATCAAGATACTAGGTCATCCCACTTGTTTTGGACACCAAACACTACCTAAAAAAATTCACCAAACTCAAGGACACACTAGTATATTCCAAGGTTAATATCCCGAACGTCGTGGACGTTCTCGAACGTTTGACATCCAAACTTCACCGACTAACTTCTAATGCTAAAATAAATCATTTAAATTCATGATTAACTAGTGAAACACATGTGAATCTCTAGTTACACTTAGCTCTTTTAAAGGGTGTAATAATACTTCCCCACTTGGGAACATTGGTCCTCGAATAACATTTATGTAACGACCCACAAGTAGACCCTATAAGTTAGAGCATCCTTGGGTCACCACATAGAAAATGAGATTTTAGAACTCTTACTAAAGCCACTTGTATCATTCATTTCATAATAAAACATTCTAAAATGAATAAGAATTCAAAAGTTTCTTCACACAAGAAGAACTCTTTCTGTAATCAATAAACAAGCAGAAGAAATTCATTAAAACATAAACCTTTACAACATCTCATTGAACCATCTAAACTTTGGAGTATACAATACTTGGGACTAAGCCCATACAAGACATAAAATAAAGACTAATACATAAAGGAACACGTGGATATTGTCCTCGAATCGATTAGGACTCACCAATACTTCATCATCAACCCTTAGAAACATATTTATCATCAATGGAATACCAAGACTTCCAATTCTCTACACTTTTATCAAAAACAAAAAAGGAGGGGTTAGCACATTAGATGCACTAAGTATGGAAGCTATGCAAAACCATGAAAAAGGGACATTTGGTAAATAACATTTTTTTTATGAATTTTTATTAAATTATTATAAGCATATGAAAAAAATTGAACACCTTAGAAACACATAAAAATTAACGTAGCCAATTTATCACATTTTTGAGGACAACTTTAGAGTGAGAAATATCACAGTTACAGTGACTTCTATTCAATTCACCTTAGACACTTTCTATCATTTAATTATCTCACTAAAAGTTATCATACGACTTACTTAAGTAAGAAAAAGAGATATCTCCCACACACCCCCTCTAGGCACACCTAAATGATTCTCAAGACCACCAATAATGAGCTACACATACTTACATTCCACTTAACACATAAGCGTGAGATTCTCCTGCCAATGGTGATTCTAAGGTTCACTTGAGTGAGTTCTGAAGCACAATCCCATACAATCTCTTTCACACACACTTAAGAGATCCTTTAGACTCCCTGGATAAGATCATTCTCACGTGCACAATAGCATTAACATAATATGACATTCTCCCTTCAAAGGTTATCAAAAGACATACAATCTCTTTCACTCACGCATAAGATATCGTTTAGACTCCCTAGGATAAGATCATTATCATGTAATACAATAACATTCACATAATATGACATTCTCCCTTAAAAGATTATAAAAAGACTTACTCAACTAAATCAAGAAGATAACGTCCATGATTGACCTTATAAGATTATCTATATAATCTTTAAGACTACTTATGGTTGGATCATGTTTACATAATCAATGATGTTTCCTAGCTAGAGTCATTCTTAAGATTAATCATGGTAAGAGATGAAGTGACCGTTCTTATGCCTCCTTCATACCATAACTAGACAGCCCTTAATTACGCTAGATAAGTACTTATTCATTTAACATGCTTTCTTAACTGAAGTCATTACATTCCGTAGCTCATTTAAGACTCATTCATCACATAAGAAAACCTAAGGTCTCTTACATCTTCAAAGAGTATTTTGCATGACACCTCTACTCCATCTTACCAATTCGATTCAAGAGCAAATTGATCCAATGCAATATCATAAGGCCCTTATCCAAGGCCAAAACAAACAATTCAATACAATTATATCAATAATCAATGAAACTAAGTGAATTAATCACATACTTATCTATCTAATACAACCTAGATATAAGTTGAATATCATTATTGCATCATTAGATAGCCCATAGTGAATTACATTAGAAATCATAAGCCTTAATTCAATATCAATTCAAAAAGTCTAAAATCCAATAGATTTAAGAATATTCATTACTCAATTAATAAAACTGAAACAACCTATACACCATACATACATAATCTATACATAAATCAAAAGCCCATAACAATCTACACTTGAATTCATGATCATCAAAGCATAATCAATTCACCCATATTTTAGTGAAATTAAGAGATTTAAGAAGATCAAGGGTTCATGGAGAATTGCATTAGAAAACATCAAGTATACATAAATTTAATCGTAATTAAACGTTTGGAAACCATTTACGCAAGAACCCGAGAATTAGAGTAGAAATTGGACTTCTCATCTTTTTGAAATCCTTTGAAAATCATCTCTAAAATTGGCTCTAAGGTGATAACAATCTTTATATGAAGAACTCCAACGCCTTATTTCAAGAATTAAAAGATAATTGAAGAAGAAACTCCGTTCAATACACATCTTCAAGCTCCATCTTCACTATGAACTCACATGGAGGTTTCTGGAGAAACTTTTGGAGAGAATATGTTTTGATTTAGGTGGTCAGCTTATAATGAGAGTTTAATGACATGTAAGCTCTTAAAATATCTCTAAAAACTCAAAACAACCGTCCTTCAACTTTCAAAAGGCTTGGGATGAATTAGCAATTTCACCCCTAACATTATAGTAAACTGGCAGCAGACACACGGAATCATTGATGGAGGTAAAGATGGACCGTGGTATCAACCATGTCCCATTGATGGGGTCTTGTAGGTTGGTTTAGAGGCTCCTTAAACTACAGGCCAGTTGTATCCATCGACAAGACACATCGATGGGCCGTTTTCTTGTCGACCTGCCATCGATTGTGCCTTCATTTGGCAACTGCCTATCAGTGTTGAACTCAAATGTTGGGATCCTCATTTAGGGACCCTTGCAGGTCCTACATGAAGTTGTTCCCGCACTTTTCCACCCCATATATGTTTGCATATGAGTTTAGGACCTACTACATAAGTTTCATATACAACAAACACGTAAAACTTCACAAAACATACATAGACACAAAAGGTCATTTCAAGGAAAACCTTTTGAACTACATAGACGTTCTTGGACGTTTGACCTCCAAATTTCACGAATGTGACAACAAACTTTGAAAATCATATAAAATTATTTAATAACCATATAAGCTCATGTATCACACATAAACACATAAAACGACATATGAGGAATTTAGGTGGTTTAATCGTTGAACGTCTTGGTAGTCCCTTGACGTTTGACTTCTAATGCACCTAAACTCTTAGCCACTACCTCTAACAACATTATACACCAAATTAGGAACATAGACCATCATTACACCCACATTAGGCTCTCCCTTCACCTAAGTCATTTTTGGGGTCTTACAATATGATGTCGTTTCAGCCAATCAAACTTAAGCCATTATTCATTACATGAAGGATACAATTATGACTTTTGACTTCAATGTCCATAACCTTACCACTACGTTAAAGGTTTCTCATAAATGACCCTTTTATCATCATTCAAGGTCATATGTCATTCATACACTCAAGACTAAGAGGATTTGGCAATCTAAGTAAAGACATCTCATATTCACATTTATACATATATCAAGTAAGGGACAAAAGTCTACCAAAACAAGACACGACATACTTTACTTTAGCACATATTGCATATAATTCTAGAAGCACATAGGAATAGCCATTATTGTATGTTATTCATATTCACACATGTATCAAGTAAGGGACACAATTCTACAAAAACAAGACACACCATACTGCACTTTAGCACATATTGCATATCATTCTAGAAGCACTTAGGAATAACCGTTATCATGTTTAAGTCATCTTGTACATTACTATAACATCATCAATATAACCATCATAGACTCACACTGTCAAGTAGGAATAATCATGCATCAACTCTAAGACTACACACATATGGACATAGTAATAGTCTAACATTATAACTTAACAACATCAATAGCAGAACACATACTTTTACATTACTTACATGTAGATATATATGATCATACATCCATAATAAACTACATAAATCATTATAATACATCAAGTAGCATGCCAACAAGGCCATGCTCATCATAATACATAATGTAACACCGACAAGGCCACATCATTCATGTAGCACCGCCACCATAGAAGGACCATACAAATCATAAAATAATTCTAGAGCTACTTTACTGAAAATAAAGAGAATTAGGGCAGCGTACCACCAATCCATACTCACCACTTCAATCCAAAGCTAAGAAAACCAATTCAGTACCATAAGGCCCTTACCCATGGCCATGAACATCAATTAAATACATAAACTATAATACTAAATGAAGCTAGGTCAATTAAATCTAGATTTATCAATCTAAGACAAAGTAGATATTAATTGAATATACTTCTTACATAATTAAATAGTCCATAGAAACCTACACTAGAACTCATAAGCATTAAGTCAATATATTTTCAATAAGCTTAATATACAATGGATCTAAGAATATACAATACTCATGAGATAAATTCGAGACAGCCTATAAACCAAAAAATCATAATCTATATATAAATCAAGAGTCCATACAAATATACACATGAATTCATTAATATCAAAGCACGATCACACAACCCATATTTTAGTCAAATTTAGATATTTGAGAATGTCAAGGGTTCACGGATAAATTCATTTGAAAACATAAATTATACATCAATAAAATCATGTATTAATATTTGAAAATGTTTCAAGAAAGAACCAAAGACTTTCAGTAGAAATTGGACTTTTGATCTTTCTAAAATCTTTGAATGTCATCTTTGATATAGACTCTAAGGTGATATCAAACCTTAGATGAATAACTACCATAAATTATTAGAAGAATTCAATGATAGTTTAAGAAGAAACTATATTGATGATCTAAGCTCAAGCTACATCTTCACCTTGTGTTCACGTGGAGGTTTTTGTTGAAACTTTGGGACGGAATGGGTTTTAATCTAGGTTCTAGGGTTTAAATGAGAGTTTCATGACTTATATGATCTTAACATATCAATAAACACCCAAAATAACCGTCCTCCCATTTTATAAGACTTTGGGTGAATTTCCTATAAAAATACCCAAGTCTTAATAAAAACAACTAGAATTGCAGCACAATCGATGCGCTAGTATTGATGGTGCGTTGGTGAGACCAAGCCCGTAGATGGGTCCTATTGGTAGTTAATAGTTTGTATTCCAATGTACCTCTTGAGATGAGTAATCCTCGTTAGTAGAAAATGAGTTACTTTGGTCGGTGGTGGAATGAGACACTATCTATCCATTGCACGAAGTAGACATTCCAAAAGGGGAGTCTTAGTGAGTCTTATATGAATTTAGTGGACTAAGTCTTCTAAAAGAATGTACTACTTAGCGTAGGTGGTTGTATGGTATGTTATCTATCCATTGCACTAAGTAGACCTTTCTAAATGGTAGTTTTGGTGTTGAGCCTTCTAAAAGAGTGTACTACTTCGGGTAGGTGATGGAATGGGACGTCATCTACTCATTGCACTAATTAGGCATTCCAAAAGTGAAGTATTGGTGTTTGCTTGTTTGTTCTTCAAATTTTTTTTCATTGAGTGTTGACATGTTCTCCAGAGGCGAGGAAGCCTAGACGGGGTAGTCTTGGGGATCACCTAGGTTTGCTTTGAAGGAGGTGTATGGGTGTTTCCTTTATGTCTTACCTTGTATAATCTTAGGATAACCTTATCTAGGGAAATTCCTATGAAAATTAGTTCACTTACTCTTTGCAATACTTTGAGAGTTCATTGTTTTCACGATGAGCTACTTTATTGTAAACTCAAAATGAATTCATTGTAACTTTGGGAAGCTTACTGTAAAATGCTCCCTTTTGCTAAAAGTTTAGAAATTCTTCTCTAAGTATTAAATGATGTTTCTTATGTTCTTTTACTCCTTGTTTCTTGAATGTTTTACTTAATTAGCATGAAAATATATTTTTACTAAAATGTCCCTTGTTACATGTTTTTGTATATGCCATACTTAGTACACTGTTTTGTACTAACCCTGTACTTTTCTATTCTTACTAAGTATAGGTTTGGAAGCAAGGTTGAAGCTTAAAAGACAAAGATTGGAAAAGGATGCTCTCAAGACAAAAAATGTCCTCATATATTCATGGGCATATTTCTGCATTTTTTTAGTTTTGTATAAGTTCTTATTATGTATTTCTTTCAAATGTAAAGGGTAGTGTCCCTACGATTCTTATGTCGTGTCAATAATATGGGTTGTGATGATAAGACTTTCTTAGTATTATAAAAGATTCCTTTTTATTTTAATTGTCTTGGAAAGTTTTAATTGTTCACTACTTTTCATGTCTTATGTAATGAACGATAGTTAAGAGGATTGTATGAGACTCCAAAGGTTCAAGTACGCCTTCTCCTGATCCAAGGGTTGTCCCTTATTTCTAGGGGGTAATTGCGGGTCTTGATAGACTTGGTATTAGAGCATAAGGTTATGAGAAATAGTTTAGCGTCTAAAAGTCATACAAGCCACGTCTTGTAGAGTCTTGGTTATTGGTGTTAGTCGCGATACATCCATTGACAAGAGGCTATAGGATGATGAAGTTTCACTTTCTTCATTACTCTTTTATTGTTCCATAAAATATAACTCCATAAGCTCTCTCTCTTCTTCTCCTTTGTTTGGTTGTTTTTCTAATTGTGATTTCTTTGTAAGGGAGATGTTGTTATGTTGAGGTAGAGAAAGGTGAGTTTCAATGCTTATGATAGTTTTGTGTCTAGAAGAGTAAACGTGAAGGTTAGTTTTGAAAATTTTGACGTTAAGCCATTTATGGTTATGTGTGACTTTAGAGATTAAAAGTGTTGTGATGAGAAACTTTCTGGTGATGTTTTTCTAAAAAAGGTAACAATTATAATTATTTAATAATGTTCCTTTGAGGGCAAATCAGTCATCTTTATATCATGTTCAATGATACTACAAATGATTTAAAGTATAAATTTGAGGAATGTTGAGATGATGTGGAGATTTAGTATGAGTAGAGGGCAACCCTCTTTTTTTGTTAATGTTTCCTAGTTGTTCTTGTGATTGGTTGAGTTTATTTTGTAGGTTTACTCTAAGAGGGAACTGTTGTATGATTACCTAGTGAGGAAGTTGTGGAGTTATGGTAGCAAAAATGGCGTAGTTTATATAGTAATTTTTTTTAATTTTTCAAATGAATCTACCTTAATTGGTGGAAAGGGAAAAGAAGAGTTTTGTTCCATGAGATTGAGTTAAGTGGTGCCCAAGAGTTGAATGAGGTGTTGTTTAAGAAAGTTTATCTAAGATTGAATCCTAAGAGGAAAGTGTTATGCTTAACTAGTAAGGTTGATTTTTAGTCTTATTGTGCATGAGTCAAGTGTAGTGTGAGTTCCTACCTTGTGAGAAGAATAGTGGTAGTTTGAATTATGAGTTCTTGGAGATGGATTTAAACTAAGTCGGAGAATGAGTTGAGTAGAAGGGCAGTTGATATCTTTATCTTTTCTTCTATCCTTATTCAAGATTGAGACCAAAAAGACTTGATAGATTTGTAATGGTTCAGAGTCTTGCATATTAGTATGAGTTGCATTTCTCATTATATTATTAGTTCGTTTGATGGTTTAATGTTTCATAAGCCCTTAATGAGATGATGGTCACATTAGGAAATTGGTAGTCAACCTATATTTCTTTTGTTAAGGTTTAGCTAAAGATATTGCTTAACTGCTTCATAATTGTTTTATCATGTTGTAATATAAGTTACTATGGTTATGTCTTTCATATGATCATTACTTCTTGATGAACTAATTAAAGGGTGAATTGATGGACTTTCTAGCATGTTTCGCTGTGTTACAATGATGCTCAATGTCAAAATTTTACTTTTTGAAAAAAATTGTATTGTCTTGAATTGTGGCTTTAATGTATGTAATATTGATTTATATGAGCATGTTTAATATTGGAGAAGGTAGTTCCTCCATAAATGAAGGAATATGGTGAATTTTTAAGAGTGAAAGTGGATGCAAGTGATTGTGTTGCAAAGTTGTTGGAAATGTGAAATTGTGCTCCTTGTTAGTTGGTCTATTGACTATTAATGTTTAATCATGATTGTAATGTGTTTTGTGATGCTTATTGACTCCTTGATGTTCTTAAATGTGTCTAGTGTCATTCGAGGACGAATGTTTTTCCAAGTGAGAGAGAATGTAACACCCTAAAACAAAATAAAGTTAACTAGAGCTTGATGATTATTTATTTGAGTTATTTTTTTAAAATGAGTTATAATGATGTCCTTATACAGTGTGTGAAGTTTGTAAGTTTGGAGGTTAAACTTCCAAGAACATCCACGACGTTCAGTATGTGTGTCTTAGAAAGTGGTTCTTTGTCCTTGTGTATTTGAGTGAGTTTTACCTGTTTGTTTATTAAAAAATTATGTGGAATGTTCATAAGGCCTACTATACTATTTTTAGGGGTTTAAAGTCCTGGTACGACCCCACCTAGGACCTATGAGAGGCCCTAGAGAAGGGCCCAAGACTGCCTTGGCAGTGTCCACCAACGAGACCAAACAACAGCTAGTGGTCCAACTAACAGGCCGTCTACTTGGTCTATCGTTTGGACCTAAAGGCCTGCATGTTTGGAGGTTAAAGACTCAACCAAAGAACCTCCACCAATGGGACATCGACGGACAAACAGTCTGTTGGTTTGAGTTGTCTGTGAGCTGCCACGAGCTGTCAAAAAGGCTGCCTTGGCTTGGGGTGTTTGGTAAATACACAGCAAGTCTTTTATGAAACTGAGTGATATTTTTAGCGTCTTTTAGGTATATTAAAATGTTTCAAACCCTAAGACATAATTTTAGACTTTAATTTTCTAAAACCCAAAACCCCTCTCCCTCAAAAATCTCTCTCAAGTCACCATGGAAGCTAGAAGTCAAGAAGAGCTAGGATGGTTGTTGGTGGTCAATTTCTTGACCAAAAATCAGTGGGGTTTCTCTTATATAAGGTATGTATTCCTCCTTGAATTCTCTTCCATTCAAGGAGTCCGTTCTAATTAATTTTCAATAAGGGTTTTCAATCCTAACTTCTTCTATCTTTAACCCTAAAAATGGGTCTTGCATGAAAATATTTCTAATGATTCAACTATGATGTTCCTAATGTTCATTGGTGATTTTAATTCTGAAACATCAATGAAATCATGTGAAATGTTTTTATCAGTTTTTGGCTTATGAAATGGGTTGAATAAGCATGATATTGTTGTCTTTGAGCATTGGTTTCCTTTTATTGATATTGGTAGATAGCTAATGCCCTAAGGGATATATTATGATGACTTGTGGAAGGAATTATTATAGGTGATGAAATCTTGGATTAAAGGGTAAGTTGCTAGTCTTATTTAACTTAAATTATGAAATGCTCTTGAGTGGTATGGTCCACCTTTGTTGGCGATGTTTACTTGGTATATATGGGAATGTGAAGCTACTTGTGAATTGTGAATGAGACCTCGAAGCATTATTGTATGAAGTAAGATGATAGTGATGCTATTTTTTTATAAACGTGATTTATGAAGCCTATCATGTAATGTAGGATAGAGAGTATACCTAAATGAATTACATGATTATATGAAGTATGTTAAAGTGTGTGATGTAATAATTGAAGGTCTAATCATTTATAAAATTGAATGTAAATGAAATGATTCCACTGTGCAGGTTGTGCTCACATGTACACATACATACACATACTTAGAATGAATGAAGGAATGAATGAAGTCAAAGAATGTGAATGGAAATGGGATTTTTGGGGTGAACACTCTTCGTGACTTGAGATGAATTGTTTAGTAGAAACTTCAATATCTTCAAAGAGCTTTATAAGATAGGTAGGAGGATGGATACCCTCCATGAGTTGAGAAGTGGTGTCCATTAGTTATCCTTAACCCATAGTTTATAATGTTGACAATCCATGGGGAGTTATGCCTATCACCGAGAGGATATGAAGGAGAGGTGGCTACCCCTTGTGAGTTGAGATATTGTATTTCAATGTACGTCTTTAGATGAGTAATCCTCGTTAGTATAAAATGAGTTACTTAGTAGAAATATCCTTAGCCCTTAAATATGCACCTGCATAGGTGAAGCTTTTGAGAAATCCATGTAAAAGGTGAATGAAAAGCCTATACTGTAGGCATGTTGAGGGACCCTTCTGCGATTAGGGAAGTATCGGGATTCCCCATCTAGCTCTCATGGTCTATGTAAGTTAAGCTAACCCCCACAACACAAAAGAAGGTACTAAGTCATCTAAAAGAGTGTACTACTTCGGGTAGGTAGTGGAATTGGACGGTATCTAAATCAATAAGTAGGCATTCTGAAATAGGAGTCTTGGTGAGTCTTATATGAATTGAGTGAACTAATTCATCTAAAAGAACGTACTACTTAGGGTAGGTGGTGTATGGGACGCTATCTTTTCATTGCACTAAGAAACCTTCTGAAAGGGGAGTCTTGGTGCTAAACCTTCTAAAAGAGTGTACTTCTTAGTTTTATAAAAGATTCTTTTTTATATCAAATATCGCAATAAAACTTTTCATGTCTTATTTAATGAACAATAGGTAAAAGGCTTGTATGAGACCCCAAAGGGTCAAGTACGCCTTGTTCCAATCCAAGGGTTCTCCCTAAATTCTAGGAGGTACTTGCGGGTCATGACAACATTCTCCCCCACTTGAATAACATTTGTCCTCGAATGACACTTGCCACTCTCTAAACAATTCCAAGAGTAGAGATTCATCTTAAAAAAACATGATAATACCATACAACACATTATACAAAACACAATCAAGGAGAAACATAAATTTCACATAATTAAGAGAACCACAACATAACAAAAACTAGAATAATTTCTACAACTCATTATGACATAAGACTCACATACTTCATTCCAAATAGAAAAAACTCATTCTGTATTCATTATCACACTTATATACATCAGTTGTAACCAGATTATAAAATTTTTAAATCAAATAATGAATTAGTAATTTTTTTTCCAAAATCATACATTCAGCAAAAAACTCTAGCAACTTCATTGTGATACTGCTTCACTTAAGAAATTCCTTTTAGATCCTCAACAAACAAATCTCATATAACAATTTATAGATGCTTACTTTAATCCTGAGGAAACAATTAGCAACATACCCAGATGAACATGAACCATGAGGAATATACCATGCATAAAAACTCATCTTCTAATTCAAAAAAAACATGCATATCATATGGAGAATGTTTGGATCTCATTTTTCACAAAAGACTCCTACACAAACGAAGTTACTAAGAACTCTTTGTATTTGACTTCAATAAACACATAATGAATAGGTTAAGGGTACCTCACTCCTGACAACCATACTCTTCACCATACTCCCCCACTTCGGAGAAACCCATTCTAAGGTCACCATAACATCTACTTCAAGAAATTCCTTCAAGATATGATCGACCAAGAAGTGGTTTCCCTTCAAACAACCGCGCCCAATGGCAAACCCAATCCTTTGCCGAATAATGGCGGCACCAACGTCAAAATGATAGAGACAGATGATGACTGATATATGACAAAGGAGATAACTCTCATTTTTCATGATGAGTTAGAAAGGGTTGTGGCCTCCCTTAGCTTTAAAGAGGAAAACGAGTTTGTGATACTGACACCCGCATAGGCTGTTGCCTTGGTTCCATTAGAAACTATTGCTAGGCCAAAGTTTGTGAATTAAATCGTTGCTGCTCAGGGTATGACCCCATCTAGGAGGTGTTATACCCCCAAAGAGTTTGATCTTGGAGTACAGAAAAAAGATCAAGGGAAAAGGTAGATAAGTGAGGGCAAATTAAAGGAATTCTAGATAAAGATAGAGCCTAAGGACTATTCGATCGTTAAGCATCTAGGAAAAACCCCAGCTCAGATTTTCATTGTAGGCCATTTGATGAGCTCCCAGCTATATAGGCAGGACTTGAAGAAGTCTTTGGATATTAAGTATGTGCCCATGGGAACAAGCATCGATAATGTAGCGGCTATGATCAACTAAGTTATCCAAGGGCATCAGACTAGCTTCTATGATGAAGAGTTTCTCTTTTAAGGGAGATGACAGAACAAGGTGTTTCATATCACTGTCGTATGTCGTTAAAGGGACATAAACCATGTCCATGTGGATGATGGGTCTTGTCTCAACATTTTCCCACTGTCGACTCTCAGGCAGTTAAGGTTTGTCTAGCGTAAGTAGGATCAAAACAAAGTCAATGTAAGAGATTTTAATGGAGTACAAAGATATACATTGGGAGCAGTGAATTTTGTCATTCAAATAGGTCCAGCGGAATACAGTGCACAGCTTCAGGTTTTGGAGACTGACACCAGTTATAACCTTCTTTTAGGACGTACATTCATACACATGGCTTGTTTGTGCCTTCTACTCTTCACCAGATGATAAAGCTTGTTTGGAAGGACCATGAACGGGTTATTCAAGATAAAGGAATTCTCTCTAGCAGGCAGGTGTCAATTATTGACAAAGTCTCGCGAGGCACCAATATCTACGTGGTGGAGCTTGTAAATTCCACCGGTGAGGATCTGGGTTCGATCGCCACTATGATGCCGTAGAATGGGTTCGATCCAAGTTTCAAATTGCGAAGAAATTCATAAGAAATTATTGAGCCTATTAAAATTCCCGTCAAAGAAGTGAGATATGGTTTGGGGTATGTCCCCACCGATTATTTGACAAAGATGAAAAAGACCAGTGATAAAGCATTTGCTAAGCCAATCCATCATCTGTATAAAATATTTCTAGTCTTAAAGTACGCCGATCATGATGGCCTCGGGGAAGTAATCTGCGACCTTTTTGAGGAGATCGATGTTGTCATAGAGGACGAAGTTGAGCTAGCTGATATCCATGATGCTGATCCTGGAGAGTAGCTACATAACTAGAATTCTACACCAATCATAATTCCTGGATCATCTTGGTAGAAGTACATTGTTTATGCATGTTTTGAAAATTGGTGGCAGTCTGGAGGAGGCCCGAGACCCACCATTTTTCTCTTTGCTTTAAGTTTCTTGAATTTTAAAGTTCCTCCCTTGATTTATAAAAAGGAAACATGGCCCTTTGCTATGGCCAAAGTTTGTATTGTTTTCCAATTTAACTAAAACATCTTTTATTGGAAACTTGTTTATTTACATATCTGCTATATATTAATTTCACGACTTTTTCTCTTTCTGATTTCAGTAATTTTAATTTAAAAACTTCCAATGTCATGTCATGTCACGAGCTTAAAGAACAAAATAAGGCAAGTGATGACGAGGATTAAGAATATGAAGAGGGAAGTGAGGTACCAAAATTTGTTTCTTAGGAATTTCGACAATTTGAAAATCAGCATAAGCGAAATTTGGAAGAAACTAAACTATAAATCCGGGAGTCCAAGAGTGTGCGAAAGAGGTCAAAATTAGTAACCACTTTAATGAATCACAAAGAAAAATGGTCTAATTTATTTTCTTGTTGAATACATTGATATATTCATCTGGGTAGTAAGTGACATGCTAAGGCTAAGTCCCATGGTGTATCACAAGTTTCCAATTAATCCGAGTTCAGTACAGTGAAATAGTATGCTCGGAATTTCAAGCCTAAGTTAAGTTTAAAGATTAAAGAACAGATCATCAAACAGATCAAATCTTGTTTATTTACTTATCTGCTATATTTTAAATTCATATCTTTTTCTCTTTCTGTTTTCAGTAATTTTAATTTAAGAAATTCCAATGTCTTGTCATGTCACGAGCTTAACGAACAAAATAAGGCAGGTGATGAGAAGGATTAAGAATATGAAGAGGGAAATGAGGTACCAAAATATGTTTCTTAGGAATTTCGACAGTTTGAAAATCAGCATAAGCGAAATTTGGAAGAAACTAAACTGTAAATCAGGGTGACCAAAAGTGTGCTAAAGAGGTCAAAATTAGTATCCACTTTGATGAAGCCCAAAGAAAAAAGGTCTAATTTATTTTCTTATTGAATACATTGATGTGTTCATCTGGAGAGTCAGCGACATGCTAAGGCTAAGTTCCATGGTGTCTCACAAGTTGCCAATTAATCAGAGTTTAGTCAGGTTAAATAGTATGCTCGGAATTTCAAGCCTAAGTTGAGTTTAAAGATTAAAGAAGAGATCACCAAACAGATCGAATCTTGATTAGTAGAAGTGAGCCGACTTTGTTGGCTAATGTGGTTTAGATTGCTAAAAATGATGGGAGATCTGAATATGTGTTGATTACAGAGATCTCAACAAAGCAATTCCAAAAGATATTTTTCCTTTGCCGAACATGCACATTACGATCGACAACCATGCTAAGCATGAAATGCAGTCATTTTTTTGATTGTTACACTGGTTATCATAAGATCTTAATGGACGAGGAAGATGAAAAAAAGACAATTTTTATGACGCCTTGAGGTGTATATCATTACTGGTGATGCCATTTGGTCTTTGAAATGCTGATGCTACTTATATGCGGTCAATGACGACCATATTTCATGACATGATTCATAATGAGATTGAGGTGCATACAGATGACATCATAATTAAGTTCCACAAGAGTTCGACCACTTGACACATTTAAGGATGTTTCTTTATCGTCGGCGTTGTTATAACTTTAAATTGAATCCCGCCAAATATGCTTTTTAGGTACAAAATGGAAATTTAATGGGATTTATAGTCACTAGAAGGAGTATTAAGCTCGACCCATCTAAGGTCAAAGAAATTCAATAGTTACCTCCTCCGAAGACTAAGAAGGAAGTGATGTGATTCTTAGGGAGGTTGTACTACATCAGTCAATTTATAGCTCAATCAACTCTGGTTGTGTGAGCCTATCTTCAAGCTGTTGAAGAAATATGCTTTGACAAATTGGACAGAATAATGTCAGATTGCTTTTGATACAATCCAAAATTATCTGTCTCATATAACACATTTAGATGGGTACTTGGTCAAAACGACGATACAAGATAGAAGGAAAGAGCTATTTATTGCATTAATAAGAAGTTCACTCCATTCCAGTCTCGGTATACTCTTCTAGAAAGATTGTGATGTGCTTTGACTTGGATTGCCTAGAAATTAAGGCATTATCTTCCTTCTAATACTCTCATTTCCAGAATGGACCCGCTAAGGTATATCTTCTAGGAGGCAATGCCAATCGGAAAGTTGGTTCAGTGGCATACACTTTTGAGAGAATTTGATGTTGTGTATGTGACCCAAAAGCGATAAATCACAAGCCTTGGAAGATCATCTTGCAGAAAATCCATTTGATGAAGAGTATGAACATCTCAAGATTTATTGTTCCGATGAAGAAGTATTATTTGTGGGCGAAGATATTTCTGAAGCATATTCGGGTCGGAGATTATTCTTTGACAGAGCATCAAATCACCAAGGAAGAGGTATTGGAGCAATTTTAGTATCATAATAGGGTCAACACTATCCCATGGAGGCTAAACTTTGATTCAATTGCACTAGCAACATGGCCGAACATGAAGCTTGTCTCCTCGGTTTGAAAATTTCCATCGACATGAATGTTCACGAGCTATTGGCTATTGTAGATTAAAATATATTGATTCATTAGGTTCAGTGAGAATGGGCTGTCAAAAACCCAAAGATTACGCCATACGTGTCGTATATACAAAAGTTATGCAGAAGATTCTGCAATTTTGATGTCAGAAACACTCCTACAACTCACAATTAGTAGGCTGACACTCTCCCCACCATCGCCTCAAAGATAAAACATCCATATATTGATTATATGGTTCTTTTGGATATAGATCTGAAAGAACATCCGGTCCATTGTTCACAAGTTGAAGCATACCTAGATTGTATAACTTGGTATTTTGATATAAAGAAGTACTTAGAGATTGGGAGTTATGCTGAAGATGTCAAATCCAACCAAAAAATGTGATACTCAATATGGATCTCAACTTCTTTCTAAGTTGAGGAGTCATGTCTAATAGGACTTCAAATTTAGATCTTCTCAGATGTGTGGATGGTGTTGAAACTGTAACACCTTGAAAATCCAAGACACATTGTAAAGCTTAAAATAGGTGTCATAAGGTGTATGTATTGTTTCTAAGTAAATTTTTAATTATTATAGGTCATTAAGGAGGTTTTTGAACCAAAACGTCCAAGAAAGTCCATGACATCGAGGAAGTTGTTTCAAAAGGGATGTTAGTGTGCCTTACCCTATTTGACTAAATTTTAGGAGTCATAAATGCACAAAAATTGGTGCAAAGGTAGATAATAGTATTTGAGTTGTTTTATGGTTGAAATGTCCGGGAACGACTCCCCAAGAACCAACCAAGAGCCCTTGAGTAGGACCCTTATAGTTTGACGTAACACTGCCTGGCAGTGTGCATTGATGGGATAGAAGATGGCCCGTGTGTGGATCGATGCAGCGTCGAGGGCACCATCTTCCCATACTTAGGCTGGTGGAGTCCCCTTCACCCGCACAACCTCTAAACTCATCGAAAGAGTGTAGAGGTGCAGGTTATGGTCCATTTGTGGATCGACGAGGCGTCGATGCCACCATTGTCCCACACTTACACAATTGGAGGAATCCCCTCTCTGCACAGTATGTAACGAAGATGACAGAGTGCAGGACGGAGGGGGGAATGTACTTCAACTCACAGACGGCCCGTAAGCGGGGTGTCATTTGTTAGGGTCCTTAGTTGTTTCACGTTTTTCATTCAGTATATTAAATTAATTATGTGGTTTAGGAGTTAGTTACGGATTAAAGGGAGACTAATTAAGTTGATTAAGTCCCACTATAAATACCCTCAACCCTCATTTACCTAAAGACAACTCACACATAAACTTTGTTCATTCTCTCTAATTTCTCTCTCTACTTGAACTCACCATTGAAGACTAGCAAAAGTTAGGGTTTGGGAGATTGAAAGGGAAGAATTCACCATCAAATTGTTGACAAATGTTAAGGTATGTGTTTTATTCACCTTTGAGACTCTATCCTCAAAGGGTACCTTTAAAATAGATTTCAAAAGTTTTCTCATGGGGTTCATTCAATTAAGAAATTTAAGTTATGGATTTAGTTGATAATCATTTATGGTAATATTGAGTAAATTAACATGTAATTCTACTTGTTTATGGTAATCTTGATGGTTTGGTCTAAATTGAATCCTCCATCCCTAACCCTAGGTAGTGATCTTGAACTATATTGTATTGTGATCATTCAATTGAGTTGGTTGTTAATCTGATTACTAACTTATGTTGTAGTTATGGCTTAATTAAGATGAATTATAGGCCTGTCATGCTAGTTCTTGAGATGTGTTTTAGATTATGAATTGTAAAGGTGAGATCACTCTATGTATCATGTTTCAAGTTGTTATCTAGTGATGAATTGTGTTATAGAGATGAAATTTGCCTTTTTATCTTATTGGTTATCATTGTGTGGTAATGTTACTCCCCAAATTGGGTTGAGTTATGGGTTGATGGTAAGACCTTGATGATAGACTATGAGGAAGACATGGTAAGTCATAGAATCTCTATCTTTATTTACAATTTTGATTAATTGTTGTTAAGCCATGATATTACATCGGAGTATGCCTTATCCGAGGATTGTAGGGTGTTACGATGTTGAATTTAAATGTCATGACTATGTTTTGAGGTTGATTAAGCTGTATGTGATATAAGGATGGTGAAAATTATCAATTTGCCTTGATACACTATGAAATGTCAATATGTTAAATCACTAATATGAATTGAGATGAAAGGACTCATATTCATAGAATTCTTATAGAGATATTGATGATGATGCTTACACAAGGGGTAGACCCTATGCCTAAATTAAGTTAAGTTTGATAATTAAAGGCTAAAAGACATTTAAAAAAGGGACTCTATCTTAACATCGAGTGAACTAGATTGAGTGTCCCTTCCCACATAGGGAAGGTAGGAACACTATATTACTCTTGAGATTGGAGAATATAACGCATGGGGAATATAGAAGGTCCCAACTATATATCCTAGTTCTTGAACTATGTTGCCCCAATAAGAATACTAGCTAGTGGATCCATGTAGTAGCTATGTTTCATGTTTTGGTACTATCTTTGTAAGTAGTTCGCCTTCTTTCGTCTCTAGGTTTTATGATACCGGATTCCACACTCTCTCATGTGGTCTATTTCGGTTAGGAAAAGATGTTACCAAAAGGTAAAACAAATTGAAGGACTTGAATTCTATCTTGGATAACCTAAGGGGTCTAGTTTAGTCTAGGTAGGGATATGGAAATCTACCTAAACATTGTACTAGCTAGCCGTTAGGGGTGTCTTAGGAGGAACTTCTTTTATATGTCTATGCTATGATAATATATGACATATAAATGATGACCACGACACATTGATGATTACTATATGTTGATTAGTTCATTTATAAATATGCCATGGGTTAAAATGTTAATATATGATGAAATGTAAACCTAAATGCATGATATGGAAAGTTAAACATTGGTCATGTTTTCTTGTTGAGGATACTTGATTGAGTAAGGTTATGGGGATTTGCTTAGTCATTGCACTTGTTGACTTCATAAGGACATGTGAGTAGTTGTCTTGCTTATTATGATATGTTTGGCTCTTATTCATTCTTGTGATATTATTCCTGGAATGTTAGGGTCATAGTAAATCATGGTTTCAAGTATGTTGGGATAAGTATTACTTGTTGAGATAGTAAGCATGTTTGGTTTATTTATATGGCTTACTTGGCTTTGCATTATACCCTTAAAAGGGTAATTTGGCATGTTTTGATGAAAGTCCCTTTTAGCATGTTTTGCTTATGTATGTGTATAAGATCCCATAGTTAGTACATGTTGAGTACTAACCCCATTTTCTTTCCTTTTTCCGAACATTTTAGGTTCCGGTCGTTGAAGAGTTTGGAAGGCAACACAATTGAAGGCTCAGATTCTTCCTTTCATCCAAGTGAGGTAGGTCCTCAACTTTCGAGGGCAATGCCATCCTCTAGCTTACGGATATTGTTATGAGCTTATTGACTATTCCATTCCTTTCCTTTTAATTTGAGTATTGCACTGTCGTATGACCTATATAGTGTCTTGTTGGATTAATGTAAGGGCTATGCCCATATTGTGATATTCGTTTAGATGGTATGAGATGAGTCAATTGTTGAGACTATTTCTATATTTTACGTATATGTATGTGCAATAAAAGTAAAAGTCTATGTAACCTTCCTATACTAAGGGTCTATGTATCCTAGATATGAATATATATTATGTGTATGTAGAGGTCTATTTAAACCTTTATGTAGTTTTTATTAATGTTTTCATCAATTTTTTTAACCAATGAATGTAATGACAAGAGACTAAGAGGCTAGTCTTAGTACTTGAAAAAGATGACAACGCCGGTTACGTCTAGGGGGTAAACCCTGATGTGACAAACTTGGTATCAGAGCATGAATTTGAATATCATTGAGTGATGTCTCTCTCTCTCAACCACGTATATGTAGGTTTGTATTCATAATTGTGAATTATATCTGTATTAAGACCTTTTAGTATATAGAGTATTAATATCTTGTAATTAACATCATCATCGAGTAGATAAGTATTCATTTAATTATTTTCCACTTTCACTAAAATTTTATTCCTTCTAACCTCTTAATAGATTATACTTATTTATTATTTAATAATAATGGTTTAATAATCATCTAGTCTGGTCACTACTACAGTTTTCTTATTTGATCAGTTACGCTAACAGCGCCTCAACTTTGTTTACTCCCCTAAACGGCCTTCATGCCTATCGGTTTCAACCTTAGGATGCCATAGTCTGGGCATACTTATTCGCAGAATATTTCTATAGCAAACTTTCTAAAGATGGTTATTAGAACATTATTAAAACATGATAAACAATTATAATCAACAAGAGATTATCAGGAATAAATTGGTTTAGCTACTCATGAACTTAAATGAGTATACCTTTTTCTGTAGATTTGTTGCTTCAGATTTGTTTTCCATATCTCACTATTTGTTTATTATCTAGCTCTGATACCAATTAGAGGGGTGGAAGTGTAATTGTAATGGAGTTGTAAGAAGAGAGAGAGAAAGATATAAAAAGAGGAGTTTATGATATATTAGTAACATATGAGGTAATAGAAGTAACAACTCAAGATTTGGCTGAATTAGATATACAAGATAATTTTTATGATGAATTTTATTTTGACATAAATGATTTATATGATGATCTAGAGATTTTCCGAGATCAATGATAAAATATATATATTGGGTAAAAGGTTTGAAGTTTGGCAAAAACTAAGTAATAATAATTATAGGATAAAATTTATTAAAGACCCAAAAAAATTAAGTAAACTTTTTAAAATTTTGTACAGAAAAAAATAAATTAATAAAACAACAAGTAAAGAAACTAAAATAATAAAAACCAAGATAGATAAAAAAGTACGAAAGATATGGAAAAAATTAAACCCTTATACATAGAATATGAACTATCACAACTTACTAAAATAAGAAACGATAAGACAAATTATTTGATAAATATAATTTCAAAAACAGAATACAAATATGTTTGTTATTTGAAAAAATAGTACGAACAAAGAAATATATAGGCAACAATTGATAGAAAAAATAGATGAAAAAAGGCAAGAATTACAACATATGAAAGAAAGATTAATAGAAAACATGTTAGTAGGAGTATGTAATAAATCAATCTTAGCACAAAGAAAAGTTATACTACAAATAGATCACCTTGAATATAAATTACAACATAACATAATTTATAAATTATAATGATTAAAGAAGAGTTTGCAGTAGATGAAAAGACATATGAAAATCAATGTAGATTAATGATAAAAATAATATTTTCAAACCTAGGAAAATGATATAAAAAAATAGGAAATAATTTATATTTAATGTTAGAAAAAGAAACAGCAAGCAAAACAAGAAGTACAACATTTAGGAGAAATAAAAAATACAAGAATAAGTGAATCAGAAAAAGAATTAGCTAGGTTAAAATTATTATATGAAACTAAACAAAAAGAGAAACAAACAGAAAAAGAAAAAGAGCTAGAATTAACTAATGAAATAAAAGAGATGGAACAAAAACTAAATGAAGACCTTGAAATAAATGAAATAGACGAAAATGAATCAGCTACAATAAATGACCAAAAATCATAAATAAGTGATATAAGTGAGACATACACAGAAATTCTAGAACAGGTAAATAAATCGAAAAAATTAGAAATAAACACAGGAAATATGAATCGAGCTAGTACGTCAAGAGTTAAAACTCTAGACAATAGTCCCAGAAATAGTCCTAGAATTAGTCCTAGATGGACACCACAAACTTATTATACAAAAAGTTATCAGCAATCAGATAGAACTAACGCAATATGGAATAGTAGAATAAATAAAAATTGGATACCAAAACCAATAAACGAACAATATAATTTCTTAGATTTAGATTGTGTTACAGATATAAATAAAGCAATATTACTATGGATATGAAATATATCTAAGCAAATAATAGATAACAAAATAAAAACAACAGAAACACCAAGGTATATAGAAAGAACATTTGTAGGAACAACAAGATTATGGATAAAAAATCTACCCTTAGAAAGTTTAGAAGTACTTAGAAGTGACAAGAAAATGGTTGGATCTCCATCAGCAACAAATATAGATATACTAGATAAATATGAATCAGCAATAAGAAATGAATTTGGTGGTATGACCACAGATATAAGAGAACAAAATAGAGAAAAAACAATAAATAGGCAACTTATGACAAAATTAGCTATATAAAAAATGTGTTATATAGAAGAATACACTTGTGCATTTAAAGAATATTATTACAACGCAAAATACAATTTAAATGAAGCAAAAGAAATAAGACAACAATATTTTACGAAATTACCAGAACCATTTAGTACAAAAGTAATAAAAGTTTGGAATGATGAAGGATTGGTAGTTACTTTAGGAGCTTGAATAAAATTTTTACATCAATGGTTCATACAACTATGTGAAAACCAAAAAGAAAATTTAAAAATGGAAAAAGTACTAAACAAGAATTTAGCCTGTTGTAAAAACAAAATAGCACCACTTTTTGGATGTACAAATAAAAAGCAGAAGCCTAAAATGTATAAAAATTATAGAAAAACTAAAACTAGGTATAAATATAAAAACCACGACAAAGATATTACGTAAAAAACTATAAAATAAAAAGACCATATAGACCAAAAAGAAAACCATCACAATGTACTTGCTACAATTGCGGAAAGATAGGACACATAGCTATAGATTGTAAGTTACCCAAAGATCAAAAAAGGAAGCAAATTGCAGAAGTAATTATAGATAATGATGAATATATGCAAATAGAATGCATAGACTATGAATTACGTGAAAATGATAGGATCTATGAAGTATCAGATATAGAAACAGAAAATGAAGAAGAGAATATGGATTTATATAATAATGAAATAGACGAAGAAACCTAATGTCTGAAGACGATAAGTAATAAACAAAGAAGATTATCAAAATGAAGAATTATCAGACCAAAAAATTATATTTAATAATACAATTTTTGAACAAATAAAAGGAAAAGAATTAGACTTAAGTGTTGAAAAAGTACTTGAACTACCTACTTTGAGAAATTTGTTTAGAAGACAAAAGGAAGAATATTATGTAGTTAGTCAGAAAGAATATATTATTGATTGTAAATATGCAAGAGGAAAAGCATATATACTTATACTAAGTAAACTAATAATAAATAAAGAAATACAAGACATAAAAGCTAAAACACCTATAAAATATGTACATTTAGGAGGAACAGAAATATTAATAAAAGCTTGTTGTAGAGAAAGAATAGATACACCTATTGAAATATACTTAGAAGATGATAGAATTATACACCCTATAGAAAAAAGTGTAATTAGTGCAGTAAAAGAAATTTAATATACCAAAAATTTAAATTTATAATAAGTGTCAATTATACAGTAGCATTAACAGATAGAAATATAGATAAATCATTAGTATTATATTGGAAAATGTCTTGAATAGAGTTAGCACCAGGCAGTAAAATATTTACAGCAAGATATAAAAACTTATATATATTAACAGCAAAACATAAAATAACAGCAAGAAATAAAATTGATAAAATAAAGATAGAAAATCCTTTCGAAAAAATAATTACTGTAATAGACAATAATGAATATAGCTATAAAGAAATTGACATAGAAGAAGATTTAGAAATTGTAAAAGAAAGATTAAGTACTTCAAGTGTACCAAATACGTTAACAAGAGCTACCTCATCAAGAATGAGTACATCTAAAAGAAACTATGAAATCCCACAAAACTTATTAGATAAGGAAGAAATAACACCATATCATTATTTTATAACAGGAATAATAGACCAAAGAAGATAAAATTTTTTGATAAATACACGACAAGAAGAAAATTATATAACAAGAGAGTTAGTATTAGAAGATGAAATTATAAAAACAGGACACATATGCCCTGGATTACCTAGTGAGATAGTAAAAATAAATGAAGAAACAACGGAAAAAGAAATAATTATAGGAGGAATACCCTTAATAATACCATTTAAAATATACCAAGGAAATCATAATATTACATTAGGTATAAAATGGTTAGAAAAAGTTAAACCATACAATATAGAAAATGAACAATTAACAATAACTTGTCAAAATAAGAAAATAATTATAAAAAGAACAAAATGAATAATGAAAATATTTATACTTGCAAAAATTATTGTAGAAGGATATCACAACAGATATTATACCCCTATGATAGATACAGGAGCAGAAGCGAATATATGTAAATATAATTGTCTACCAGAAGATAACTGGGAAAAATTAAAAACATCTATGGTAGTAACAGGATTTAATAATGAAGGAAGTATGATTAAATACAAAGAAAAAAATATAAACATACAAATATGGGATAAAATATAAACAATAGAAGAAATGTACAATTTTAAATTTACGACAAAAGACATGTTATTAGGAATGCCATTTTTAGATAGATTTTACCCACATTTAATAACAAAAACACATTGGTGGTTTACAACACCATGCGGAAACAAAATAGGAGCAAAAAAGTGTAAATAATAAACAACGAAAACCTATAGAATGGATAAAAGGAAGTGAAAAAATAAATCAAGAAATGGAAAATATGAATAAGAAACAAATATCACAATTAGAAATTATCATATTTACAACAGATAATGTTAAAATAAAAAGTGAACAACTAGAACAACTATATAACGAAGATCCATTACAAGGATGGGAAAAACATAACATAAAAGTAAAAATTGAACTAATAGATGAAAATAGCATAATAACACAGAAACCATTAAAATATAACTTTGATGATTTAAAAGAATTTAAAATACATATAGAAGAATTATTAGAAAATAATTATATACAGGAGAGCAATAGTAAACATACTAGTCCAGCATTTATAGTTATAAAACATAGTGAACAAAAAAGAGGTAAAAGTAGAATGGTTATAGATTATCGTAACTTAAATGCCTAAACTAAAACATATAATTATCCAATACCAAATAAGATAACAAAAATAAGACAAATACAATGATATAACTATTTTAGTAAATTTGACTGTAAATCAGGATTTTATCATCTAATACTAGAGGAAGAATCTAAACAACAAACAACATTCACAGTGCCGCAAGGTTTCTATGAATGGAATGTTTTACCGTTTGGATATAAAAATGCACCAGGTAGATATCAACATTTTATGAATAACTATTTTAACCAGTTAGAAAGTTGTATTGTATATATAGATAATATATTACTATATTCTAAAACACAAGATGAATAGATAAGGTTGTAAGAAAAATTTATATATATAAGTAAACACTCAGGTATAAGCTTAATTAAAAAGAAAGCAGAAATTATGAAACCACAGATAGAAATTCTAGGAATACAAATAGATAAAAATTGAATAAAAATGCAAACCCATATAGTACAGAAAATAATTACCCTTGATGAAAATATAGACACAAAAAAGAAATTACAATCCTTCCTGGGATTAGTAAATCAAGTAAGGAAATACATACCAAAATTAGCAGAACATTTAAAACCCTTACATAAAAAACTTAAAAAAGATGTTGAATATTATTTTGACAACAAAGATAAAGAACATATAATACATATTAAGAATTTATGTAAAAAACTGCCAAAACTATACTTTCCTGATGAAAATAAAACATTTACCTACATAGTTGAAACAGATTCAAGTGATCATAGTTATGGAGGAGTTTTAAAATACAAATATGACAAAGAAAAAATAGAACATCATTGTAGATATTACTTAGGATCCTATACAGAAGCACAAATAAAATGAAAAATAAATAGAAAAAAGTTATTTGCATTATATAAATGTTTATTGGCATTTGAACCATATATTGTTTACAATAAGTTTATTGTGAGAACAGATAATACCCAGGTAAAATGGTGGATAACTAAAAAGGTAGAAGATTCAGTTACAACAAAAGAAATAAGGAGATTAGTATTAAATATATTAAATTTTACATTTACAATAAAGGTAATCAAAACTTACAAAAATACGGTGGCAGACTACTTATCAAGACAAAGCTACCCAAACTGAGGACAGAAATGAACATACAATTGAAGAGCAATACAAAGCCATTTCTACACTTTGTACTATAGTAGATAGAATGGATAATGAGATACAAAGGCTACAGACTAATGAAGATAATCTGAAGTCTAGAGATAATATAAGTCAGCAGCATGATTTAAAAAATGCGGAGCTACGTCGTTCGGCAGACGGAAAACAGCCAGAGCTAAAAGGAGATGATGGGAAACTCCATAAAACACATGACAAATTTTGTTCAAATACAGCTGCAGGTACAAGCAGGAAAGCTAGTGAGAAATAACGAAACAGAAACCTAAACAAGTTATTTATAAAACCATTTATCCAAAATACACAAATACAAATACCCACAGAACCACAAACTTCCACATATGCAGCTAGCATACAAAGTGATAAAAAGAGATACAATTACATTGCACAATCGTATATCGAAAACATATATAAGATCCAAACATATTTAAATTTAAACCCCAAATCTACACAAATCAAAAATCCAGAAGAAGATTATATAACCCAAAAATTACAAGGACATAATAAATTAATTGCACAACCCAAAACTAGTCCAAATTTAGTTAGAACATGTTATAATTATGGTTTACTTGGTACATTATATACATATGATGGAGAAGAGATAAGTGGAATACCGGAATTATACAAAGCGTTCGTCACATACAAAAGAGCTACCAAAGGGAATTTATTTTATATTAAGTTTTATACAGCACCAGTTGAGATATTATATGAAGAAATCAAGTCACCAATTCATGTTATAAAGATAGGTCTAACTAGAGATATGATAATACCAGAAGACATAGAAAAGCAGGCTGAAATACCAAAGATAGAGATACCAGGCTTTTATGCAAATAAAAGGATAATTGGTATATCAACAATAATACAAGAACTAGCTAATAATAATTTAAATGGCAATGCTATTTGGAGCTACTATGCAAGAGACCAAGTTATGATATATTCAAACTCCAAGGAATTAATAAGAACAGATATGGATGAAGTTCAGCGATAGATTTTATCATTATTAAAACTAGAGGAACAACCTACAACAAGAGCACTAAAAAAGGAATTTATTTCAAAAGAATTATTAGTCAGATATTGTAAGCTTATTGAAAACAAATACCCAGATCACAGATGTTCCAAATGTAACGGAGAAGATAATGTTATACCAGATGTCGATTTGGAGTAAATGGAAGAGATAAGCAAGCTATGATGACAAAGCATCGGATATAAGTTTCTTTTGAGATAAGATTTACTTTTTATTATCCAATATATAACAGCTACTTGTAAAGTTTTTTTGATAACATTTTGAAGTTTTTTTAAAGTAAATAGTGTGTGTCGGCCAACAATAAAAAGAAAGGGCCATTATGTAAAGAAGTAATAGTATGTATTTTGTTTATTAGCGTCGGTCAAATATAATTAGGCCATATGTAAAGAAAGTGTCGGCCACTTATATTGGCCAGAAAGGTAAGTTTGATAGTATAAATAGAGGGTCTTCCCTCATAATAAAATCAATCCTCTTTTTATATCTGTATTAAGACCTTTTAGTATATAGAGTATTAATATCTTGTGTACATTGTGATGGTTTTCTTTTTGGTATATATGGTCTTTTTATTTTATAGTTTTTTACATAATATCTTTGTCTTGGTTTTTTATATTTATACCTAGTTTTAGTTTTTCTATAATTTTTATACCTTTTAGGCTTTTGCTTTTTATTTGTACATCCAAACTGTGGTGCTATTTTATTTTTACAACAGGCTAAATTCTTGTTTAGTACTTTTTCCATTTTTAATTTTTCTTTTTGGTTTTCACATAGTTGTATGAACCATTGACGTAAAAATTTTATTCTAGCTCCTAAAGTATCTACTAATCCTTCATCATTCCAATCTTTTATTACTTTTGTACTAAATGGTTCTGGTAATTTCGTATAAAATATTGTTGTCTTATTTCTTTTGCTTCATTTAATTTGTATTTTGCTTTGTAAGAATATTCTTTAAATTCACAAGTGTATTCTTCTATATAACACATTTTACATATAGCTAATTTTGTCATAAGTTGCCTATTTATTGTTTTTTCTCTATTTTGTTCTCTTATATCTGTGGTCATACCACCAAATTCATTTCTTATTGTTGATTCATATCCTTGTATTTTTCTTATTTTTAGTATCTTATTTGGTATTGGATAATTATATGTTTTAGTTTTGGCATTTAAGTTACGATAATCTATAACCATTCTACTTTTACCTCTTTTTTGTTCACTATGTTTTATAACTATAAATGCTGGACCTGTTTGTTTACTATTGCTCTCCTGTATATAATTATTTTCTAATAATTCTTCTATATGTATTTTAAGTAGTAAGACCTTTTAGTATATAAGACCTTTTCAAGTAGCTGTTGTATTAAGACCTTTTAGTATATAGAGTATTAATATCTTGTAATTAACATAATCATCCAGTAGATAAGTATTCATTTAATTATTTTTCACTTTCACTAAAATTTTATTCCTTCCAACCTCTTAATGGATTATACTAATTTATTATGTAATAATAATGGTTTAATAATCTTCTCGTCTGGTCACTACTACAATTATCTTATTTGATTAGTTACCCTAACAGCACCTCAACTTTGTTTACTCCCCTAAACGGCCTTCTTGCATATCGGTTTCAACCTTAGGATGACATAGTCTGGGCATACTTATTCGCAGAATATTTCTGTAGCAAACTTTCTAAAGATGGTATAAGAACATTATTAAAACATGATAAACAATTATAATCAACAAGAGATTATCAGGAATAAATTGTTTAGCTACTCATGAACTTAAATGAGTATACCTGTTTCTGTAGATTTGTTGGTTCAGATTTCTTTTAAATATCTCACTATTTGTTTATTATCTAGCTCTGATACCAATTTGGGGGGTGGAAGTGGAATTGTAATGGAATTGTAAGAAGAGAGAGAGAAAGATATAATAGAGGAAAGAGGATTGATTTTATTATGAGGGAAGACCCTATTTTTATACTACCAAACTTACCTTTGTAGACAATATAAGTGGTCGACACTTTCTTTACATATGGCCTAATTATATTTGGCCTACACTAATAAACAAAATACATACTATTACTGCTTTACATAATGGCCCTTTCTTTTACATGTGTTGCTATACTAACCCTTACCTTTACCTCATATTAAGCATTGTATTAGATATTTGATTATGTCATTACCTCGTACCAATCGACACTAGCCTATTAGATTGTATACACTTAATCTATGTTGATAATTCTTTTCCTATTATCTACCTCCTTGGTCCGGCAAGTAGCATTAAGGCGAGTTCTAACGTTGGCCATCCGTTTAAAAGACTTTTAAATTAAAAAAATTATCAATACATGCAAGACACTATTCTAGAATTGCTATTTTAGTTAGATTTTACCTCATTATTCACCCATGGTTCCCACAACCCTAGTTATGAAGTTTAGTTACCCATAGTCATAAATACACTATTCTTATATTTAATATAAGAATTCATGCACTAACTTTAATGAGAAAGAATAAAATCCAGAAATTCACTTTATTAATCAACAAAAGCACCAACAATCAATTCTTGAACAAGTGTAAAAATTACTGAAAATAATCTTTCAATACATGAACTAGAGAACTAAATATTATCAAAAAGGCTAACTATCAAAAAGTCTAACATCAAAGAGTCTACTATTGAAATGTCTAACCCCAAAAATGAGGTTTTTCGAACTATAATAAAAACAAAAACCTAATAAATAAAGGATTCTAAATACTGAAAATCTGCCAAAATGCGTCCGAGTCAACGGACCTCGTGACGGACCGTCGTGGTCACGGTGGATCGTCATGGCCTCCATCGTCCCAAACTTCACAAATTCTTCTGCTGCTTTCTTCATTACCTCAACATACATGTATGACGGATAATTCCAAGAACGATGGTCCATCGAGGGTCTTTGTTCCATAATACTTAAACTTCATGGAATTTGGGTACTGCGACTACTCTCTAATCATTGCGACAAACCAGCAGGACGGACCGTCGTGGCTTTGACAGTCAGTCGTGGACTTCTGTAATCCCACACTAAGTCATAGTTCCCCATCATTGTTTAGAAACTTCACTACGATGCCACCTTCGGACCGTCACAGGCTCGACGAACCATCATAAGCTTCGTAGGTGGTTTCTTCTGCATTTCTTCGCTCAGAAACGTCCATGTTCATCTTTGGACAAATTTTCTTGAAATAAGGAGAAACTTACATAAATATCAATACAAAAAGGATTTTGTACACACAGTAAACTTAAGGAAAAAGAATTAAAAATACCGTGAAACTACGTATATCAACACCCTCAACTTAAATTCGTTGTTTGTCCTCAAGTGAAGCACTATGACTCACGACAAAATCTTTATACAATAGTATCCATATTTTAGGTTTCGTAATCATTTGTCTATCAATCCCGATCAATATCATCATGTTTATGCATGTTATCACTTATAGGCTTGAATTATGTGGAACCAAACAATCACACAGACTCACCACGCACTTACACCTATCCTCTTTAATTTCTCACTGAGGTGCTAATATTTCTCGTATTGCAACTAGTGTCGTCAGTTGAAAATAACATCCTTATTTTTCACACAATGATTTCATTTTGAGTATAAGGATTACTTTTCATCCCTCACTCTCAGAACAAATTCATAAGTCATTCATACATATTGCCATAAGCTTGACCTTATTTTCACTACTTTAAGTTCGCCATACGACTCTTAGGATCACGATAGGAATTTCTTAGCTTGTAACATAGGCTCAGGGTAAGGTAAGGTATATTTAGGTATATTTTAGTGACTTTTTCCCTACTTGACATATTGGCTAAATGTACCACTTTTTATCGTTCTATTTCGCCCAATTCCTCATATCCTTTCACCTTGCTATTTACCTTTCTTTCTTCATTTCTGTAAGTGACTCTTTTCTTTTCTTGCTTGTATTTATTATATTTTTTTATTTCACATATTTTTCAACTAGTTTTTGAGTCACTTTACTTTTGTTCTTTCTCTCTCTTTGTTATTTCAAACCCACTTTCTAGAGCATTCCTAAAAATAGCCACCCTCAACTCATGGCTTTGCCATGAGTCAAAGTACACACTACCCAAAGTTGGGTCAGGGCCACTAAAAGGTTGTTTATTGCATTAGCCACCCTCAACTTATTCTTTTGGCATAAGCTGAGGTAAACATGTCCAAGGAGGAACAAGGGCCAAAACATTATTCACTGAAAAGATCAGTTGGGGTGAAATAGAAAGGTCTATTTAAAGCTCAAATCATTTGGATCAAAGACGGATTAATGTCTTTTTTTATTATTTTATTTAGGGTTAAAATTGGCTATATTGAACAAGGGACTATAATCCTTTCCTAATTGTCTATTACAACTTACTTTTAGCAAGACAAACCAGGCAAGTTCTAGCTCAGTACAAAGAGTGGACTATTCGAATTTTCCTCACACTCACTTGACATCTCATTATTCTACCAGATTATAAGACACCTAGTTCGAGACTTATACTTAGGGTCATGTAGTGGTGTATCTCTATGTCATGCTTACAGCCACACATTTATCAATTAATATGACTAGACATTCATCATTTTGATTACATCAGGATACATTTTTGTTTTAGCCATCATGCTTCAGAGTTATACTATGTACACAAGATATAGACATGAAGGTTCAACAATAAAAATAACCAGTCTCTTGGGGAAAAAGAACACAGGCAAGAAAACCCAAAAGAGGATTGTGAATTGGGCTACTCAAACTTCACCCTAGCACTCACTTTACATTTACCCCACCCCCAAAAAAAATATATGCAATTGTCCCCAATGCATACAAAAATTGGGGTACGAGAGTGGTAGGTGAAGCAAAATTGGGTCGCAAAGCACCGGTGATAAGCAAGCTGGTGGGTCCAGTTCCCCTGAACCCACTAGATATGTAGTCTAGACACCCTCAGTAGTGTCTTCTTTAGAAACAACACTATTCGTAGTGCGTCCTGTTGTCTCCACATTTCTGGAGCTAAATGCCCCAGAAGCTGACTCTAAAGCCCTGATCTGACGCGCCTCCTCATCACCAATCGAGGCTCTCCTCACAGCTTCCATCTCACGGCGTTCCTTTTTCCTTGCCCTTGCCTCATCCACCTCTCGACCCCTACGCCTCTTTGCATGCTCTTGAGGGGAAGGTCGTGGAATCTCAGAAGTGGCGAATTAAGCCGCCAATACTATGTCCGCAGCAGGCTCTTCAGAAGGGTCCTCAGACTCAGGCACCCTAGCCTCTAGGATTATATCAATATGAGCTCGCAGACTCTTAACCGCAGCCTGAAGGTTCGACACGTCCACCTGAGTGGATCGCCGGGCTAGCACCCGTAACTCAAAAGCATCTAAGCACTGATGAACCTCAGCGATCTTCCGCTCTTTGTGCTGGGTCATCTTACGCTCCAAGAGCTCCTCCCCCTAAGCAATACACCTCTGCATCCAAGGCTAGAGGTGATGCAGAAGTGTGGACATCTGAGCTTCTAGCTTCTGGACCTTAGCAAACGGGACCAGAGCAGGGAAAGGAGTTGAGCGAGAGTATCTATGGGCAGTTCTACTACCCAAGATAAAGTCAACTGGGGTAGTGTCAGTAGTCGCTTAAGTAGCATGCGTAGCCATTCGAGCATGTGCTACCGTATCACCAGATTTTCACCAAGTGGAGGAAACTTTTGACGGGGCCCTCTGCGTGGATCCAACTCATTGGCCTCATCCCTGATGAGGCCGATATCAAAAGTGCCCAGCGGATTCTTGAGCTGATCATTGTTTCAAATGGGCACACCTGCGGACCTACATAAGGAAAATATCATGCACGGAAAATGGTAAGTATTTGTGACCTTGAAAGCCCTATTGTGCATGACCACCTATAGAAGCCAATTGAATTCCACAAAGCTATCATTGCTGCCATAAGCACTGCGCGATACCATGTAACTATATTATCAGCAGTCGTGGGGGAAAGGCAGTGGCGGACAATCACATATAAAAACATAGCCTTGAAGGTCAAGTTATCCTTCCTGATGGATCCCTTAGGCTCCGTTACCTAGTCGGCACCCTCTTAATCAATAGATAAGTGGAGGTGTATCCACCTCTTGGTTTTCTCTATCAGCGATGGTTCACGTAAGAATTGGCCATCTTTAACAATTTGCCACTGGTAGTCGAACTCAGCGGTGAAAGGGGACCTGTTGGCATCAATATCCTTGCCATACAGATACCGGCAAATGGATGGTAGGGAGATGTCGACAGTTATGCCGCCTATTCTATGCTCAAGTGGGGCCTGTTTGGCGGGGGAAGCCCGCCGATCGATCTGTGATCAGAGAGTAGCCACATAAAAGGCATAAAACTCTCGGACCCACTCCTCGCGTAGAATCCCAAAGGACAAGCTGTCTACTCTAGCCATTGTCTTGTGAAGAGATTGTAGATATCTGGCATGGGTGGGAGACTCCCCATAAGGACCCATCTCTATAGTGTAAGGGTGCGTGGCATGATTCCTTTATCATTTAAAAACTTGGAATCTGAATACACTTTGTATTGCCCGTCGACACACCACCGGTTAGGCTTGTCGGCAACTGGGGTGAGAGCACCAATAGGTGAGCCTGAAGTGGAATCATGACTGTCAGCCTCATCAGACGAGGCAAACTGTGCAGCTGTGGCAGGTGCTGGGACTTCTGTGGACTTGAAGGCTTTGACATACCACGAAACTCCTAAAGAACCAGATGCTCGTTCTTCATATGTAGCTGACCCAGATGGTGTGTCGGTCAATGTGAGCTCCTCATCAGACTGGGAGGCAGTGACTACGCTGGACGCCAACTTTTTGGGCGTAGCTCTGGTTGCACGTGCAACTAGTGCTGAAGTGTTAGTGCCTGGGGGCAAGTACTCTGGATTATGATCATCATTAAAGCCTATAACCAGTCGGGCAGATGGGGCGATAGACTTTGAATGCCCACGTGCGTAAACTCGATCTTGTTTCGGTGCCATTAGAGATAGTACCTTTAAAGAATCATTATTAGTACTAGAAGGAGCAAACAAGACAAGCAAAAATGGCACAAAATAAACATAGGATCAAAGCTTTGATGACATCTCTGTAGTAACAGAGAAAAACGACGGACCATGTGCCGACTTGTCATTAGTATGAAGGACCGTCATGGGTCCGTCATAGCTTACTTGAACTATGTTTATGTGCAGACCCCTGAAGGAAAGTCTTTGACAGTTATGACGGATAAGCAGGCCAGGCCATTGTGATAATGACGGTCCATCGTCAATGTCCATCGTGGGGCACTTAGAAAAAATATGGAGACCCTTAGAAGATGGGGTCTCTGACTGTCATGACGGACCGTCGAGGGTATGACAGTCCATCGTAGATGTGCGTCAAAGGACACTTGGAAAAAAATGGATACCCTTAGGACAAGGGTCGTTGACAACCATGACGGTTGTGAAGGATGGACCATCGTGTTAATGACGGTCCATCTTAGATGTCCGTTAGAGGACACATAGAAAAAGTTGGAGACCCTTAGGAATAGGGTCTTTGACAACCAGAACGGTTGTGCAGGGCAGGACGTCGCAGGTATGACGGTCCATCGTGGATGTCCTTTAGAGGAGACATGGAAAAAATGAGGACTCTTAGGATAAGGGTCTCTGAAAACCATGACGGTTGTGCAGGACGAACCGTCGTGTTAATGATGGTCCGTCTTAGATGTTCGTCAGAGGACACTTAGAAAAAGTTGAAGACCCTTAGGACAAGGGTCTCTAACAACCATGACGGTTATGCAGGACAGAACATCGTGAGAATGACGGTCCGTCGCATGTGTCCGTTGGTGGACACTACGAGAAAATGAATAGTGGGGTGTTGGAAAAGACCTTATGTCGTGGGTACGATGGTTCATCGTGGGTATGACGGTCCGTCATCGAGGTCTTGTTCCCATAACAAATAGGCTTGCTCTATCACTTAATTACCTATCATGTGCTCGAGAAGGTCCCTCAATTCCTCGGTTCTGTCATTAAGTGACAGAATTGAGGATTTCAAAATCATCCTCTATGACTCAAAAAGATTACTTAGTGTTAACCTACATGTTTCTAACCCAAATACCTAGCAAACTAACAATGCTAAATCACTAATTTCTGGAGTTTTAACAAGCTAATTCGAGGGTTCTCAACCTAGGTCAAACAAAATTGGATCACAGCATGAAGCCCTACCAAAAGGAAATAGGCTAATAGTAATTGAAAAACAAAAATGCAATGTAAATGGGTAGAGATCAGAGACACATACCTGAGAAGAGGAGAAAAAACAAGCAGGTTAGGCACTTGGTTATCAAGAGCAAAATTACAGAAGCAGACTCCGACCAGTAGAAAGAAGATTTCTGGAATTGGGGATTTGGGGATGTAATCAGTTGAAAGAGAGGTAGGAAGTTGGAAGTTTGAAAGGGAGGGAATGAGAAAAAGAGGGAAAGAAATCGTTCAAATGAAGGGGTGGGGGGTTTTAAAGGTTGAAAATTTTAAAAATTCCCCAACCGAGTCGGGTCGGGTTGTTGGTTAATGACGCAACGAGTCCCCAACGATGGTCCGTCCTATATACGACGGTCCATCATGGGTTTCTTCATGGGTGACCTTATTTTGAAAATAACTGAAGAACGTACCTGGCACGACGGATTCATGCGACGGTCCATCGCATGCGTGACGGTCCGTGGATGTGTCCGTCAGTGAATGTTGCGGAGTGATTTTCTGCAGAATTCCTTGGTGATGTGGCTGCAAATTTAAAACCCATTAGTAGAAAATGCTACCATTACTAGAAAGAAAACTATATGTATTGGGTTTCCTCCCAACAAGCACCTGATTTAACGTCGCGGCACGACAATGGACACTTGATTAATCAGACATCATCAAGATGGTATGCCTCGATCACTTCATTCGCCAATTCAGCATGCTCGAAATAGATTCTTATTCGTTGTCCATTAACCTTAAATCGCATACCATCCTTGGTTTCCAACTCAGCTGCTTTATGAGGGAATAGTTGGGTATCCAAGTAAGGGCCAGTCCATTTGGAATTGAGCTTGCCCGGAAACAAGCGCAACCTAGAATTGAATAAAAAACAACAAATCCCCAACCATAAACTCTCGTTTTTCAATTTTTTGGTCATGGTACTTTTTCAACTTATCTTTGTAGAGGGCTGAGCTTTCATAATCTTTATGGCAAAATTCATCGAGTTCATTAAACCCTGTTAACCATTTGTCTGCAGCTTCGTTCCAATCCATTTTCAACTTCTTCATAGCCCACAAGGCTTTATGCTCTAATTCAAGCGAAAGATGATATGCTTTCCCATATACAAGTTTGTATGGGGACATATCTATGGGAGTCTTATACACTGTACGGTAGACCCAAAGTGCATCATCAACCCTCCTTGACCAATCCGTTCTACTAGTGTTCACTGTTTTTGACAATGTGTTTGATCTCCCTATTTGACACTTTAACTTGCCCACTAGTTTGAAGATGGTAAGGAGTGACAACATTATGGCGAACCCCATATTTCTCCAATAATCTCTTGCACAATTTGTTGCAAAAGTGGGATCCCACATCACTAATAATTGCCCTAGGGGTACTAAATTGAGAGAATATATTCTTTTTCAAGAATGCAGTGACACTCTTCCCTTCATTGTTTGCGAGGGCGATAGCTTCCACCCATTTAGATACATAATCAACCTCTACAAAAAAAAACTTCATTCCATGAGAACTCACAAAAAGACCCATAAAGTCAATACCCCAATCATAAACTAAATCAATAACAAGAGTAGGGTTTAGAGGGAGCTCTTCCTTTTTTGAAATGCTGCCATCTCTTTGGCATGTATCACATGCTTTAGCAAACTCATGAGCATCTTGATGAAGAGGTGTCCAATAGTAACCACATTGTAATATCTTATGAGCGGTTCGGTTACCACTAAGATGTCCACCAATTGGTGAGGAATAGCATGCCTCTAAAACACTCAACATCTCATATTCTATCACACAACGCCGAATAAGCCCATCGGCACACCTCCTATATAAGTATGGTTCATACCACAAGAACTTCTTCACACCGTACATGAACTTTTTTATTTGATGAAAGGACAAGTCCAGTGGAATAATATCGCTAGCAAAATAGTTTGCCAAATCTGGGAATCATGAAATCAAGTCTTGTGAGGTAGAAAATACATGCTCATCGGGGAAAGTCTCATCAATATTAGTATTATCCCCTTACTCTCTCATAGCTTCATCTTCTAGACGGGATAAGTGATCGGCAACCTTATCTCGGTCATTTTTCTATCTTTCACCTCAAAGTCAAATTCTTGTTGCAGTAATACCCAACGAATCAACCTAGGGTTTTCATCCTTCTTTGCCATCAAATATCTCAATGCAGAATGGTCAGTATGAACTATAACTCTAGTACTTAGCAAATATGAGCGAAATTTTTCAAAAGCAAAGAATACTGCAAGGAGTTCTTGCTCAGTCACTGTGTAGTTCTTCTAGGCTTCATTTCGGGATTTACTAGCATAGTAAATGGGGTGAAGGATTTTGGTCCTTTTTTTTGTTCCAATACCACACCAAGAGCAACCCAACCTGCATCACACATCACCTCAAATGGAATGTTCCAATCTTGATAAATAATGATAGGTGCAGACACCAATTTTTCTTTTAGCTCGCCGAATGCTTTAAAACAGGATTCATCAAAATAAAATTTACAATCTTTCTCAAGAAGTCTTTACAACGGATGTGCAATTTTTGAAAAATCTTTGATGAATCTCCGGTAAAAACCTGCATGACAAGAAAGCTTCTCGTACCTTTTACAGAGGTAGTTGGGGGAAGTCTCTCTATTACCTTGACTTTATCTCGATAAACTGTACACCCTTTTCTGAAATGTGATGACACAAAACAATACCTTCTTAAACCATGAAGTGGCATTTTCCCCAAGTTAGTACTAAATTGCAGTCTTTACATCTTTTAACGACCTCAGAAAAATAGTCAAACACCGCTCAAATGATTCACCAAAAACATAAATATCATCCATAAAACTTCAATAGTATCTTCCACCATGTCGGAGAATATCGATATCATACATCTCTGAAATGTGGCGGGTGCATTACGCAACCCAAACGACATTCTCTTGAACATAAAGGTCCCATATGGACAAGTAAAGGAGGTTTTCTCTTGATCTTTTGGTGCAATACAAAGATGATTATACCCCTAATATCCATCAAGGAAACAGTACCACCCTTTTTCGGCAAGTCAATCAAACATCTGATACATGAAGGGCATAGGAAGATGGTCTTTTTCGGTTCATGCATTTAATTTATGGTAATCCATACACACCCTCCATCCAGTAATCGGTCTCATTAGAACAAGTTCATTTTTCTCATTGGGAAGCACAATCATTCCCCCTTTCTTAGGTACACACTAAACAGGGCATACCCAACTACTATCGGCGATAGGATAGATTACTCCAGCATCCAAACATTTAATGATTTCCTTCTTCACGACCTCTTGTGTAGATGGATTTAAGCGTCTCTGGTGATCAATCCATGGCTTATGATCGGGCATGAGTTGGATTTTATGAGAACAAATACCACGAGGGATCCCAATAATGTCCGCAATAGTACACCCAATAGCTCTTTTGAACCTTTTTATCACTTTCAGTGAACTCTCAACTTGTTGTTCATTCAGGTCTGATGCAATGATTACCGGCAAAGTGTCACCATTTCCTATGAATTCATACATGAGATAAGGTGGGAGAGCTTTTAGTTCTAATTTTGGAGCCTCATCTATAGATGTTTTCGTGGGTGGACAACACCACCACGATCAAGAGCTGTGACTAATGACCCATACTCTTCAATGCAATCATTATCAAAATTCATGAATAATGTCGCTAATGATTCTATACCTAGACGTTTTTCTATTTGTGTCTCGGATGCATTACAAACTTTGTAGGATATAGAAGATACTGATTGGAGCTCACCACTCTACCTCGTAGACCTATAAATTTGAAGGTTACTTCTTCATTTTTCAACCAAAACTTCATCTGCCCCTTTTTCATATAAAGTAAGGCTCTACTCGTAGCAAGGAATGACCTCCTAAGAATAATAGGCACTTCAAAATTGACTTCACAATGAAGAATAACAAAATCTGCTGAAGGTATGAACCACTCCACTTTTACTAGCACATCGTGAAGTATCCCTTTAGGCCTTTTTTACTATTCGATCGTCCATCAGTAGCCGCATCGCAGTGGGCTTTGGATCACTCAAACCTAAACTCTTATAAATCGAGAGGGGCATAAGATCGATTCTTGCCCCTAGATCACATAATGTTTTCGCAAAATGTAATAACCCGATTGTACAAGGAATAGTGAATGAACCTGGATCTTCTTTCTTTTGTACTAGAGATCTTTAGCAATAGAACTACAATGCTACATTCTATCATCATCTTCAAAAGTGACCGATCTTTTCTTTGTAATCAGATCTTTCATAAACTTGGCATAACTTGGCATTTGTTCTAAAGCTTCTACCAAAGGGACATTTATAGAAAGCTGCTTCAACATTTTTATAAAAAACTAATATTTACCATCCTCGGTCTTTTCCATTAATATTTTAGGAAATAGGGGTGGTGGTCTAGGCATGGGAGTTACCTTTTTAGGCACTTCACCAACTTCTTCAATGTTATCTTCTACTTCACCACTAACCTCTACCACTCTATCATTATCTTTTATCACCTTTTTCTCATTAGACGGCATAGGTGGGTCAATTATTTTCTTACCACTGCGAGTAGTGGTTGCCATAAAGTGTCCATCATTCTGTGGATTTTGGACAGTGTTGCAAGGAAGAGTGCCCGGTTATCGTGCGTTCAAATTCGCAGATAATTGGGCCATTTGCAACTCAAGCTGCTTAATCGATATCGCATGTGTATTGAATTTTTGACCAATACCCGCTAAATCACTACTTAAATCTTTAGTGAGCTCATCACTAGAATCAAACCTCCTCATCATTTTGTGCAACATAACCTCAACTCGTGCCATACTACCTTCACGATTTTGAGGAGGAACATAGGACCAATTCCTACCATTTCTGTTACAATAGTTACCCTTGTTGAAGTTGTTGTCACGGTTGTAATTTCCAGTTCAGACATAATGACCCTCAAAGTTATAGTTACAATAGATCCGACCTTGGTTTCCTTGACATTGGCGCCAATTCTCCTGATTTGAGCCTTGGGCTCTCGGTCGAAAACCGCTCGTCTTCTCATTTACCGCATGAGAATCCTCTTCATAACAACATTCATCATTTGGTTGTGGTGGTTTAGAAAAGTAGTTAACTGCATTTAGCTTTTCTGCACCCCAGTGACATGTTTTAATACCAACCCAAGCTCAGTTCTCATTTGAGCCATCTCTTCACGAATCTCATATGCGGCTGGGTTGTGAGTGGATTGCACTGCAAAGGTATTTCTTCCAGTATCTGACTTCCTAGTACTCCAAGATTTATTATTACGGGAGATTTTCTCTAACTTTTCGGCAATCTTGGCATAAGGAAACTCTCCATAAGAACCACCTTCTATAGTATCCAATATCACTTTATTATTATCATCCTATCTCGATTGAAGTGTTCTTTAAGTGACTCATCATCTATGCGGTGATTGGGGAAACTTGTAAAAAAGGAAGTGAATCAATCCAAGAACTGCTAACTGACTCTCCTTGTAGTGCCAAAAAGTTGTTCACTCTGTCTTAGTGATTTAGTTTCTTGGAGACCGGGTATTAACGTGCTAAGAAAACGTCCCTTAGTAGGTTCCAAGTTAAAATTGAGTTATAACGGAGCTTAGTGAACCAAATAGGAGCCTCACCCGTCAGTGAGAGAGGAAATACTCTTAGACCGATTACATCCAAATCCAAATCAGCCATCCCTACACAATTTTTACACACTACCCTTACCTTAACTATATGGGCATGTGGGTCCGCAGAAGGTAGCCCTGAAAACAATCCTCTAGCATTGAGCATTTGCATCAGACTACTAGTTACCATAAAGGTGTGTCCTTGTGGTAGAGGGGGCAATACACTTGTTCCATCAGAGTCTGCAATATTATCATAGCCTTTGTAGTGTTCTTGAGGGCGTGGAGCGGGATTTTGTCCCCTCTATTTATTTTCGCCAGGATCATCGGGTAATAACTGACCATGAACATCAATCGGAGCTAGGATGTTGTAGTTTGGATCATCATCGTTAATACCTAAGTTTCGATTCATATTGCGTAGACTACTCTCTAATTCGTGATCATAGGAAAAGAAGGGTTCTCTTCCTCTCTGTGTATTTGGCATACAAAGAAGATAGTTTAGCAAGAATAAAAAATAATAGAAAAGTAAAATTAAGAAAATATTGACAAAACTTTAGTAATAAGTTTAAGTTAATCTAAAAGCTACTCTCCCCGGTAGCGGCGCCAAAATTTGATACGCTCAAACTTACTTCTCAAATATGAAGTAAAGCGTTCGTATCATGTAAAGAACCTAACTAATGAGGTTTGGGTCGTTCCCACGAGGAAAATAGTTCATACTGAACTTTATTCTATTATTACTATTGTTTAGTCAATTATTTTCCTAGAAAATAAAAGACAATAAAGGGGGGTTTTATATCTAAATTAATAAAAATAATTAACTAAATTAAAGTAAACAACTAACAGTTTTAAATCTTGGAGCTTAATCAATTAATAAAGTTAACTAGGGTTTAAGTGTTCCCCATAGGTTCCTAACTTGATAATCCTAAGTGTAACAATTATTTCTAAGTATCTTGCATGTAAAGTGATAAGTTATGTATCTCTATATCCTTGGTTTGGCATCTAGAAATTTCACTCCACACCTTGGTCCGGCTACGTGTGTTGCTATACTAACTCTTACCTTTACCTCATATTAGGCATTGTATTCGATATTTGACTACATTATTTACCTCGTACCAATCGACACTAGTCTATTAGATAGTTTACACTAAATTTGTGTTGATAATTCTTTCATATTATCTACCTCCTTGGTCTGGCAAGTAGCATTAAGGCGAGTTCTAACGTTGGACATTCCTTAAGAAGACTTCTAAATGTAAGAATTATTAATACATGCAAGACACTATTCTAGAATTGCTATTTTAGTTAGATTTTACCTTATTATTCACTCATGGTTCCCACAACCCTAGTTATGAAGTTTAGTTACCCATAGTAATAATCACACTATTCATATATTTAATATAAGAATTTATGCACTTACTTTGATGAGAATGAATAAAATCTAGAAATTCACTTCACTAATCAACAAGAGCACCAACAATAAATTCCAGAAAAAGTGTAACAATTACTGAAATTAATCCTTGAATACTTGAACAAGAGAACTAAACATTATCAAATAGGATAACTATCAAAAAGTCTAACATCAAAGAGTCTACAATTGAAAAGTCTAACCCTAAGAATGAGGTTTTTTGAACTTTTGTAATAAAAACAAAAACCTAACAAAAGAAGGATTCTAATTACTGAAAATCTTTCAAAACGCCTCTGAGTCAACGGACCTCGTGACAGACCGTCGTTGTCAAGACGGGCTGTCATGGCCTCCGTCATCCCATACTTCACAAATTCTTTTTCTGCTTTCTTCATTACCCACAAAGTACAGGTATGACGGACCGTTCCAAGCATGACGGTCCGTCGAGGGTCTCTGTTCCATAATACTTAAACTTCTTGGAATATGTGTACTGCGACTACTCTCTGATCAAGCAAGATGGACCATCGTGGCTAGGACGGTCCGTCGTGGACTTCCTTAATCCCACACTAGGTCATACTTCCCCATCATCCTTCAGCAGCTTCACTACGATGCCACCTACTAACCATCACAGGCTCGAAGAACAGTCATATGTTTCGTAGGTGGTCTCTTCTGCATTTCTTCGCTAAAAAAAATCAACGTTCATCTTTGGACAGATTTCCTGGAAATAAGGAGAAACTTATATAAAAATCAATACAAAAAAGCTTTTGGACACACAATAAACAAAAACCAAAAGCATTAAAAATACCGTGAAACCACGGTATATCACCCATACCGTAACGTTTTATGAAGAATTGATGGTTAATTCGACCCTTTCAATACCCAAACACCTATCCTTGCTAGTCTTCAATAGTGAGTTCAAGTAGAGAGAGAAAGAAGAGATAAGGAAGTGAGTTTACTTTGTGAGTTGTCTTTAAATTAATAAGGGTAGGGGTATTTATATTTGTAGTTAATTTGGTTAATTAGTCTACTCTTAATCCCTAACTAACCACTAAACCACCTAATTAATTAAATAAGACTAACTTAAAATGTGCATGGAGTTTGTTGTGTCACCGACGACACCACGATCGACGAACCGTGGTTCAGTCGACGGACCACCTCTTTGATGCACATCCATCGGTTTGGTTAGAGACTATTCATGTAGGGCTCTTTTACACATTGTCTAAGCGTGGGACAATGGTGGCAACTATGCCCAATTGATCCACACACGGACCATAGCCTGCACTTGGTTTGTAAGTTAAGAGGTTGAGGGTGAGGGGCGTTAATATACTAGCCTAAGTGTGGGACAACGGTGGCACCGACACCCCGTCAGTCCATACACGGACTGTCTACTGTCCGGTCAATGTACACTGCTGGCAGTGTTACCTCAAACTGCAAGGGTCCTCTTTAAGGGCCCTTGGTCAGTCCTTTGGGAGTCGTACTCGGGTGTTTTGACCAAGGAAAAACTTAAAAACCTGTTAACTACTATTCCACCAATTTTCATAAATTTCCGATTCCTAAAAGCTAATCAAAAAGGCTAAGGTATGCTAGAAACCCTTTAAACCAACTTCCGGATGTGATGGACGTTCTTGAACGTTTTGGTTCTTAAACTTCCTAAATGACCTATACTAATTAAAATGGACTTAAAAATAGTACCTAGACCTCACGACACCTATGTTAGGCTTTACGATACGTCTTGAATTTTCAAGATGTTACATTATCCATCTCACCCCCCCCCCTTTTGGAACATTCGTCCCCAAATTACACTACAACTCTTTTGAATGAAGGAATAGACTCAAGACTAGAATCCCAACAAATCAACAATATCATATCAATATAAATCATTTCATTTCGATAAGGCAAATTTCAAAAAGCAAACTTTCACACGTAAGCCTCAAAAACACTTCGTCATGAGGCATTTACTTCTCATAGTACTTATGAGCTCAACATACATTAGATGAGTCAATTATCACAAAGTTCATATTAACAACATGCTACATATAATTTTATAATTACTTACCATACAGAAATGCACAACATAACTCAAATAAACCAATAATGCAAAATTCAAGTTTTAGAGGTACTACTTAAATGTAATGCAACCCCATAATGTACATTTTGGCAAGACTTCACCAAAATCAAGAAACTTCAATTTTTAGTCATATTTATATACATATATATTAAAAAGAATGTCAAACCATATTTATAAAATAGATGAGGGTAATGGGACTCTATGTCGTCCTCGGCCTCCCATGTTGTACCCTCAACTAGATGATTCTTCCATAACACCTTTACGGGAACCACCTCTTTATTCCTTAACTGCTTGACTTTCCTATCAAGAATTTGAACCGGAAATTCCTCATAAGAGAGGTTATTCTTGATACCAAGACCCTCAATGGGAAGAATAGACTCGAGATCACCGATACACTTCTTCAACATAGAAACATAGAAAACTGGATGAACCAAAGACAATTCACAAGGAAGTTGAAATTCACAGGCAACCTTTCAAACCTTTTTGCAAGATTTCATAAGGACCCACATAACTAGGAATCAACTTCCATTTATTGCAAAATCTAACAACCCCTTTCATTGGTGAAAATTTCAAATGCACCTTATCACCTTATTCAAACTCCAAATCCCTTCTCCTATGATCGGAATGAATGTTTTGCCGACTATAGGCAGATTGAAACAGATTCCCTATGATATGAACTTTATCCAAAGGACCAAGAATTGATGGCTCACCTACTTCAAGCCATAAAATAAGAGACCTACACCCCTTACCATACAAGGCTTCATAGGGAGCCATGGAAATGGATGAATGAAAACTACTATTATAGGCAAACTGCACCAAAGGCAAATATTTATGCCAATTCCCTTTAAAATCAATAATGCACGTCCTAAGCATATCTTCAAGGGTTTGTATAGTACGATCCACTTGACCGTCAATGTGGGGACGAAAAACGGTGCTCAACTTTACCGTAATACCCAAACCTTTTTGGAATAATCTATAGAATCTAGATGTGAATTGTGGGGCCCAATCTAATATGATGGATAACAGAATACCATGGCAGAACACAATCTCATCTATGAAGATTCTTGCATAATCATCTTCCGAATATGTAGATTCGACGGGAATAAAGCGAGTGGACATAGTCAATCAATCCACAACTACCCATATAAAATCATATGACTTTTGAGTCTGAGGTAAACCTACTACAAATTCCATACTGATGTCTTCCCACATCCAAGTAGGAATTTGGATCTTTCGTAATAACACACCCGACTTTTGCTGTTCGGCCTTTACTTATTGGCAATTTGGAAACTTAGCGACAAACTCTTCTATGTCCCTTTTTATACCTTCCCACCAATATATCTACCATAGGTCATGGTATATTTTTGTCGAACTCAAATACATTGTGTAGCGGGTTCCATGGGCTTCTTCTAGGATTCGGTCCCTCACCCTATCTACATCGGGAACACACAATCTCTCTTAGTACCTTAACACACCATTCCCTTAAGGAGAATTACTTATTTAACTTGTTTAGAGATGATTCTTTCAACTCCATTAATAGTACCCCCATCCGAAGAACTCTCCAACATCACACCCAACCTAGACAACCTATAAACTTTCCTCTCTAGGTCATTCTTGGCTTGGTAAAGGTGGGATACACTACCTATAATCATACGACTTAGGGCATCTGCAACGACATTAGCCTTGTCGGGGTGATAAAGTACACTTAAGCCATAGTCTTAAATAACTCTTACCACCATCTTTGTCAGAGATTCAACCACTTTTGGGTAAACATATTTTGGAGACTCTTATGGTCGGTAAAGACAACAACTTCAACCCTATACAAGTAATTCATCAATATTTAAAAAGAAAAAACTACGACCGCTAATTCAAGATCATGAGTGGGATAACTTCCCTCATGTACCTTAAGTTGCCTAAACGCATAGGCTATCACTTCCCTGTGTTGCATAAGCACACACCTCAAACCCACTCGGGATGAGACACAATGTACAACAAAACCCTTTGTACCCTCCGCTAAATTAAACATAGGAGCGAAAGTGAACCTATCTTGCAACAACTGGAAACTTTTCTCACATTCCTCCAACCACTCAAATATTTAACTCTTCTGGGTCAAAGTAGTCAAAGGAGATGCAATGGACGCAGAACCATCCATGAACCTCTCATAATATCCATCTAGACCCAAGAAACTCGTAATGTCAGTTGGATTTAATGGTCTAGGCAAATTCTTCAGCTCCTCCATTTTCGTTGGGTCTACCTCAACTCCTTTACTTGAGATAACATGCCCAAGAAAAGTTACAAACCACAACAAAAACACGCACATTCAATATTTGGAAAACGATTGATGTTCTTTAAGGGTTTGCAATAGCACCCTCAAATGACCTATATTATCAACCTCATCCTTCGAATATAAGAAGATATTGTCAATGAAGACAATGACAAATGAATCTAGCTAATTTCAAAACACTCTATTCATTAGGTCCATGAACACTGCCAGAGCATTAGTGAGACCGAAATACATGACCGAGAACACATAGTGCCAATACCTAGTCCGAAAGGCCGTCTTTGGTACATCCTCACCTCTCACCCTAAGTTGGTGATACCCCGATCTCAAATAAATTTTTGAAAAGTAACTCGCCCATGAGAGTTGATAAAACAAGTCGTCAATCCAAAGGAGAGGTTACTTATTCTTAATAGTGATCTTGTTCAGTTGGCAATAATCAATTCACATTCTCAAAGACCCATCTCTCTTCTTTACAAATAAAACTGGAGCACCCTAAGAAGAAATACTAGGCCTTATAATGTTCTTATGTAGTAAATCCATGAGTTGAGCCTTAAACTCCATCCACTCGAACAGAGCCATCCGATAAGGTGGGATTGAAAAGGAATTTTTATGTGGTAGCAAATTAATGCAAAAGTCAAATTATCTTTTGGGAGGAATACCGAGAAGGTCATTATAAAAAAAACCACTAGAAATTCACTCACTATGTGGCCCGAATCAATGGGAGGAATTTCGAGGTCTAGATCTTGGACTATTACAATATTATATAGACAACCTTTACAAATCATTTTACATGATTTTATACAAGATATGTGACCTGAATCAATGGGAGGAATTTCGGGGTCTAGATCTTGGACTCTTACAATATGATATCGACAACCTTTAGAGATCATTTTACACGCTTTTATACAAGATATAATAAGACCTCAACAATGGGTTCATTTGGGAAGTTAAACCTCACCACTCGTCCTACAATCAAAGGACGCAAAGCATGCATGCAATCATATCCTTACCCAATATAACATCAAAATCAAGCTAGAACCACTTGCTTGAGCTTGACCACCCCTCTCTTGACCCTTGAAGTTTAGATAATATCTCATCTTGTGACCGCTCTTGCCACAATTAAATCCATTACCCGTTCCAACCACGTACTCACCAAGATGACCTATTCCGTACTTGGAATATGTACGCTTCTCATTTGGTGAGTTTTCACCCCTTCCATTTTTTAACTCTCAATTTTTTTGCCTTGTCAACACGAGCCTTCAAGAACTTGTATGGGAGTTGACTAGAAACATGTTTCTTAAATCTAAGCTTGTCTGGTATTTCAAGCCAATTCTTTGAATAACCTCCATCAAATGATTTTTCTCTTTTAACATCACTACTCTTCTCTTAGACCTTGCCTTCTCTACCCTTCTTTAATGCACCAAAAGATGGGGAGATTTTCATGTTGTCATGTAGCATGGCTGAATGGCACTCCTATTGTAATTCCTCCAACACTCCCATGACAAAATATCTTATTTGGTCTCTAGGATCGGAGACAAAAGAAGGAGCATATTTGGACAACTTAATGAATTCCAAAGAGTATTCATATATAGTCCTTCCTCCGTGGTGAAGTTGATGAGATCCATCACTTTTTCCTCCCTCATCTCCCTAGGAAAGAATCGATCTAGAAAATTCGTCTTCAAGATCTCACAAGTCATTAGACCACCCCTGAATGGACTATTATCCTTTCTCCATTGCACACACCAAGCTTGTGCCACGTCCTTGAGTTGCTATTTGGCCAACTCGGCCTTCTCAATTGTGGACAACCCCATAGCAAAATTATTTAGAGACTTCATCGATGAATTCTTTGGGGTCTTCATCAACCTTAGACCCGTATAAAGTAGGAGGGTTCATTCAAACAAAAAGCCTTAGACGGGAAGCCATTTTAGTGACTGTTGATGAGGACAGGGCACAACCTCCTGGTTGGCTTGGGACCTCATAGCTTGGGATCGGACGCTTGCATGTTGAGCCAATAGAATGAGGGATTACCTTATATCTCCATCCGTAGAGGGTGGAGGGTTGACCAAATCTTGGTCAACATTAGAATTTTCTTCAATTGGAGGAACTTGATCACCACAGGGAGGAGCTCCTGGATCGGAAATTTCCTCTTTAAGTCTTCGAGCCGCATTCCTTTGAGTGTTCCTGCTTCCTATGAGCATAAGAATTAGGATTATATGCAAAAGCACACCATAAGTATACTCTATCGGCACGGTATATGCTTTTCAAGAAATAGAGTGATTCCTAGGCATCATATAGGTTCCTACACATAATTGTGGCGCGCTACACAATTATGAATACAAGCCTACATAGACGTGGTAAAGAGAGAGAGATACAACCCAATCATATTCAACCTCATGTTTTGATATCAAGTTTTTTACATCCGGGTTTACCCCCTTTACGTAACTGACATTATCATCATTTTTAAGGACTATGACTAGCCTCTTAGTCTCATGTCATTACATTCTTAAGTTGAAAATGTGGAAAAATTTAAAACTTTCATTACAACCAGATGGAGGTTTACATAGACCTCTACATACACATAATATATCGCCCTATCGAGTATATATAGACCCTACGTATAGGAAGGTTACATATCCTTCTACTTCTATTGCACATAATATATATAAGATAGAAAAATAGTCTCAAAGATAGTCTCATATGATACCATCTAAACGATTATCACAATATGGGCATAGCCCTTACATCAATCCCACAAGACCACATATAGGTCATACAAAAGTATAGTACTTTATTGAAAATGAAAGAAATGAAAGAGTCTTTAACCTCATAACAAGTTCGTAAGCAAGATAATGGCATTGCCCTCAAAAGTTGAGAGCCTACCCTACTTTGATGGAGTGAAGGATCCAAGTCTTCAATAATGTCTCCTTCAAAACTCTTTAACGACCTGAACCTATAGTTTTAGATAAATGGAAGAAAATGAGGTTAGTACTCCACATGTACTAAGTATGAGACCTTATACACGTATAGAAGCAAAACATGCTAATAAGGGATTTTTAATCAAAACATGCCCTTTTACCCTTTTAAAAACCTAATACAATGTCAAGCAAGTCATATCGACCAACCAAATATGCTTACCAACTCAACAATAAAATATGTAGTCCAACATATTTGAGACCATGATTTAATACAACCCTATCATCAAGGAATAATGTCACAATAATGAATAAGAGTCAATCATGTCATAATAAGAAAGACAACTACTCATGAATCCTTATCATGTCAACAAGTGAAATCACCAAGCTAAGCCCTATAACATTGCTCAACCAAGTAGACTTCACAAGAAAACATAACCAATGTCCAACTTTAGCAATATAATCCAACTACATATATCAAGAGGATAATCATTATCATATATATACTCATTTCCATTGTAGTATCAACATGTTATCATCATATACATCATTATAATATGCATACATAATATAAACTTCCTAAAGCTTCCATCAAAGTCAACTAGTGCAAGGCACAGGTAGAGTCTAATACCCCTACCTAGGCTAAGTTAAACCTCTCAAGTCACCCTTGTTAGTTTATACTTCATTACTTTATTTTACTTTAGGGAGCACTTGACTTAAAAGACATAGACTACATGAGCTATGTTTGGAATCCGGTGTCGTAAAACCTTACACCAATGGAAGTTGGTCTACCGGCCAAAGTAGAGCCAAACATAAACGTAGCTTTCTAGGTGGATCCACTAGTTAGTCTTCCTATGGGGGAAACATAGGTCAAGAACTAAGATATAGTATATTCCCTATTGATACAACTTGGTAGTTGGGGCCTCCTCTCATGGGAGTCCATTTGATGAGTACTCCTCTTTGGGAAGTCAACATCTCATATAGAATAATAGGGCAAACTTCCTCTTTGGGAAGTCATTAGATCTCATTGTCAAGTTCACTCGGTGCTAAGCCAAGTCCCTTTATTAAAATGTCTTTAAGTCATTAATTATCAATTATAGCTTAGTTTAGGTCATAGAGTCTACCCCTTGTATAATCATCATCATCAATAGCTCAAGAAGAATTGTATGAGTATAAGTCCTTTCATGACAGTGAGGTTAACACAATAGCATTTCATAGCATATCAAGGCACATTGTTAGTTTTCACCATCCTTATATCACATACACCTTAATCAACCTCACAAAATAATCTAGACATTTGAATTAAACGTCATACCACCCTAGTATAAGGCATACTCCTATATAACATCATGACTTAAATTCAAATAATAACAATAGGAACTAAAGATAGAGATTGTAAGACTTACCAAGTCTTCCTCATAGTTCTACATCATGATCTTACAATCAAAACATAACCCAACCCAATTAGAGGAGTAACATCATAACACAATGATAACCAATAACATAACAAGGCAAATTGTATCTCTAGAACACAATTAAACACTAGATTATAGCTTAAGACAAGATACATATGATAATTTTATAATATAGTTCATAAACTAAATCACATCTCAGGAACTAGCATGACATGCTATAATTCATCTTAATAATTTCATAATAACACCATAGAGTAGTAATATAATCAATAACAAAGTCAATTGAATGATCAGAATACAATATATATCAAGATCACAACCTAGGGTTAGGGGTTGAGGATCATGTTCTTCAATTTAGACCAAACCATCAACATTTACCATAATAAAGTTAAAATAAACATTAAGATATTCAATATAACATAATTAAATCATCAACAACTCAATCTATAACTTCAATTTCGTAATTGGATGAAACCCATAAGAATACTCAACTTTTGAAATACATTTTGAAGGAACCCTTAGAGGAAAGAATCTCAAAGGTGAATTAGATCCCATACCTTAACGTTTGACGAAAACTTGATGGTGAATTTGTCCCTTCCCAGTCCCCAAACCCTTATCCTTGCTAGTCTTCAATGATGAGTTCAAGTAGAGAGAGAAAGAAGAGAGAAGGAAGTGAGTTTATTTTGTGAGTTGTCTTTAGATTAATGAGGGATAGGGGTATTTATATTGGGAGTTAAATTTGTTTATTGATCTACACTTAATACCTAAGTAACCACTAAACCACCTAATTAATTAAATAAGACTAACTTAAAATGTGTAGGGAGTTGGTTGTGTAACTGACGACACCATGATCCACAGGTCGTGGGTTAGTCGACGAAAAAAGCCTACCTCTGTGATGCACCACCATCGGTCCGGTCAGACACAATGCAGGTAAGGGTCTTACATAAATTGGTAAGTTCAGAGGTTGTGCGGGAGAAGGTCTTTCATCAACTAGACAAAGTGTGGGATGACAGTGGCATCGACGCCCCGTCAGTCCACACATGGTCCGTCTGCTATCCTATCGATGCACACTGCCAGTCAGTGATGCCTCAAACTGCAAGGGTCCTCCTCAAGGGCCCTTGGTCGGTCCTTAGGGAGTCTTACCCGGATGTGTGACAATGGAACAACTTAGACACCTTTTATATAACTTTCCACCAATTTTTTCGTAAATTTTTTACTCCTAAAAGATAGTCAAATAGGCTAAGTCATGCTAGCACCCATTTGAACTAACTTTTGGACGCCATGGATGTTCTTGGACGTTTTGGTTCTTAAACTTCCTAAATTTCCTATATTCATACAAATAGACATAAAATAATACTTATGGCTCACGAAACCTATGTTTGGGTTTATAAAACGTCTTGGATTTTCAAGTTGTTATACAATTTAGATACATTCCAACATAAAAATCATGTCCCACAATTTGAAGTAAAAAATCTCTCTCTCCCAAATTATCTTTTCCTTAAAAACTCCATTGAAAACCAATAGAGCTCTAAGAAGAAGATCAAGCCTCCAAATTTTCCAATCAAATTTCGTGTCTCTATCATCAGTAAGGTATGGTTCCTTTCCTTCTTGGGATTGTAAAAAATCTCTCTCTCCCAAATTATCTTTTCCTTCAAAACTCTATTGAAAACCAATAAAGGTCTAAGAAGAAGATCAAGCCTCCAAATTTTCCAATCAAATTTCGTGTCTCTATCATCAATAAGGTATGGTTCCTTTCAATCTTGGGATTCCTTTCCCCAAGAGGTCGCTCAAAAAATGAGTTTTACATCCCACAAAACAAGGGTTTTTCTCCTCACATAGGTATTTTTCCAAAAATGAATGAGTTAATTGTGATGAATTATTATGAATTAATGTTGTTTTAGTATGAATTGATGGTAAATTGATGAATTTCTATGATATTTCCCTTCACCCATGTCTTTCCCCAAATCTTAACTTTCTTGGATTGATTATGGTCAATTGTTGAGATTGATTAACATGCCCCTTGTTTATTTTGATTTAAGTTATGTTAATATTTCATGAATTTCCCTATTTACATATGTTGGTTGTGAATTCTTTAGTGTTGAAGGGTGAAGTCCCATGAAAGGGCAATGAGGTATGATCCTGATTGTTTTTTTATCTCAATTATGCAATGTGTATCTATTTATGTGATAATGATGTTATAGCTACTTGTGTTGTTGTGATGTTTGTGATATGTATCCCTCATCACTTACCCTAGATATATGAATCTTCTACGAAGTATGTAATTATGTTATGCTGAGGAAATTTTATGATTGAATGTAGTTTGTCATGATTATGATGCTGTGTATAAAGTGAAAGAATAGTTCTCACTTGTGATCACTTATGAGCTATTATGATATGATGTTTACTTAAAGGTCTAAAAGTGACTAATTTGAACTTGTATGATGTTATATGATCACTAAAGGGAATAGTTTCTTAAGACAGAAAGGGCATTTAAATGAGATGGAAGTCTCACATTAGTAAGTCCGTCTTCCCACATGGATTTCCTCACGTTAGTAAGTATGGATTCCTTAGTCATGTGTTGTATCATGACATGGAAACCTCCATGTTAGTAACTCAAGGTTTATAGCAACAATTTTCTTTACCCTTAACTATGTTCCCACATAGTACTCTAACTCAGTGGATCCACCTAGATAGCTATGTACGAATGGTTGCACCTTAGAAAAGTGTTAACCCTCTCTTTTCGGTGTGGCATTATAACATTGTATACCATGTAGCTCACATGGTCTCATGTCGGTTATTGCACCTATTTCCCTAACATAAAAGATAAGTTAGGTATGTGAACTTTTCTTAGGGTTGTCTTGAAGTCTTCTACATAGGGTAAGAGAGGGTATGGGATCCTATTGGATGATTCTAGTAGTGTTCTTTTATGATTATGAGTATGATTGTGATTATATTAATAAGCCAAGACTAAGTATTGATGTATAAGCATGTTATAAGCATATGTTGTGAGTACGAAGTGGGTCGCTCAATGAAATACTTAGCCTTAGATGGGATTATTGTGTTTTATCTTTGGCATAACACAAGTATTGCTTGGTTGATCTACATGATGGATTGTTATTATGTCGAATTGACTTATCTTTCTTGTTATATATCCATATTGAGATAGATATATAGAAAGCATAATTTCAACTAAATTGTTTGTTTCTCATGCATTGATGATTTTGTGCATATGAGCCATACTTAGTACATGTGGCTTGTACAAACCCATATTTTCTCTCTTTTTCCCAAACTTTTTATTTTCGATCCAGTGAGGTTATTCCTGGTCATTGAAGAAGAAGACTTGGATCTTTCCTAAGTCAATTGATGAGTCCTCACGAGTTCAGAGGATAAAGTCATTTATAAAGCATTATTAGTTTTGTCTATATTTTGATACAATTATTCCACTCTCATATTGAGACTTTTATTATAGCCAATATGGCATATTGTAATAGACTAAGGTCTATACCCAAATTATTGTGATTTACTTTATAGATGGCTTAATGTGAGACGAAGTATGATATAAATTTCATATATGTTTTATGTTTTTTTGTGTGAGGAGCCGATGTATGCTTCCTATGTAGAGGTCTATGTAAACCTCCTTTATATATAAGAAAAAAAATTTAATTTCTCCATATTTTCTTACGTATGATGTGCTATGCAGAACACTAAGGTTTTGTCTTAGTCCTCATAGAGGAGGAGGACGTCGATAACGACTAGGGTGTACTTTGGGTCGTTAAAAACCTTGTATCAGAGCATTAGGTATAAGTACATATTAGGATTGATGTCATACTAAAAACCGTCTATGTAGGGTTTTATTCATAATTGTGAAACGATCCACAATTATGAATGAGAGACTATGTGATGCTTAAGAACATTCACTCTCTTGTTATTCCTAGGTAGTGCCTCAGTGTCCTAGCTCTATTTAATCCTTTCTTCTAACCATTTTATTGTACTTATAGGCAATGAATTCAAGGAGGAACAACGCTAAAAGGGACGGAGAGGAGAATTTGAGTGAGATGGTTCCCCCTCAAGCTCTTCAAAACTCTCAAGTTTCTATCGATGAAGGGACTATGTCTAATGTTGCGATAAGGTCGACCATTCATTGCTTTAATTAAGTTTTCTTGTTTCTAGGGATGCAAGGGTGCAACTGAATCCCAATTCTAATACCACCGCTTCAAGGATTATGGATTTTACAAGGAAGAATCCCTTTACTTTCTTTGGTTCTAAGGTGGAGGAGTACATACAAGAGTTCATTGCTTACTTGTTCATAGTTCTTGATGCTATGGGTGTTTCTTCTCAAAAAAAAGACAGAACTAGCCACCTACCAACCCAAAGATGTAGCTCAATTTTTATGAGCAATGGAAGGATAAAAAGGCCAGTTATAGAAGACCACATAACTTGGGGAGCTTTCAAAATAAATTTCCTTGATAGGTTCTTCTACTTGGAGCTAAGGGAGAGGAAAATGCAAGAATTCATCAACCTTCATCAACAGGGTATGAGAATGAAGGAGTGCAGCCTCAAGTTCACTTAACTACCCAAGTACTCTCCGATTATGGCTGTGAATTCAAGAGTCAAGATGAACAAATTTGTTATGGGAATATACGATCTTTTGGTTAAAAATTGTAGGTCGGCTATGTTGATTCCTAGTAGGATATCTCTCTCCTCATGGTTCATGCCAAACAAATTTAGGAGTAAAAGCATAAGCAAGTGGGTAGGGAGTTGAAGAAGGTAAGAACCGAAGATAGGAATTCTTCCAAGACAATCTTTGAGGTATAAGACAAACTAAGGTTCAAAAGGAGGTATTACAAGAAGGGCCCTTCTAATGCTCCAAGGGTTAACAATAATAAGGTTCCTACTCCCACGCCCAAAAAGGGGAATGGTGGATGATCTTATGTGGGGAAGCCTTTTTGTGCAAAATGGGATAATAGGCATGATGGTAAGTGCCTAGTTGGCACAGGTAATTGCTACGGTTGTTGAAAGAGTGTTCACATGAAGAGAGATTTCCCTATGATAAAGTCTCAAGGAAGGGAAAAAGCTCAACGTTAAGCAACTTTTCCAAATCCAAATGCTCCCAAGAATAACCACATTTATGCTCTCCCATCTCGAAGTGATCAAGATATCTCACAGGACATAGTCACCGGTATGTTAAAATTGCTTTCCTTTGAAGTATATGCTTTGTTCGATCCGGGAGCTATGTTGTCATTTATGACCCCTCTTGTAACGACCTGTTTAGTCGTTTTGAGCAGTAGAGTATATTTCTGGTAATAGATGTCTGGGTCGATGGATCCCACGATGGACCGTCATGGGCACGACGGACCATCGAGGGGGTCTCGTTCCAAAATACTTAGACTCTAGAAATTTGGGTACTGAGAACAACTCTCTAAACTTCACAACAGAAGAGCAGCACGGACCGTCGTAGGTACAACGGACCGTCACCAAGTCTTTAATGTAATTGAGTCTCTGAACTTTGTGACGGAAGCAGCAGGACGGACCGTCGCAAGCACGACGGGCCGTCACAGGCTGAGTAACCCTGACTGGGTCGGATTTCTGTAAAAAGTTTTTAAGGGGTGTTTTGGACTATTCCTGCTTATGATTTAAAAGTTAGTGGTTTAATGTTAATAATTCAATTACTTGGGGGTTAAAGGTGATAACTTTGAAATAAATAGTGGGTTAATTTTTACCATCTTTTATACTTAATTATATGGTAATTAGGGTAAAAGAAAAGAGTTTGAATAAGGAAAAATAGAAAGAACAGAGAGAAGAGAGGAGAACGAATGAGAGAGGGAGAAACGAAGAGGAAAGAAAAGCATTGGAGAAGTAGATTGCTTGATCACGATTCTTCGGTGGAGGTAGGTTATGGTTTATGCTATTTCATAGTAAACTCTTAATAGCGAATGATATGTGTTGGGTAGTATTGTAAAGTCTTCTATATGCTTAATTGTGTGCTTGCATGATGTGATTATGTAATTGTAATGAATTAGTATGATTAGGCTGTTGAATCTTAAACCTTAAAACCTCTTTGTTAATGATGATGCCTTTGTATAAAAGAAGGCTTGATGAACTGAAAGAATGAGATTAGGGGATCGGGTGTCACGAACCGACACGTAGAATTCGGGGATTGGAGTGTCACGTTCTGACACCAGGATAGTAGAGGATCGGGTGTCACGAACCGACACGTAGTAGTAGGGGATCAGAGTGTCACATTCTAACACCAGGATATTAGGGGGATCGGAGTGTCACGTTCCGACACCAGGATAGTAAGATGAATGAATATTGAGGGGATCAGAGTGTCACGTTTCGACACTAGGATAGTAAAGAGAGTGAATCTTGAATTATGCTAATATACTCAGGTTTAAAGAACTTATTTCCCAAGTGAGTATGGTGTGGAGGCTTGAGTCCGCATAGATATGCTTGGTGTTGTGGCCAATAGTTATGGTACTTGTTTTTGTCACCTGTTAGGTATTTGGTTGGTTTTATGTTATTATTCGATATATATTGCTTTCTATTTTGAGTTGGCCAATGATACCTACTCAGTACTAGTGCCTTGTACTGACCCCTACATGTAATATTCTTCTATGTTATTTGTGGAGTGCAGCAAACGTGCCATCGACTTCGACGCGTTCGCAACTCTAGCCAGTCTTCATCACGTCAGATTTTAGGGTGAGCTATTGTTCCTAGCTCGGACTGGATTCTCTCTCATTCAGGTCTTGATGTCCTTGAAGTTCGGACATGGACCATTTGTTTACTTAATTTAGCTTCCTAGACACTCTTAGATTTAGTAATCTGAGGATAGAATGTTCTTGTGGTGATGACTTCCAGATTTTGGGAATAATAAGTATTAAATTTTAGAAGTTATTTATTGGTTATATTAATGAGTTTTAAGTCTTCCGCATTATATTCTGGTTATTACGGTTGAAACGTTGGGGTTTAGATTGGTTGGTTTGCTCACATAGTAAGGATAAGTGTGGGTGCCACTCGCGGCTCATTTTGGGTCGTGACACCTCTTGTAGCCGTTAAGTTTGATCTACAACCCTACATATTATAAGAACCTTTTTCAATTTCTACCCTGATAGCTGTTTCCCTGGTGGTTGATAGGGTCTATAAAGGTATTACTATTTCTGTGCCCAACTGAATAACATTAGTTGACTTGACAGAAATTGATATCCTAGATTTTGATGTTATTTTGGGTATGGATTGGTTGCATGCTTTCTTGGACTTTATTGATTGTAGGACAAGGATACTAAAATTTCAATTCCCAACTGAACACATTTTTGAGTGGAAGAAAGGAAACTCAAGCCCATTATTGATGTTATTTTGGGTATGGATTGGTTGCATGCTTGCTTGCTTTCAGATTGATTGCAAAGGGTTGTCTATACCATAAAGTAAGAGTTAGGGATCTTGAATCCGAGGCCCCCCCAACTGAGTCGGTACCCGTAGTGAGGGAATTTTTGGAGGTCTTTCACTATGACCTTTTAAGAATTCCTCCCGAACGGGAGATGACTTTGGCATAGACTTGTTGCTAGATACACAACCTACTTCAATCCATTTTTATTGGATGGCACCGACTGAATTGAAGGAGATAAAGGCTCAACTCAAAGATTTCATAGATAAGGGATTTACTCAACCTACAGTATCTCCGTGGGGTGCTGCAACATTGTTTGTAAAGAAGAAGGATGGGTCGTTGAGAATGTGTATCTACTATCGCTAATTAAATAAAGTCACTATAAAGAGTAAGTACCCGCTCTCTTGGATTAATGACTTATTTTATCAACTCCAAGGAGCTACATATTTTTTAATGATTTACTTGAGGTTAGGTAGTGTGAGTGATGTTGATATTCTAAAAATGGTAGTCCAAACAAGATATGGTCACTTTGAATTCCATAGTTATATTGTTTGGTCTAACTAATGCCCTGGCGGCTTTCTTGGACCTAATGAATCGAGTTTTTATAAAGTATATTGATTTTTTTGTGATTGTCTTCATTGATGACATTTTATATACTCTAGGAGTGAAAGTGATCATATGAGACATTTGAAGATAGTTTTGCAAGTTCTCCAGTATAACCAACTTTTTGATAAGTTTAGTAAGTGTTAGTTTTGGTTGAGGTCAATTGCATTTCTTGGGAACATGTCTTTATTGAAGGGGTATAGGTATATCCGAGGAAAACAGAAGTGGTAAAAATTTGTCCAAGACCTTTGAGTCCTACCAACATTTTGAGTTTTTTAGGGTTGGCCGGTTACAATAGGAGCTTTATTGAGGATTTTCATCTATCTCATCTCCATTAATGGCCTTAACCTAAAAAAAGTCAAAGTTTGAATGGTCGGAATCTTGTGCGAAGAGATTTCAATTATTTAAATATAGAATCACCTCCGCTCCTCTATTTACCTTACCGGAGGGTATCGATGGGTTTGTGGTTTATTGTGATGCCTCACGTGTGGGTATAGGATGTGTACTCATGAAACATGGAAATTCATTGTGTATGCCTCTAGAAAACTTAAACCACATGAAAATAATTATCCAACACACAACCTTCAACTTGCAGTCGCGGTATTTTCTCTAAATATTTGGACACACTATCTATATGGGGAGCATGTTGATGTGTTCACGGATCATAAGAGTCTAGAATATGTGTTCACCCAAAGAGACTTGAATTTATGCCAATGAAGATGGTTAGAGATTCTAAAAGACTATGATATGAGTGTCATTTACCATCCCGGTGAAGCTAATTAGTGGAGGATGCTTTGAGTCGTAGTGTGGTTCATATGGTTGTTGAGAAGAAAGAATTAGTGAAGGATGTTCATTGGTTGGCATGGTTGAGTGTCCGATTAAAAGAGTCTTCAAAGGGTCGTCTTATCGCTTGTCACAACTCCGAGTCATCTTTATTGGTGGATGTGAAATCTAAGGAATGTCTTGATCCCTTATTGATTGAGTTTAGGGAGTTGGTCCGTAGAAGGAATAATGAATCATTCTACCAAGGGGAGGATGGGGTACTTAGGTACCAAGGAATATTATGTGTACCGGATGTGGATGGTCAGAGGGAGAACATCATGGATGAGGCTCATGGCTCCTTATACTCCATCCATCCGAGGGCCACAAAGATGTATCCTGACTTGTTTAATATATATTGGTGGAATGGAATTAAAAGAGAGGTAGCTACGTTCATGTCGAGGTTTGGAAATTTTCAACAAATCAAAGTTGAGCACAAGGCCCGGGTTGTCTAACCAAAGATATTGATATCCCTACTTTGAAGTGGGAAGACGTCAACATGGGGATTTCTCGAACACGTCGATAACATGAGTCAATATGGGTCATAGTGGATAGATTGACCAAACCATCCCACTTTCATCCTGTAAAGGTTTCTTACACGTCGGGAGAATATTCTAAATTGTATATTAAGGAAATCATGAAGTTGCTTCGGGTCCCATTGTCCATCATTTCAGATAGGGGAACTCAATTCACATTAAATTTTTGGAAATCTTTCAAAGATGGACCTAGTATGCGAATAAAGCATAGCACCACTTTCCACTCTCAAAAGGATGGAAAAGCGGAGAGCACTATTTAAACTATAAAAAACATGTAGAGGGCTTGTGTGATTGATTTCAAGGGAAATTGGGATGATCACCTACCGCTAATTGAGTTTTCCTACAACAAGATCTACCATGAAAGTATTGGTATGGCACCTTTTGAAGTGCTTTATGGTATAAAGTGTCGGTCCCGGATTAGATGGTTTGAAGTTAGAGAGTTTGCTTTTCTTAGTCCCGAGTTAGTGTATGAAGCCATGGAGAAAGTTCTACTCATAATGGAGAGGTTGAAAATTACTTTTAGTCAGCAAAGGTCTTATGACAACAATAGAAAGAGAGACCTTGAATTCGAAGTAGGAGATTGGGTCTATTAGAAAATTTCACTAATGAAAAGGGTGATGAGTTTTGAAATGAGGGGAAATTTAGTCCCCATTATGTGGGGTCGTATGAAAATTTTAAGGGAGTTGGGATTGTTTTCTATGAGTTGAGGTTTCCAAATTAGTTGCCATGATTGATCTGGTGTTCCATGTTTCTATGCTTAAGAAGTTTATAGGTGATCCGGTGTCAATTCTTCCACTAGAAGGCTTAGGGTTAAGAGAGTACCTTTCTTGTGAAGAGGTCCCGGTTAAAATTTTGGATAGCCGATTTACGATGTTGAGGAAAAAGGGGGTAGCCTCCATGAAAGTCCTACAAATGGAGGAACCGCCTTGTTGAGGGTGCCACATGGGAGGACGAGGCCGATATGAAGACCCGTTGTCCTCATCTTTTTCCCTTTACTCCTAGCCAAGATTAAGGTAAGTAATTCCTTATATGCCTATTTTAAATAATGTTGGAATTCTCATGTTTTTCGCAATATGTGCATATTATGGTAGAATTTCATGCCTAGGTTGTGTTCTTGTCTTTTCATGAAATATTCTTATTATGTTAGCTTTCATTTGAGTGTGTTGTGTACTATAAGTAACCATGGAAGCTTATAATGAGCATGTTTGATGTGTTTTTGATAAGAAATCAGCATGTCAACTTTTAATGTTCATTTTGTGCTCATAATAAAATGGATAAGGTAGTACACCTCCTTAAGCGATACGAAAAATTGAGCCTTTATTTTGGTACGTGTAGATTAAGTTCCTTTTTGTTTATGCTATGTTATTATGTTGAAGGGAGTTGAAATATCCTCCTATGATCTGTGACTCATTAGGATTTTGTTTGTGGTTGGTTGCTAGTCTTGAATACTTTTTCTTTTCCCAATATAAGGTTTAGGTGTCATTCGCGAACGAATGTTCTTAAGGTGTAACATCCCGGAAATCCATGAACTATAATAGATTCTAATATGTTGAGAAATAATTATTTTAGAACTAAGTAAGTATAAAAAACTTGTTTGAGAGGTATTGGATCCATAGGATTAAGGAAAAGCATTGTCCGGAAACTACCAAAATTCAACTACGTTAACGTCCCTATGATTGGTGAAAGTTTCGGAGGGTCATATGAAATCCAAAACTTAGGAAAATACTTTGAATAGGTAGAATTTAGTATGGAGGGTCTGTAAGGCCCCAAAATGAACTCGCAAGTGTTTTTTGAGTTAATTTTGTTATAGAATGAGTTACATTAGTGTTCAAAGGAAGTGTGTGAAGTTTTGTTAAGTTGGAGGTCAAACGTCTATGACGTTCAAAAGGTGTGCCTTAGAAAGTGTTCTTGCATCTTGTTGTGTTTGAGTAAGTTTTACGTGTTTGTTTTACTTGAAACTGATTTCAGGTGTTCCTAATACCTAGACGACTTAGTTTAGGGGTTTACATTATGGGTACGACCGCACCTAGGACCCACAAGGGGCCCAATATGAAGGGCCAAAGACTTGGACAAAACTGCCTAGACCATTGCACAATCGACGAGACAGTCTGCTGGGCATAGGCCCATCGATGCACCATTGACTAAGGGGAGTCGTCACATACTTAGTAGGAAGTATATCGCCCCATAAAACCAGTCTCTGAAGCCATCGACGCTCAGCAAAACGGGCTGTCAATCAAATGATGCCCGGTAGCTTGGGTCGTAGAATGGCACCTCCTAAAGCTGTTGCATGCGTGCTGCTTACTTGGGGTGTTCTGTGTAAATTCATCCCAAGTCTTTTAGGAACCTAGGATGATATTTTTAGGGTTTTAAAGTAATATTAAGTTAGTTTAATCCCCAGACCTAGACAAGACCCCTCTTTTCAAATATTCAAACTACCTCTCTAAAGAAAACTCTCTCAAAGTCACCATTTTAGCTTAGACTCAAGGAAGGCAAGGAGGACTGGTTTTTAGGTTTGTATTCATAAAAAATTAGTGGGTTTACTTCTCTTTGAGATATGGTATCCATCCTTGAACCCTCTTCCATTCAGGGAGTCATTTCCAAAAGATTTCAAATGGGTTTCCAAACTCTATGTCCTTCAATCTTTGATTTTAAGCATGGTTTTTCTTGTAAAAGTGTTCTAATGATTTAACTATATTTATTCTTGTATTAATTAATGATTTTCATGTTAAAAACCAAATGAACTCTTTTATATGCATATTTCAAACTTTTAGCTTAAGAAATGTGTTAAATGAACATGTTTGGGTAAGGTATGAACTTTGGTTTTATTATTTTGTTGCTTTGGTTTAGATACAAGTGACTTATTATGAAAAAATATTGAGAAATTAATTATAGTTGGTAATGTCTTGGTCAAATGGTGTGTTTCTTATATTGAATAAATCTTATTGTAAATTGCGTTTCAGTGGTCTGGTCCACCTTCATGTTGGCACTGTTTATTTGATGAATTGATATTATTTAGTATGTTTTGTCTGTGTGGTTTTGAAGGTCTAGCATATGAAATGAAGCGATATTGAAGATAAGTCTTGTCTTGTGTTTTATGAAGTTGAATAGCAAGTTTGGCTTAGACTATGCCTAGGAAAAGTAATAACTTGTGAAGCATGTAAAGTGTGTAAATTGATGAATGTAGGACTAAAGCATGTATAGAAGATAATGGTAGTGAAATGATGTTTATATGAAAGATTGCTCACAAGTTCACACACACACCTTAAATGAATCTATGAAGATTAATTGAGTAAAAAGAGGATCTTTGAGGTGCAAACTCTTCGTGAGTTTAGATGAAGTGTTTAGTAGCAACCTCAGTACATTCTAAGAGCTTTCTAAGAGAGGTCGAAGGATGAATGCCCTTCGTCAGTTGAGATGTGGTGTTCACTAGATATCGTTAACCTATAGTTTAAAGTACATAGAATCCATGGGGGTTATGTCTAGAACCGAGAGGATATGAATAAGAGGTGGTTATACTTCATGAGTTGAGATGTTGTATTCCAATGTACCTCTTGATTTGAGTACTCCTCATGAATAAATAATGATTTACTTAGTACAAATTTTATTTTTCCCATAACTGTTCTCCCGCATAGATGTAGACTTTGGGAATGCAATGTAAAAGCTAAAAAGAATGACCTTACTCTAGGCAAGTGAGGATCTCCCATCCGATAGGGGTTAATGTCGAGATTCCATGTGTAGCTCTCATTGTCTATGTCTGTTAATCTAACCCTCCACAAAATAATTGATTGACCTAAGTCTTCTAAAGGAACGTACTACTTAGGATAGGTGGTGATATGGGACGCCATCTACTCATTGAACTATGTAGGACCTTCCGAAAGGGAAGACTTGGTCCCAAACCTTCTAAAATAATGTACTATATAGGGTAGGTGGTGGTATGAGTGGCTATCTACTCATTGCACTAAGTAGGAATTCTGAATAGGAAGACTTTGGTGGTTTGTTGTGTTTCTTGTAATGTCTTGCCATTATTTGAGGGGCTTGTTTCTCCCGAGTTGAGTAAGACAAAAGGGGTAGTCTTGAGGATTAGTTTGGAGTGTATTGATGGAGGCATATGCATACGTCCTGCATGTCTTAGCTTAGTTAGTCTTAGGATAATCCCAAGGTAGGGAAACTCTTACGAAAAATGACTTCATGTTCTCTTTCGCTTGGCCTTGGAAGTTAACTTTCTTAGAATAAGATAATTCATTGTTCATGCCTTAAATGATTCATTGTGATGGTTAAAAATAGTTCGCTGTAAGTGTTTTTTTAATTTCACTGTAATACTTTTGGAAAGTTACTGTAAAAGTTCCTCTTTTGTGGACAATTATGGAAATCCATCTCCATGTGTTAAATGATTTTCCTTTCGATGTTTTGCTTCTATATCCTTGAATATTTTACTTCAATTGCACAAAAAGGTTATTTTACAAAAATGTCTCTTTTCACATGTTTTTGTATATGCCATACTTAGTACACTAATTGTACTAAACCTATACTTTTCTATACCTTATAAGTATAGGTTGAATACTTTTTGAAAGATTCAAAGACAATGCTTGGGAAATTCACTCTCCCAAGAATCGGTTTGTCCTCATATATTTGAGGACATAGTCTATTGTTTCCTAGTTTTATTATTAGGACTTAATATGTATTTGATTTCAATGTAAAGGGTCGTGTCCCTAAGATATTATATGTTGTGTCCTAAGTTTGGCTTGTGAAGATGAGATTTCTTAAGTATTTATGAAAGATTTCATTTTTATTAATTTACTCGTGAAAAGATTTAATTACGCACTACTTTTCATGTCTTATGTAATGAATGGTAGTTGAAGGGCATTTACAAGAACCCAAAAGGCCAAGTACGCCCGATCACGAAATGAGGGTTCCTGCTAACTTCTAGGGGGTTCTTTCGGGTCGTGAAAAACTAGGTATCATAGCATAAGGTTATGGGAAATAATTTAGGTTCTAAAAGTTTCACAAGATACGTCTAGTAGTATGTTTGTCATTGGTGTGAGTCGCGACACATCCATGGAGAAGAGTCTATAGGATGATAGAAGTTTCACTTTCTTCTCTATTCTAATGTCGTGCTTAGAGTTGAGACATTTATGGTGTCTTCTCTTAACCTCCACTCGTTGTGTTTATAGGACATGAATATGAGGAGATCAAATACTAAAAGGGAGGAGGGCGGTGTAGCTAATGAGAGGATCCCTCCCCGTGTTGAACAAGTCCCTATTGTTGGTCTAGAAGAAGAGAATGAGGGGGTTCCCCTTCAAGAACCTCAAGTACCTCCGGAACCTAAAGAGCCTCAAGTGTCTCCTATGCCTCAAGCTCCTTTTGTTGAAGGATATACGACTAACGCGGAGTTGAGGGATTCCCTAATGAACTTGACCCAACTCATGACGGCTCAAGCTCATATCGTCAACAATCACTTTGTTTCCCAAGATAACCAAGGAGATAGGTCCCAACAAAATCCTAGTACTCCCACTTCTAGAAATCGAGATTTAATGAGGATGAACCCTCCCACTTTTCATGGCACTAAATGGATGAAGATCCACAAGGTTTCATAGATAAGGTTTTCAAGGTGGTAGATGCTATGGATATGACCCCTATGGAGAAAGCAGATTTAGGCGCTTACCAACTCAAAGATGTGGCTCAAGTGTTGTTTGAGCAATGGAGGATGGAGAGAACTTTAGAGAGAGATCAGGTTGAATGGGAGGAAATCAAAGAGGCTTTCCTGGAAAGGTTCTTTCCCCTAGAGTGGAGGGAGAAGAAGATTGTTTAATTCATAAACATACGTCAAGGACGAACGAGTGTGCAAGAGTATTCTCTCAAATTCACCCAACTCTCTAAGTATGCACCAAGCATGTTAGCCAAACCTAGGTATATGATGAACAAATTTGTGATGGTAGTGTCTAACTTGGAAAGAAAGAGTGTCATACATCAATGCTTCTTAATGACATGGATATCTCAAGGCTCATGGTCTTTACACAATAAATTGAGGAGTCCAAAATTAAGGATATAAGGCAAGAGGATAAGCGGTCTGGGTCGGATGATTCTACTTACAAAAATCCTAAGAAAAGCTTCTATCACCAAGATTCTTCCATGGGAAACAAGGAGAGCGCTCCAAACCAAACTTCCCAAGGTGGTGGCCATTCATTTAAGAGGAGTAGGTGCCCTATTGTGGGAAGCAATTTTTAAGTAGATGTCTTGCAGGAATGGATGGTTTTTTTGCATGTGGTAATGAGGTTCGTAAGATGAGGGATTGACCTAACATAAAACAAAGAGGGAAATATGTTAATCAAGCTTCCCTATATCCTAATGCTCCAAAAAAGAACCCTTCCTATGGGATGGGAGCTAGGAAGGATAATTAATCCGGATTTGATGGTCTTGGTAAGTCTTAACTCTTAATGATTGTTGCTTTTATGATATGAAATGAGTTTATATTGTTTTATAGCTCATATTATCATGTCATCTTGATGAATCTCTTAATGAATGAATGTTTGAAAAAAATATTGTATGCTTAACGATGAGCACAATAAACCTTGCCGTGAAATTTTTGATTTTTGAAAAAAAATATTTTTCATGAATTGAAGTTTCAATGTGTTAAAAAGTATTGTATATGAGCATGTTTAATGTTGGATAAGGAAGTTCCTCCATAGTAGAAGGTTAATAGTGAGTTTTGAAAATGTTGAGTTTGCAAGAGTTGTCTATGTGGCTATCTGTTTGAAAGTGTGAAATGATGCTCCTTGCTAGTTGATGCTTTGATTTTGAGTGTGTTGATAATGATTTTAATGTGTTATGTGATTCTAAGAGTCTCCTTGTTGTTCTTGAAGTTTTACTGTCATTTGAGGACGAATGTTATTCTATGTGGGGGAGAATGTAACGCCCCAAACGAACTTAGGTGAACTAGATCCTCGCGAGTGTTTCTTCAGGTATTTTTTTTTAAAAAAAAAGCTAATTTAGTATTTTTAGGCAGTGTATAAAATTTTGTTAAGTTTGGAGGTCAAACGTCCAAGAACGTCCATGACGTTCAGAAGGTGTGCCTTACAAAGTGTTCTTGCGTCTTGTTCTTTTTGAGTGATTTTTACGTTTTTGTTTTGATTAAAACTGATGTGAGGTGTATCCAAGACCTTGAAGACTTAGTATAGTTGTTTAACATCCATGCACGACCCCACCTAGGATGTCACACCCGAATTTTGGAATCCTGATGCAACCGGCGTCGTTAACCTCTAAGAGGTCGCAGACAAGCCTCTTCTAAGATTTCATCACATTCATATAGTTAAATTTGCTGGAAATTTAAAACTTCTACTCAAATTGAAGTGTACATAGAATTCATATATATTTTGCATAAGTTTCTAATATCTTAAGTAATAATTCTAGGAAGGTAAATGTTGCATTCTCGAAATCAAGAGGACCTACCAAAGGTCTGGAGATCGCTGAGTCCAAACCGCTGCAATGAGTATTTAACCTTCTGTCTGACTTAAAACTAAAAAGATAGTAAATGTAAAAGGTTTGTACACACTTGTAGTAAGTATGGGTGTATGCACACACACACATAATGCGTATTTTAATGCATTCAAAGCACAAAACTCATTTTCTATACGAACGTAAGACCTTATAATCATCAACACAATATTAAAACAACTCAAGCGAAGATTTTGAAATATGATATGCCCAAACCCTATGTTTTACTTACAAGTGCAATGATTTATTGTAGTCCCATACCTACAATGAATCAAGTAAGTAATCTGAAGGACTAAGGGAATGCTTTAACTACAAATTCGGCATGATATCTTATAAAGCCAATCTTTATTGGCTAAGCCTATTAGGCATACCTTTACATAATATAAAAAATTATTATAAATCAATCTTGTTTGGTTACGATCTTTTGCTATTATATAGAGACATTATAAGCCAGTCTTATTTGGCTTGATCATTTTCATAACATGAGGATTCATTATTGGCTATTCCATTTACTTATTGGAAGCTTCATTCTTATCAACATTGGCATTCATAGCTTTTAGTTTCTTAGTTCGCCTTGAACTTACATCTCTTCTCTCTTGTTATTCCCTTAGAAAAGTCTATAGCATTAGGATTATGTGAAGTAAAATGAAATCCAGTGTCTTCCCCAAATCGAAAAGAGGAAATTCACCGATCAAAGTGAATCCTAGATCATGCGAGTTAACATGAAATCCAGTGTCTGTCCCACACAGAAAAGGAATGATTTACCGGCTAATGTGAACCAAGAACATTCTTTTATGCATTAACCGATATAGATCATGTGAGCTAAACATGAAATTCGGTGTCATCTCCATACCGAAAAGAAGGGATCTCACTGGCCAAGGTGAGACCGAATACCTAGCTCTCTTAGTTGGAATCCATAGGGTAGTTCCCATGTTGGCTAGATATAGTTCGAAGACTAGGAAACATATGGAGACTACTTATCAACCTTGGTGGTAGTCTCATCTGATTATACTTACACGTGCAAGAACAAGCTAATAGCTAGTTCATCGTTGCTTTTCTCCCTTTCTTTATCTTCTTATCTTTTAGAGTTGACTAAAAGATTATGGAAGTTTTCTTTTATATTGAGATTAACTTACTCTATTGATGACTTTTCAAACGTTTCTTTACACTGATTAAATGTGAATTATCCTTACATAAAATCTTTGTTGTTAATGAGACTTGTCTTACATATCCTAACACCCTTTTTCTTAAGCATCTTCACGTGGTATCTTAGTTGTAAGTGAGGTTGGCCTCACTTCATTTAACAGTTCATTCTTGTAACTTTATTAACATAAACATGTTTAATAATGTTAATAATTACGTTACTTGCTTACGTTCATTTAATAGATTCATATCATCGTGTCTTGACGATGAGAACTTCATGTAATGAGTTACATATCTTCAAAGTTCATTTGTTTAGGGCATGTTGGGACTTGTCCAATGATTGTCATGCCCTTGGATATGGATTCATTAAATTACTTTAGATGTTCCTATTTTATCATTTCAATATATTGTCTATATATGATAGGCATAAATTAGTATTGGCCTAGAAGAATTGGAAAATATTTCTTAATCATCTTTATTGGCATAAGCCAAATTTACATTCTTTCGTACATAGTTTTGTATGTATTAACCATTAGTCGATCTTTTAATTATTTAAAGATAACAATATAGCCAATTCCATTTAATCAAATGGCTAACAATGTATTTTTAGTCATTTTATTGGCATCAACAAACATTCATTCAAGTATGATTTCATGGAGATCTTTTTAGCCAAGCTTATAAAATAGTTCAAGCATCACATTAGTAGCCATTTTGGACAGCCTTATATGAACATATTAATGACCATAACATTTTCATGAAGTCACATTCAACATCAAGTATACACATCACAACCGTAACATCTCAAGACTAGCATTTTCGGACACAAGTTGATGCAACATAGTTCTTTATATCACGTAAGGAACACATAACAGCATATGAGTAAAATTCATAGGTTCATTCGACATTTACATGTCAAGAACCCCACACATTTAGATCAGACAGAACCACATACCAACAACATGATCACGACTTATCTTTTTTTTTTGACATCGTGAACAAGGATACTAGGGAAAAGGACGTTCAACAAGAATCATGGGAAAAAACCCTAGTTTTGAGGTTTCACAGATTCAAGACGATGGACAGTACTCTTGAAGAAAGAATTCCAGGAGAGAAACCCATACCTTATTTAGAAATGAATCTATGAATACCACCTTGAACAAAACCTTGACAAACACCTTCCATTTGCCATAGAGAGTTGATGAGCTTTCTGCCTTTTTGCTTATTGTTTTAGCGTTATTTTCTAAGTCTTTGGCCGTGACTTTTTATATTTGGGAACGGATATTGACTCATTCAACTTAGGATATTTTAGTATATTACATTAATTAATTAATTATTAAAAATCTCCTCCTAGATTGAGTAGAACTACGAAAACACAACACTAAGTCAAATCTTAAAATTTTCATAAGGATTTCGTTTTGACCTTTTAAATTAATTAATAAAATTGCTAATTTAATTAAATAAGGGACCTAGGGTAACTAATAAAGAACCCCTAAGTCATTGGAACCATAACTAACCCTTTTGGACCATCCTAGGTTAAATACTAGTATGTTTCTTCAGTAATACTTTGTTAGTGTAAGAATTTTTATTTGACCCCTTAATTTAATCAATTATCTTGATCAATTAATTAAATATTTTACCTAGGGTAATTACTAAATAACCCTCAAATCGTTAGGACTATAACTAACCCTTTGAACCATCCTAGGTAAGGTACTAGATTGTCATTTTCTTGTCTTAACCGAAATCTGGAAATTAGTTTGTGATTTCGATATTTTACGTTTTAATTAATTAATTAACTGGATAAATTAATTAATTAAGTAAACTATTTTAATTAATACAGTATCCCTAAGTTGTTTGACCATAACTAACCTTTTGGACCATCCTAGGTTTGGTACTAGGTTGTCTCTTCAACTAGTTTCTAGGTTAGTGTAACACAATTAAGTTGTCGGGTGTACTGGATAATTTATTTTTGTTTGTACTATTTTATTTAGTGGTTTATGTAGGAGTCTAGAGTCTAGAATTAGTTATAGATCTACTACCTACATGAATGAACCCATGTGCACTTCTGCCCCCTTACTACCCTAACCAAATTCGGTTAGGGTTGTTACCTCTTGGATGTTTCTCCCCATGGGCATTCACATAGGCTTGCACATGAGATTCTTGTACTTCCTAACAAACTATTATTTGTGTTACCCTCTCTTTGAGGTATGGTATCCATCCTTGAACCCTCTTCCATTTAAGGAGCCATTTCCAAAAGACTTAAAAAAGGGTTTTCAAACTCTATTTCCTTCTATCTTTGATTTTAAGCATGGATCTCCTTGTAAAAGTGTTCTAATGATATAAATATGTTTATTCTTGTATTAATTGATTATTTTCATGTTAAAAACCCAATTAACTCTTGTATATGCTTATTTCTAAGTTTTTGCTTAAGAAATGGGTTAAATGAGCATGTTTTGGTAATGAATGGACGTTTGTTTTCTTATGTTGTTGTTTTGGTTTATCTACTTTACAAGGTCCATATTATGATGAAATATTGGTAAATTGATGATAGTTGATAATGTCTTGGTTAAACGGTGAGTTTTTCATAAGGCATAGTTCTTATTGTAAATTGCTCTTAAGTGGTATGGTCCACCTTCTTTGTGGCAGTGTTTATTTGATGAATTGATATTACTTAGTAGGTTTTACGAGTGTGTTTTTGAAGGTATAGTATATGAAATAAAGTAATAATGAAGATAGGTCTTGTCTTGTGTTTGGTGACGTTCAATAGCATGTTTGGCTTAGATTATGCCAAGGTAAAGTATATGACTTGTGAAGCATGTAAAGTGTGGAAATTGTTGAATGTAGGACTAAAGCATGCATAGAAGATAATGTTATTGAAATGATTCTTATATGCAAGATGTGCTCACAAGTACACACACACCTTAAATGAATGTATGAAGTTAAATTGAGTAAATAGAGGTGTTTTGAGGTGGACACTCTTTGTGAGATGAGTTGAAGTGTTTAGTAACAACCTTAGTACATTTTAAGAGCTTTCTAAGAGAGGTCGAAGGATGAATGCCCTTCGTGTGTTGAGATGTGGTCTTCACTAGCTATATTTAACCTATAGTTTAATGTGTTTAGAATCCATAGGGGTTATGTCTAGAACCGAGAGGATATGAAGAAGAGGTGGATAAACTTCGTGAGTTGAGATGTTTTATTCCAATGTAACTCTTGAGATGACTACTCCTCTTGAGTAGAGAATGAGTTACATAGTGGCAATCTCCTTATCCCTTAAATGTTCGCCCACATAGGTGTAGCCATTGGGAAATCCATGTAAAAGACAAAAAAAATGACCATACTCTAGGCAAGTGAGGATCCCTAATCCGATAGGGGTTAATGTCGGGATTTCATGTCTAGATCTCTCCAAAAAAGGATTGATTTAACTATTTATTCTAAAAGAACGTACTACTTAGGGTAGGTGGTGGTATGGGATGCCATTTACTCATTGCTCTATGTAGGACCTTCCAAAAGGGAATACTTGGTGTAAAACCTTTCAAAAGAATGTACTTCTTAGGGTAGGTGGTGTTATGGCACTCTATCTACTCATTGCACTAAGTATGCATTCCCAAAGGGAAGACTTAAGTGTTTCGATGGGTGTCTTTTAATGTCTTGCCATTGATTGAGGGGCTTGTTTCTCCCGAGTTGAGTAAGCCAAAAGGAGTAGTCTTGAGGATTTCTTTTGTGTATATTGAAGGAGGTATATGCATACTTCATACATGTCCTACATTAGTGACGTTTAGGATAATCTCGAGGTAGGTAAATTAATTAGGAAAATGATTTCACTTTCACTTTCGCTTGGCCTTGGAAGTTCACTCATTAAGAATAGCATAATTCATTGTTAATGCCTTAAATTATTCATTATGATGGTTCAAAATAGTTCACTGTAAGTTTTTTCTAATTTCACGGTAATATTTTTTGAAAGTTACTGTAAAGTGCCTCTTTTGTGTAAAATTATGGATATCCATCTCTATGTGTTAAATGATGTTCCTTTCGATGTTTTGATCCTTGAATATTTTACATAAATTGCATGAAATGTTATTTTACTAAAATGTCCCTTTTCATATGGTTTTGCATATGACATACTTAGTACATTAACTGTAATTACCCTATACTCTTCTATACCTTATAAGTATAAATTGAAGACTTTCTGGAAGATTCGAAGGAAAATAATAGGAAATTCACTCTCAAAAAAATTGGTATGTCCTCATATATTCGAGGACAGAGTCTATTGTTTCTTAGTTTTATTATTAGAACTTAATATGTATTTGATTTCAATGTAAAGGGTCGGCTCCCTAAGATATTATGTGTCATGTCTTATGTTTGTCTTGTGACGATGAGATTTCTTAAGTATTTTTGAAAGATTTCCTTTTTATTAGTTTGTTCGTGAAAATTTTTAATTTCGCACTACTTTTTATGTCTTATGTAATGAATGCTAGTTGAAGAGCTTGTACAAGACCCCAAAAGGTCATGTACGCTCTGTCACAAAATGAGGTTTCCTCCTAACTTCTAGGGGGTGCTTTCGTGTCGTGACATGGTCAAAACGTACTGTCACAACAACCCATAGCTACAAGGGTCCTTGAAAGGACCTGAAGTTGGGCGGGCAAGCTGCCAAGGCAGCTTGTGCAGAGGAAGGTTTCTGTGACTGCTACGTGTCACGTGCGAATTTGGAGTTTGCCTAGCAACGTGTTGTTGGCACGGACCCTACTGCCTTAAGCTCAAAAATCAAAGATAAATTGAGAAATTATCCCCACAATGCGCACCTATTTCATATATCGTAAAAGTCATATTTTGGTAGTTTTGATTTCACAAATAAACCGATTTAAGTGAGGGGTCTTTTGGGTAATTTAATGGGTGAATATATAATGTATTAAGGTCAGTTTTAGGTCCATTCCATCAAAAAAATGAAGTCCCACAACTTGAACTCAAAAAACTCTCTCTCTCCCAAATTCTCTCTTCCTCCAAAACTCCATTGAAGACCAATAGAGCTCTAAGAAGAAGATAAAGCCTTCAAATTTTCCAACCCAATTTCGTTGATATCTCATCCATAAGGTATGATTTCTTTAACAAATAAGATATTTTTCCCAAGAGTTCCTTCAAAAGATTATTTCTAGATCCCCAAAAACAAAGGTTTTTCTCCTCACGTGGGTCTTCTTCCTAAAAATGAAAGTGTGATTTAATTATGATGAATTAATGTTGTTTAAGTATGAATTAATGGTAAATTGATGAATTTCTATGAGTTTTACCTTGACACATGTATTTCCGCAAAGCCCAACTTTCATGGGTAGATTAAGGTGAATTGTTGAGGTGATGACCATGCCCCTTGTTTACATGAATTTTAGTTATGCTAGTACTTAATAAATTGACCTATTTTCATATGTTGGTTGTGAATTCTTGAGTGTAGAAGGGTGAAGTCCCATGAAAGGACAATAAGGTATGATCTTGATTCTCTTATCTCAATTATGCAAGGTGAAATATACATGTGATAATGATGTTAGAGCTAATTATGTTGTTTTGATGGTTGTGACAAGGATCAATAATCCCTAACCCTAGATCTATTAATTGGATAAGAAGTATGTAATTTTGTTATGGTGTGATCAGTATATGATTGAATGTAGTTTCTCATGATTATGATGTTGTGTGTAAACTAAAATGATAGTTCTCACTTGTGATCACCTATGATCTATTATGATAAGATGCTTATTTAAAGCTCTAATAGAGACTAATGTGAACTTGTATGATGTTGTATGATGATTAATAAATATAATAGTTGCTTAGCACTGAAAGGGAATGTAAATGAGATAGAGGTCTCACGTTATTAATTCCATCTTCCCACATGGGTTTCCTCATGTTAGTAAGTCCGGATTCCCTATTCATATGTTGTGTCATGAAATGGAAACCTCATCGTTAGTAAATCAAGGTTTATAGAAACGATCTCTTTGACCCTTAACTATATGACCACACAGGACTCTAGATTAATTGATCCACCAAGATAGTTGTGTACGAAGGGTTGCACCTTAGGCAATTGTTAAACCTCTCTTTTCGGTGTGGGAGTAGAAATTCCATGTAAATCACATGGTATTATATCGTCTATTGCAACTCTTTCCCTAACATAAAAGTAAATGATAAGTAAAGTATATGAACTCTTACTAGAGTTTTCTTGAACGCTTCTACTTAGGGTAAGGGAGGGTATGTGACTTCTCTTACTCATTGCACATATGGGATCCTAGGTGAGGGTTCTTGTAGTGCTTTTTTATGATTATGAATATGCTAATAAGATAAGAGTAAGCATTGATGTATAAGCATGTTCTGAGCATATGTTTTGAGTAAGAAGTGGGTTCTCAATGTAATACTTAGGCTTGGATGGGATTATTGGGTTTTACCTTTGACATTGCACAAGTATGCTTGGTTGGTCTACATATTGGATTGTTATTAGGTCAAATTGACATTTTTTGCTTGTTATATAAGCATACTAAGATGGATTGATAGAAAGCATGATATCCAAAAAAAAATTCTTTTCTCATGCATTAATGATTTTGTGCGTATGAGCCATACTTAGTAAATGTAGTTTGTAGTATCCCATATTTTTCCCATTTTCCCCAATAATTTTAGGTTTGGATCATTTAAAAGATTCTTGGTCATTGAAGAAGAACACTGGGATCTTTCCTAAGTCAATTGGTGAGTCCTCATGAGTTCCGTAGATAAAGCCACTCATCAAGCCTTATTAGTTTTGTCTGTGCTTTGAGAAAATTATTCCACTATCATGTTGAGACTTTCGTTGTAGCCTATGGGCTATGCCCCAAATATTGTGATTCACTTAATAGATGGTTTAATGTGAGATAAAGTATTAGACTAAATTCCAATATGTTGTATGTTGTTTATGCGAGGAGCATATGTATGCTTCTTATGTAGAGGTCTATGTAAACCTCCTTAATATATAAAAATAAGTTTTTTATTTTTCCGTATTTTCTTACCTATGATGTGCTATGACGAACTCTAAGGTCTTGTGTTAGTCCTCATAGAGGACGACGGCGCTAGTAACGAGTAGGGTGTACTTTGGGTCGTTACAGAAGATAAAATTCAGAGGGGTTCTAGGGATTAAATAACAAAGGTTTCTCCATCAATTTTCATCAAACAATAAGGTATCAGATTCTTTTTACCTTTGGGACTTCTTTCTCCAAGGGGTTCCAGCAAATTGATTTTGAAAGTATGTAATTAATGTGGCTCTTTTCCCATCTCGAAATTGATCTTGTGAATCGCTTTGTTTATGATTTCTCTTGGATATTATGAATAGATTAACATGTATTATAATTCAATTATGTTACTTATTGATGGATTGCTCTAGTTTGTAGAAGATGACCTTTTCCCCTTAACCCTAGGTTGTGATCTTGATGTAAATTGTCAAGTGTTGGATCAGTTGACTTTGTTATTGGTTTAATTACTATTCCATGATATTATTCTATAAATTATGAATAGATTAAGATTAATATTATTCCTATCATGATAGTTCTTGAGTAATTGATCTAGATTGTGACTTTGATCTAAGTCTATTATCTTAGGCTATGAACTAGCGATTGATTGTGATGTAGTGATTCAATTGGCTTTGTTTTCATGTTGGTAATTGATGTGTAATGATATTACACCATTTTTGGGTTGAGTTAAGGGTTGATGGTAAGACCTTGATGATTGATTATAAAGGAGAATTGGTAACTCTTGTGATCAAACTCTTTACTTCAATTGTGTTTACTTGAGTTTAAATGAAGATGGTGCATTGAAATATATCTTGTATTAGGATTGATAGGGTTGGTATGATGTTGAATTGAAATGTATTGACTATGGTTTGACGAGGTATTGTCTAATATTTAAATGATATAAGGATGGTGGTAGCTTACCAATGTTCCTTAACATGATGTGAATGTGTAAATGTGCTAACCTCACTTGTATGAATTGTAATGACTATACTCATCTATAATACTTCGAAGATCCAAGTCGTGTTCTAGAGCCTATTATAAGTGTCATAAGGTATATACAATGTTTTAAGGTCTATTCTAATTAATATAAGGAAGTCTAGAAACAAAAATGTCGAAATACGTCTATGACGTCCGGAAACTAGTTCTATGAGGTACTAGCCTGCCTTAACCTATTTAACTAGCTTTTAGGAGTCATAAAATAATGAAAATTTGTGGAAGGGTGTCTAACATATATTTAAGGTTATTCATAGTTGATACGTCCCTACAAGACTCCCAAGGACCAACCAAGGGCCCTTGAGGAGGACCCTTGCATTTTGGGGTCAAAGACTGTCTAGGCAGTGTGCACCCACGAGGGGAATCTACGAGGCGTAGGTTATACCCTAATTGTGTTCAATTAAGGGTTGATAGTAAGAAATTAATGATGAACTATGAAGGAGACATGGTAGTCTTTTGATCCCTATCCTTTACTTCAAATTATGGTTAATTGTGATTAAGTCATGATGTTGAATTGGAGTATGCCTTGTCTTGGGATTTATAGGGTGGTATGATGTTGAATTTAAATGTATTCACTATGGTTTTTGAGGTGTTGGCTAAGATGCAAATGTTATAATTATGGTGAATGATTTACCAATGTGCCATATTATGAAGTGATATGTAAATGTGCTAACCTCACTTTTATGAATTGAAATGAAAGGATTATACTCATGAAATTCTTCTTGACTTATGATGATTATGATGATTATACAATGGTTAGACCCTATGACCTACACTAACTTATTATGATTAATAAAGACATTAAAGACATTTCCAAAGGGACTCTATCTTAGCACCGAGTGAACTACAGTGAGGAGTGTCCCTTCCCACATAGGGAAGGTAAGATCACTAATGTACTCTTTAAATTGGAGACTATAATGCATGTCGCATAAATAGGGTCCCAACTGTATCTCCTAGTTCTTGAATTATGTTTCCCCCTACAAGAATACTAGCTAGTGGATCCACGTAGTTGCTACGTTCATGTTTTGGTACTACGTTGTCAAGTAGTCTGCCTTCTTTCAGTGTAGGGTTCCATGACTGTAGATTCCCAAAAGGTAAAATGAATTAAAGTAATGAGCTATAACTAGGATAACCTAAGGGTTTTAGCTTAGTCTAGGTAGGATATGGGACTCTACCTATACATTGAACAAGTTAGCCTTGAGGGAAGTCTGTAACACCTTGAAAATTTAAGACACATTGTAAAGCCTAACATAGTTTTCATAAAGTCGAAGCACTGTTTCTAAGTCAAAATTTAGTGAGTATAGGTCATTTAGGAGGTTTAAAAACAAAAACGTCCATGACATCCAGGAAGCTGGTTCAAAGGGAAGTTAGTGTTCCTTAGATTATTTGACTAACTTTTAGGAGTCGGAAAATGCACGAAAATTGGTGTAACGGTAGCTTAAAGGTGTTTGAGATTTTTAATGGTTGAAACATCCGGGTGAGACTCACCAAAGACAAACCAAGGGCACTTGAGGAGGACCCCTGTAATTTGATGCAACATTGCCTGGCAATGTGCATTGATGGGATAGAAAACAGCCAGTGTGTGGATCGACAGAGCGTCGATACCATCGTCACCCCACACTTAGGCTGGTGGAGAAGATCCATTCACCTACACTGCCTTTGAATTCATCAGCGGAGTGTAGAGGCCCGTGTGTGGATCCACGGGGCGTCGATGACACCGTCATCCCACACTTAGACAATTGGAGGAAGCCTTCGACTGCACAATTCTATGACAGAGTCGATGGAGTGCAGGACGAGTGGGAAAGTGCCCATCGACTCACAGAAGCTCATCGTTTGGGGTCTTGTTTGTGAGGGTCGAGTCTCACTATTAATTTTAAATGATTTCATTTAATTAGTGAGGGGGTTAGGAGGTTTGATTAGGGGTTAAGGGAGCTAATTAAGTTGATTAAGACCCTTTATAAATAACCTGAACCCTCATTAACCTAAAAATAACTCTCAAATAAACTCTCTTCCTTCTCTATTATTTCTCTCTCTACATGAACTCACCATTGAAGACTAGCAAGGACTAGGGTTTGGGGACTGGAAAGGGAAGAATTCACCATCAAATTATTGACAAAGATAAAGGTATGGGTTCAATTCACCTTTGCGACTCTTTCCTCAAAGGGTTCCTTCAAAATATATTTCAAAAAGTTGAGTTTTCTTATGGGTTTAATTGAACTATGAAATTGAAGTTATGGATTGAGTTGTTAATGATTTCTTACAGTTATATTGATTAAATTAACATTCAATTCAACTTGTTTATGGTTTGGTCTAAATTGAAGAGTATGATCCTTTATCCCTAACCCTCGATAGTGATCTTGATCTACATTATATTGTGATCATTCAATTGAGTTGATTGTTGATTAGATTATTATCCTATGGATTTATTATGATTAAGTTAAGTTGAATTATAGTACTATCATGCTAGTTCTTTAAATATGATTTAGGTTATGAATTATAATGTGAAATTATCCTATGTATCTTGTCTCAAGTTGTGATCTAAAGATAAGTTGTGTTATAGAGATGAAATTTTCCTTCTTTTTATATTGATTATCATTGTGTGATGATGTTACTCCCCAATTTGGGTTGAGTTATGGGTTGATGGTAAGACATGATTATAGACTATGAGGAAGACTTGTTAAGTCTTATAATTTCTAACTTTACTTCCAACTGTGATTAATTGTTGTTAAGTCACGATAATACATTGGAGTATGCCTTATACTGGGATTATAGGGTGGTATGATGTTGAATTGAAATGTCTTGACCATGTTGTAAGGTTTATTAAGGTGTATGTGAAATAAGTACGGTGAAAACTATAAATGTGCCTTAATATGTATGAAATGCTAATGTGGTAACCTCACTTATATGAATTGTGATGAAAGGAATTATACTCATACAATTATTATTGAGATATTTATGATGATGATCATTATACAAGGGGTAGACCCTATGGCCTAAATTAAGCTATGCTTGATAATTAGAGGCTTAAGGACATTTCAAAAAAGTACTCTAGCTTCACACCAAGTGAACTAGATAGAGTAGTGTCCCTTCTCACATAGGGAAGGTAGGTACACTACATTACTCTTAAAATTGGATACTATAATTCATGGCGCATAAAGAGGGTCCCTACTGAATCTCCTAGTTATTGAACTATGTTTTCCCCATAGGAATACTAGCTAGTGGATCCACGTAGGTTATATGTTTCACGTTTTTGTAATACCTTAGCAAGTAGTCCGCCTTATTTCGGTATAGGGTTTTATGACACCAGATTCCACAATAGCTCATGTGGTCTATGTCTATTAGGGAAAGATGTTCCCAAAAGGTAAAACTAATTAACGGATTTGAACTCAAACTTAGATAACCTAAGAGTTCTGGCTTAGTCTAGGTAGGGGTATGAGAATCTACCTAAACATTGCACTAGTTATCCTTGAGGGGAATCTTAGGAGCAGGTTCTTGTATATATATTTATGTTTTGATAATAATATGATGTATATATGATGACCATGGTACATTGCTGATACTATATGTTGATTAGTTCATTTATGAATATGCCTTGGGTTGTAATGTTAATATATGATTAAATGTAAATCTAAATGCCATGATATGTAAAGTTGGACATTGGTCTTGTTTTCTTGTTGAGGATACTTGATTGAGTAAGGTTATGGGTCTTTGCTTGATTATTGCTTTGTTGACTTAATAAGGACTTCTGAGTGGTTATCTTGATTATTGTGGTATGTTTGACTCTTATTCATTTTTGTGATATTATTCCTTGATGTTAGGGGTGTATTAAATCATGGTTTCAAGTATGTTGGGTTAAGTATTACTTTTAGTAAGCATGTTTGGTTGATTGATATGACTTACTTTACATTGCATTATGTCCCTAAAGGTGTAAAATGACATGTTTGGACTAAAATTCCCTTTTTGCATGTTTTGCTTGTGTATGTGCATAAAATACCATACTTAGTACATGTGGAGTAGTAAACCCATTTTCTTCCCTTTTCCCCAATCATTTTAGGTTCCGGTCGTTGAAAAGTTTTGAAGGCGACATTGTTGAAGACTTGGATTCTTTCTTCATCCATGTGGGGTAGGTCCTCAAATTTCGAGGGCAATTCCATTATCTAGCTTACGGATTTTTGATGAGCTTATGGACTCTATCATTCCTTTCCTTTTTAATTGAATATTGTACTTTCGTATGACCTATCTATGGTTTTTTTGGATTGATGTAAGGGCTATGCCCATATTGTGAGATTTGTTTACATGGTAAGAGATGAAATAATCGTTGAGACTATTTCTATACTTAACATATAGGTATGTGCAATAAAAGGAGAATTCTATGTAACCTTACTATATGAAGGGTCTATGTATACTCGATATGAATATATATTATGTGTATGTAGAGGTCTATGTACACCCCTGAGTAGTGATAATGAAATTTTTAAATATTTTTGCATTTTTCGACCTATGAATGTAATGACATGATACTAAAAGTTTAGTCTTAGTCCTTGAAAAGGATGATGATGTCGGTTACGTCTAGGGGGTAATGCGGGGGCTCCTCTCCATGATGAGCAAGATCCTCCACTTGAAGAAGATGCTAATGTGAAGCAAGCCCCGTATAACCCTCCACCTATAACGGAGGCTAAGATGAGGGCTATTTTTTCTCAAATGTCCCTATCAATGACTAATTAAGCATAAGACGCAATAATAAAAGCCCAAGGTATGACGGCCCAAGCCAATCGAGATATTGCTCCCTATCCTCATCAACAAGTCATTACTATGGTTTTCTGTCTAAGGGAATTCTCTCGAATGAACCCTCCTACTTTCTATGGGTCAAAGGTTGATTAAGACCCCCAAGAATTCATCGATGAGGTCTACAAGATACTACATGCTATGGTGTCTTCAAGTGAGAAAGCCGAGTCGGCCACATACCAACTCAAGGATGTGGCTCAAACATGGTATGTGCAATGGAGGGTTAATAGGCCGTTAAGGGGAGGTACGGTGACTTGGGAGATCTTTAATGCGGATTTTCTAGTCGGTTCTTCCCTAGGTAGATAAGGTATGAGAAAGTGACAGAGTTCATCAATCTTCGCCAAGGAGGAAAAAGTGTCTATGAGTACTCTTTGGAATTCATTAAGTTGTCCAAATATGCTCCTTCTTTTGGTCTCCAATCCTAGAGACCAAATTAGAAATTTTTTGATGGGTGTGTCGGAGGACATTACAAGACGAGTGTTAATCGGCCATGCTACATGACAACATGAACATTTCTCGTCTTATGGTGTATGCAAGAAGGGTTGAAGAGGCAAGGGCTCAGAGAAAAGGTAGAGATACTAAAATAGCAAAGTCATTTGATGGAGGTTTTTCACTAGACAAGTATATTTTCTGCAATATTACAGGATCCCCCCTTAGGAACATTCTTCCCCAAATGACACTACACAACATCTTAAATCAAAGAGGGTAATTTTCGAAAACACCATAACATACTTGAGACTTTACTCTTTCTAAATTTCTGATTCACACTTACTCAGGATAATGCATATTACAAAGCTTATCTGAAGCTTCATATTTGAGACTTAGGAACTTCATTCTCAATCACACTTAACTTAATCCACATCAAAACTCATGCGACACAAAAATCATGTCTACGCTATACAAAATCAGCAACATAAATGCAAGCAGGAACTCATTTTAACTCATATAGTGCAAGTGTAAGACACACAATTATGGACTTAAAACACCAAAACCGCCTAATGCACTAAGATTTAGATTTTCATTAACGAAGTCGTACTAAGGAAGAGTATATCTACCCTCAAGAACTGAATAAGTGAAGGGTAATGGTATCTCATATCGGCCTTGGCCTCCCACGTTACTCCCTCAATACGCTGGTTCCTCCATAATACCTTAACCGTGAAAAACTCCTTGTTACTCAACCATTTAACTTGGTGATCTAAAATTTCAACATAAATCTATTCATAAGAAAGGTTCTCATCAGGTCCTAACCCCTTAGATAACATCTTGTTGGCTTAATATTAGAAACTATTTGTCTTGTTGGATTTGAACTACACCCTTCCCCTTCCATCTCTAACTCATAAGGAAACTGAAATGTTACTACCTTGTTTCAACAATCTATGGTAGCATAACACTCATGGAGCAAATACATACCCAAAATTTATATCAAAGTCAAGCATGGTTAATTTTATTAAGTCTGCATAGGTAACTTATCAAGAACAATTATAGGGAAATCTCTATATAGCCTTTCATCTCTAATGATTTATCCTATGGGGGTACCTATGAGAAAAGGTTCATGCAAGATATCAGAAAGCAAGTCAAATTTAGTAGCTACTATAGGAATAGCAAAAGACAAGGTGGATCCTGGATCTAACAATGCAGACACAGGAAAAAATAGACATAGAAAAGACATGCAAGGTAGTAGTGACCACATCAGCTGACTTCTCCGGCTCCTCTCTCACTTTTAATTAATAAAACCTTAATATAGTGACTAAGACCAATTTGGTCATCTCAACACTTTCTATACCATACCTGAGCCACATCTTTGAGCTGGTATTCAGCGAATTTAGCCTTCTCCTTTTCAATAACACCCATGGCACAAAGAATTTTGTAGACTTCATCCACAAACTACTGGGGATCCTCATTAGTTCTGGACCCAAAGTCGACTCGAGGATTCATTCTGGTTAAATCCCTCAGTCTTCTAGCCATGGTGCTAGCATGTGGGTTCTCCCTGGGAGCACCCTCTCTAGTGGCCTAGTCTGTGATAGTCTGTGTTTGAGTAGTAATGTCTTAAGCCATCTGAACCAATACTGCTCTCACTTGTCTTCTACCTGCGTTTCTTGTTGTGTTCATTTTTCTACACGCACACACAAGAAGGAAGTTTGATTCTAGGATGACACAAAATGTCAAAGCTCTAAACAGCATGATAAAGAATAGAAGCAGGGAAGATTCTTAACATCTCCTACTCTCTAAGTCATGATTGTGGCGCGCTTCACAACCATAAGTTAGAAACTACGTTACCTGGTTTTTTTGAGTTTTGATTCCTAGATAATTTAACCTCATGCTCTGATACCAAGTATGCCACACCTGGATTCTGGAATCCGAATGCAACCTGCATAGTTAGATTCTCAGAAGTCGCAGACAAGCCTCTTCTTAACTTTCATCATATTCATATAGTAAAATATGTAGAAAATTTAAAACTACAATGCATATTGAAGTTTACATAGACTGTATATACGTTTCGCATAAGTTGATATTATACTAATCTCACATTAAAGACAACCATCTATAATTGCGGAATAAATTCAAATCAAAAGATCAACATATCATAATAGTTTGAAAAAAATGTCCGTAATACAAAGCTTTGAATAAATTTCTGAAATAAATGCTACGTAAAAAATCCTCTAGCTATCTCTTAAGTTATAATGCTAGAAAGGTAAATGTAGCCTTGTCGAAATTGAGAGGTCCCACCAAAGGTCTGGAGATCGCTGAGTCCAAACCGCTGCGATGAGTCTTTAACCTTCTGTCTGACCTGAACCTAAAAAGATACTAAATGGAAAGGGTTAGTAAACTCTTGTACTAAGTATGGGTGTATGCACACACACACACAATGTTATGCTTGATCAAGGAAAGCTCTTCCTAAACAACATGTCATTTCTGGGAAGTGAAGTCACTAGACTTCCCTAAATCATTATTCGTGAGTTGTGTAATGAATATGGCGTATTTTAATGCATTCAAAGCACAAAACTCATTTTCTATATGAACATAAGACCTTAAAATCATCAATATAAATTTTGGAACAACTCGAGCGAAGATTTTGAAACTTGATATCCCCAAACCCGAGAGCTCTTCTTTGACATATAGTTTATTTTTCAGTCTTTTTCTTCTTATTGTTGTGCAATTAAAAAATCTCGTTTGATCCTATGTTTTGCTTACAAGTGCAATGATTCATTGTAGTCCTATACCTACAATGAACCAAGTAAGTAATCTGAAGGACTAAGGAAATGATTTAACTACAAATTGGGCATGATATCTTATAAAGCCAATCTTTATTGGTTAAGCCTATTAGGCATTCCTTTACATAATATAAGAAAATATTATAAGCCAATCTTGTTTGGCTATGATCTTTTGCCAATTATATGAAGTCATTATAAGACAATATTATTTGGCTTGATCATTTTCATAACATGAGGATTCATTATTGGCTATGCCCTTTACTTATTGGAAACTTCATTCTTATCAACATTGGCATTCATAGCTCTTACTTTCTTTGTTCGCCTTGAACTTACATCTCTTCTTTCTTGTTATTCCCTTAAAAAAGTCTATAGCATTAAGATAATGTGAAGCTAAATTAAATCCAGTGTCTTCCCCAATCCGAAAAGAGGAAATTCACACCGGTCAAAGTGAATCCTAGATCATCCGAGTTAACATGAAATCCAGTGTCTGCCTCACACAGAAAAGTGGTGATTCACCGGCTAAAGTGAATCCATCTCAAATCTTTACACCACACCAAAAAGGGGTGGCTCACGGCTAAAGTGAACCAAGAACATTCTTTTAAGCATTAACCGATATAGATCATGTGAGCTAAACATGAAATTTGGTGTCTTCTCCATACCGAAAAGAGGTGATCTCACTGGCCAAGGTGAGACCAAAACATACCTAGCTCTCTTAGGTGCCAACGGGTATTTCCCATGTGTGCTAGACATAGTTCAAAGACTAGAAAACATATGGAGACTACTTATGTACCTTGGTGGTAGTCTCATCTCATTAGACTTACACGTGCAAGCACAAGCTCATTGCTAGTCCATCAGTGCTTTGCTCCCTTTCTTTATCTTCTTATCTATTAGAGTTGACTCAAACATTATAGAAGCTTGCTTCTATATTGAGGTTTACTTACTCTATTGATGACTTTTCATCCCTTTCATTACATTGATTAAATGTCAATTATCCTTACATAAAATCTTTGTTGTTAATGAGACTTGTCCTACATATCCTAACACCCTTTTTCTTAAGCATCTTCATGTGGTATGTTAGGTGTAAGTGAGGTTTGACTCACTTCATTTAACAGTTCATTCTTGTAACTTTATTAACTTAAACATGTTTATTGATGTTAATACTTACTTTACTTTCTTAGGTTCATTTAATAGACTCATATCATCGTGTATGGACGATGAGAACTTCATTCAATGAGTTACATATGTTCAAAGTTCATTTGTTTTGGGCATGTTGGGACTTGTCCCCATGATTGGCATGCCCTTGGATATGGATTCGTTTAATTACTTTAGATGTTCTTATTTTATCGTTTCAATACATTGGCTATATATGATAGGCATAAATTAGTATTGGCCTAAAAAAATTGGAAAAGATTTCTTAATCATCTTTATTGCCATAAGCCAAATTTACATTCTTTCATATTTAATTTTGTATGTATTAACCATTAGTCGATCTTTTAATTATCCAAAAGATAACATTATAGCCAATTCCATTTAATAAAATGGATAACAATGTATTGTTATTCATTTCATTTGCATCAACAAACATTCATTCAAGTATGATTTCATAGAGATCTTTTGAGCCAACCTTATAACATAGTTCAAGCATCACATTAGTAGCCATTTTGGACAGCCTTATATGAAAACATTAATGAACATAACATTTTCATAAAGTCACGTGTAACATCAAGTATACACATCACAACCTTAACATCTCAAGACAAGCATTTCCGTACACAAGTTGATGCAACATAGTTCTTTATATCACGTAAGGAACACTTAACAGCATATGAGTAAAATTCATAGGTTCATTCGACATTTACAAATCAAGAACCCTACACATTAAGATCAGCCAGAACCACATATCAACAACATGATCAGGACTAATCTATATATCATTGAAATCGTGAACAAGGATATTAGGGAAAAGGACGTTCAACAAGAATCTTGGGAAACAACCCTAGTTTCGAGGTTTCAAAGATTCAAGACGATGCACAGTACTCTTAAAGAAAGAATTCAAGGAGATAAACCCATACCTTATTTAGAACTTAATCTAGGAATACCACCTTGAACAAAACCTTAAAGAACTCCTTGAATTTGCCATAGTGAGTCGATGAACTTTCTGCCATTTTTCTTATTGTTTTAGCGTTGTTTTCTAAGTCTTTGGTCGTGAGTTTTTAGGTTAACGAACTTATATTGACTCATTAAACTTAGGATAATTTATTATATTTTATTTATTAATTAATTACTAAAAAGCTCCTCCTAGATTGAGTAGAACTAGGAAAACACAACACTTAGTCAAATCTGAAATATTTCCTAAGGATTTTGTTTTGCCCTTTTAAATTAATTAATTAAATGGCTAATTTCAATAATTAATGGACCTAGGGTAATTAATAAAATACCCGTTAGTCATTGGAACCATAACTAACCCTTCTGGACCATCCTAGGTTAAATAATAGGATGATTCTTCATATATACTTGGTTAGTGTAAGAATTTTATTTTACCCCTTAATTTAATCAATTATCTTGATCATTTAATTAATCATTTTACCTAAGGTAATTATTAAAGTACCCTGAAATCGTTAGGACCATAACTAACCTTTGAACCTTCCTAGGTTAGGTACTAGATTATCATTTTCTTGTCTTAACCTAAATCTGGAAATTAGTTTGTGATTTCGATATTTTCCCTTTCAATTAATTAATTAAGTGGATAAATGAATTACTTAAGTAACCCAGGGTAATTAATAAAGTATTTCTAAGTTGTTGGGACCATAACCAACCTTTTGGACCATCCTAGGTTAGGTACTAGGTTGTCTCTTCAACTAGTTACTATGTTAGTGTAACCCAATTAAGTTAACGGGTGTACTGGATAATTTATTTTTGTGTGTAATAGTTTATTTATTTATTTATGTAAGATGTTAGAGTATAGAATTGTTTATAGATCTACTACCCACATGGATGAACCCACGTGCACGTCTGCCCCTAACTACCCTAACCAAATTTGGTTAGGGTTGTTCCATCTTTGATGTTTCTCCCCATGGGCTTTCACATGGGCTTGCACATGATATTATTGTACTTTCCTAACAAAATATTATTTGTGGTTCATTTTGGAATGTTTACTTGTTTTCCCAAGGATCTTCACTATGTCCTTGGGCACTGTTTAATCTACTTGATCATTTTAAATGGTCATTTGATATGGTACTAGGCTTGACACTTAGATGCCTATTACCTAATGTGTTACTATTATGCAACATGATTTTTTAGCTTAGGGTATTTATTGCAGATACATTTCCCACACGAACATACTAATGATAGAAAATTGGCTAATACCCTTTAAGAAAATCTTTTCTACTATGCTCATAATTTTCTAATATACCTAATATTTCTAAATATTTGGCATTGATTGCCTATTTATCCCAAATACCTATTCTTAAAAAATAATAGTCCCTTCACTAGATGGATATATTTTATGTAATGTTGCATAGGAACCACAAGGGGTCCTAGATGAAGGGCCCAAGACTTGGACAAAATAGCCTAGACTACTGTTCAATCGACGAGGCAGAATACTGGGCATAGGCCCATCGACGCCTCATCGAGTGGGGGGCGTCATCCCATACTTAGTGGGAAGTATAGACCCCAATGAAACCAGTCTCAAAACCCATCGACACCAAGCAGCACGGGCTGTCGATCAAACGACGCCCAGTAGCTTGGGTCGTCGATTGGCACCTACTAAAGCTGCATCATGTTTGCTGCCTACTTGGGGTATTTTGTGGAAATTAACCCCAAGTCTTTGAGGAAGTTAGGCTTATATTTTAAGGTTTTGTAAGTTATATTATGTTAGTTTAAATCCTTATACCTTGACAAGACCTTTCACTTCAAATATTCACACTCTATCTCTAAAGAAAACTCTCTCAAAGTCACCATTGGAGCTATGACTCAAGGAAGGCAAGGAGGGATGGTTTGGACGTGTGTATTCATAAAAAAAGAGTGTGTTTACTTCTCTTGTAGGTATGGTATCCATACTTGAACCCTCTTCCATTTAAGGAGCACTTTCAAAAAGACTTAAAAAAGGGTTTTCAAACTCTATTTCCTTCTATCTTTGATTTTAAGCATGGGTCTCCTTGTAAAAGTGTTCTAATAATATAACTATGTTAATTCCTGTATTAATTGATTATTTTTCATGTTAAAAACCTAATGAACTCTTGTATATGCATATTTCAAAGTTTTAGCTTAAGAAATGGGTTAAATGAGCATGTTTGGGTAATGAATGGACTTTTGTTTTCTTATGTTGTTGTTTGGGTTTATCTATTTCCCAAGGTGCATATTA